>OW026358.1:105923931-106523931 GCA_932273835.1 Sarcophaga variegata
GCGTGGTATTTTCAAAAAATTTTTGAATTTTTGAAAAATATCAAAACAACACATACACACACGCACATGTATAATCGTATAACAATTTTACATTTTTGCGAATATCTCGGAAACTATAAGAGCTAATGACAATCGGTTTTCACCATGCGACTGGAAAAAACATCAGCTATCTTAGGCAGAAAATAAATTTTAAAAATATTAAATACCACCTGAAATATAAGGCATTATATATAAGAAATCAATATATTTCTTAGTAGGCGTGGCATATGTGGGCGGAAATAAATTTTGCTAAATAGCTGATGTTCTTTTCTATCGTATAGCCAAAACTCCATGTCGTTATCTCTTATAGTTTCCGAGTTATAAGCAAAATTGTAAAATTATTTTACAAGAAACACTTGCTGCTGAATTCTGTTGGCCTGGTATTTTCAAAAAATTTTTGAATTTTTGAAAAATATCAAAACAACACATACACACACGCACATGTATAATCGTATAACAATTTTACATTTTTGCGAATATCTCGGAAACTATAAGAGCTAATGACAATCGGTTTTCACCATGCGACTGGAAAAAACATCAGCTATCTTAGGCAGAAAATAAATTTTAAAAATATTAAATACCACCTGAAATATAAGGCATTATATATAAGAAATCAATATATTTCTTAGTAGGCGTGGCATATGTGTCCGGAAATAAATTTTGCTAAATAGCTGATGTTCTTTTCTATCGTATAGCCAAAACTCCATGTCGTTATCTCTTATAGTTTCCGAGTTATAAGCAAAATTGTAAAATTATTTTACAAGAAACACTTGCTGCTGAATTCTGTTGGCCTGGTATTTTCAAAAAATTTTTGAATTTTTGAAAAATATCAAAACAACACATACACACACGCACATGTATAATCGTATAACAATTTTACATTTTTGCGAATATCTCGGAAACTATAAGAGCTAATGACAATCGGTTTTCACCATGCGACTGGAAAAAACATCAGCTATCTTAGACAGAAAATAAATTTTAAATATATTAAATACCACCTGAAATATAAGGCATTATATATAAGAAATCAATATATTTCTTAGTAGGCGTGGCATATGTGGGCGGAAATAAATTTTGCTAAATAGCTGATGTTCTTTTCTATCGTATAGCCAAAACTCCATGTCGTTATCTCTTATAGTTTCCTAGTTATAAGCAAAATTGTAAAATTATTTTACAAGAAACACTTGCTGCTGAATTCTGTTGGCCTGGTATTTTCAAAAAATTTTTGAATTTTTGAAAAATATCAAAACAACACATACACACACGCACATGTATAATCGTATAACAATTTTACATTTTTGCGAATATCTCGGAAACTATAAGAGCTAATGACAATCGGTTTTCACCATGCGACTGGAAAAAACATCAGCTATCTTAGGCAGAAAATAAATTTTAAAAATATTAAATACCACCTGAAATATAAGGCATTATATATAAGAAATCAATATATTTCTTAGTAGGCGTGGCATATGTGGGCGGAAATAAATTTTGCTAAATAGCTGATGTTCTTTTCTATCGTATAGCCAAAACTCCATGTCGTTATCTCTTATAGTTTCCTAGTTATAAGCAAAATTGTAAAATTATTTTACAAGAAACACTTGCTGCTGAATTCTGTTGGCCTGGTATTTTCAAAAAATTTTTGAATTTTTGAAAAATATCAAAACAACACATATACACACGCACATGTATAATCGTATAACAATTTTACATTTTTGCGAATATCTCGGAAACTATAAGAGCTAATGACAATCGGTTTTCACCATGCGACTGGAAAAAACATCAGCTATCTTATACAGAAAATAAATTTTAAATATATTAAATACCACCTGAAATATAAGGCATTATATATAAGAAATCAATATATTTCTTAGTAGGCGTGGCATATGTGGGCGGAAATAAATTTTGCTAAATAGCTGATGTTCTTTTCTATCGTATAGCCAAAACTCCATGTCGTTATCTCTTATAGTTTCCTAGTTATAAGCAAAATTGTAAAATTATTTTACAAAAAACACTTGCTGCTGAATTCTGTTGGCCTGGTATTTTCAAAAAAATTTTGAATTTTTGAAAAATATCAAAACAACACATACACACACGCACATGTATAATCGTATAACAATTTTACATTTTTGCGAATATCTCGGAAACTATAAGAGCTAATGACAATCGGTTTTCACCATGCGACTGGAAAAAACATCAGCTATCTTAGGCAGAAAATAAATTTTAAAAATATTAAATACCACCTGAAATATAAGGCATTATATATAAGAAATCAATATATTTCTTAGTAGGCGTGGCATATGTGGGCGGAAATAAATTTTGCTAAATAGCTGATGTTCTTTTCTATCGTATAGCCAAAACTCCATGTCGTTATCTCTTATAGTTTCCGAGTTATAAGCAAAATTGTAAAATTATTTTACAAGAAACACTTGCTGCTGAATTCTGTTGGCCTGGTATTTTCAAAAAAATTTTGAATTTTTGAAAAATATCAAAACAACACATACACACACGCACATGTATAATCGTATAACAATTTTACATTTTTGCGAATATCTCGGAAACTATAAGAGCTAATGACAATCGGTTTTCACCATGCGACTGGAAAAAACATCAGCTATCTTAGACAGAAAATAAATTTTAAATATATTAAATACCACCTGAAATATAAGGCATTATATATAAGAAATCAATATATTTCTTAGTAGGCGTGGCATATGTGGGCGGAAATAAATTTTTCTAAATAGCTGATGTTCTTTTCTATCGTATAGCCAAAACTCCATGTCGTTATCTCTTATAGTTTCCTAGTTATAAGCAAAATTGTAAAATTATTTTACAAAAAACACTTGCTGCTGAATTCTGTTGGCCTGGTATTTTCAAAAAAATTTTGAATTTTTGAAAAATATCAAAACAACACATACACACACGCACATGTATAATCGTATAACAATTTTACATTTTTGCGAATATCTCGGAAACTATAAGAGCTAATGACAATCGGTTTTCACCATGCGACTGGAAAAAACATCAGCTATCTTAGGCAGAAAATAAATTTTAAAACTATTAAATACCACCTGAAATATAAGGCATTATATATAAGAAATCAATATATTTCTTAGTAGGCGTGGCATATGTGGGCGGAAATAAATTTTGCTAAATAGCTGATGTTCTTTTCTATCGTATAGCCAAAACTCCATGTCGTTATCTCTTATAGTTTCCTAGTTATAAGCAAAATTGTAAAATTATTTTACAAGAAACACTTGCTGCTGAATTCTGTTGGCCTGGTATTTTCAAAAAATTTTTGAATTTTTGAAAAATATCAAAACAACACATACACACACGCACATGTATAATCGTATAACAATTTTACATTTTTGCGAATATCTCGGAAACTATAAGAGCTAATGACAATCGGTTTTCACCATTCGACTGGAAAAAACATCAGCTATCTTAGGCAGAAAATAAATTTTAAAAATATTAAATACCACCTGAAATATAAGGCATTATATATAAGAAATCAATATATTTCTTAGTAGGCGTGGCATATGTGGGCGGAAATAAATTTTGCTAAATAGCTGATGTTCTTTTCTATCGTATAGCCAAAACTCCATGTCGTTATCTCTTATAGTTTCCTAGTTATAAGCAAAATTGTAAAATTATTTTACAAGAAACACTTGCTGCTGAATTCTGTTGGCCTGGTATTTTCAAAAAAATTTTGAATTTTTGAAAAATATCAAAACAACACATACACACACGCACATGTATAATCGTATAACAATTTTACATTTTTGCGAATATCTCGGAAACTATAAGAGCTAATGACAATCGGTTTTCACCATGCGACTGGAAAAAACATCAGCTATCTTAGGCAGAAAATAAATTTTAAAAATATTAAATACCACCTGAAATATAAGGCATTATATATAAGAAATCAATATATTTCTTAGTAGGCGTGGCATATGTGGGCGGAAATAAATTTTGCTAAATAGCTGATGTTCTTTTCTATCGTATAGCCAAAACTCCATGTCGTTATCTCTTATAGTTTCCTAGTTATAAGCAAAATTGTAAAATTATTTTACAAAAAACACTTGCTGCTGAATTCTGTTGGCCTGGTATTTTCAAAAAAATTTTGAATTTTTGAAAAATATCAAAACAACACATACACACACGCACATGTATAATCGTATAACAATTTTACATTTTTGCGAATATCTCGGAAACTATAAGAACTAATGACAATCGGTTTTCACCATGCGACTGGAAAAAACATCAGCTATCTTAGGCAGAAAATAAATTTTAAAAATATTAAATACCACCTGAAATATAAGGCATTATATATAAGAAATCAATATATTTCTTAGTAGGCGTGGCATATGTGGGCGGAAATAAATTTTGCTAAATAGCTGATGTTCTTTTCTATCGTATAGCCAAAACTCCATGTCGTTATCTCTTATAGTTTCCTAGTTATAAGCAAAATTGTAAAATTATTTTACAAGAAACACTTGCTGCTGAATTCTGTTGGCCTGGTATTTTCAAAAAAATTTTGAATTTTTGAAAAATATCAAAACAACACATACACACACGCACATGTATAATCGTATAACAATTTTACATTTTTGCGAATATCTCGGAAACTATAAGAGCTAATGACAATCGGTTTTCACCATGCGACTGGAAAAAACATCAGCTATCTTAGACAGAAAATAAATTTTAAATATATTAAATACCACCTGAAATATAAGGCATTATATATAAGAAATCAATATATTTCTTAGTAGGCGTGGCATATGTGGGCGGAAATAAATTTTTCTAAATAGCTGATGTTCTTTTCTATCGTATAGCCAAAACTCCATGTCGTTATCTCTTATAGTTTCCTAGTTATAAGCAAAATTGTAAAATTATTTTACAAAAAACACTTGCTGCTGAATTCTGTTGGCCTGGTATTTTCAAAAAAATTTTGAATTTTTGAAAAATATCAAAACAACACATACACACACGCACATGTATAATCGTATAACAATTTTACATTTTTGCGAATATCTCGGAAACTATAAGAGCTAATGACAATCGGTTTTCACCATGCGACTGGAAAAAACATCAGCTATCTTAGGCAGAAAATAAATTTTAAAACTATTAAATACCACCTGAAATATAAGGCATTATATATAAGAAATCAATATATTTCTTAGTAGGCGTGGCATATGTGGGCGGAAATAAATTTTTCTAAATAGCTGATGTTCTTTTCTATCGTATAGCCAAAACTCCATGTCGTTATCTCTTATAGTTTCCTAGTTATAAGCAAAATTGTAAAATTATTTTACAAAAAACACTTGCTGCTGAATTCTGTTGGCCTGGTATTTTCAAAAAATTTTTGAATTTTTGAAAAATATCAAAACAACACATACACACACGCACATGTATAATCGTATAACAATTTTACATTTTTGCGAATATCTCGGAAACTATAAGAGCTAATGACAATCGGTTTTCACCATGCGACTGGAAAAAACATCAGCTATCTTAGACAGAAAATAAATTTTAAAAATATTAAATACCACCTGAAATATAAGGCATTATATATAAGAAATCAATATATTTCTTAGTAGGCGTGGCATATGTGGGCGGAAATAAATTTTGCTAAATAGCTGATGTTCTTTTCTATCGTATAGCCAAAACTCCATGTCGTTATCTCTTATAGTTTCCTAGTTATAAGCAAAATTGTAAAATTATTTTACAAAAAACACTTGCTGCTGAATTCTGTTGGCCTGGTATTTTCAAAAAAATTTTGAATTTTTGAAAAATATCAAAACAACACATACACACACGCACATGTATAATCGTATAACAATTTTACATTTTTGCGAATATCTCGGAAACTATAAGAGCTAATGACAATCGGTTTTCACCATGCGACTGGAAAAAACATCAGCTATCTTAGGCAGAAAATAAATTTTAAAAATATTAAATACCACCTGAAATATAAGGCATTATATATAAGAAATCAATATATTTCTTAGTAGGCGTGGCATATGTGGGCGGAAATAAATTTTGCTAAATAGCTGATGTTCTTTTCTATCGTATAGCCAAAACTCCATGTCGTTATCTCTTATAGTTTCCTAGTTATAAGCAAAATTGTAAAATTATTTTACAAAAAACACTTGCTGCTGAATTCTGTTGGCCTGGTATTTTCAAAAAATTTTTGAATTTGTGAAAAATATCAAAACAACACATACACACACGCACATGTATAATCGTATAACAATTTTACATTTTTGCGAATATCTCGGAAACTATAAGAGCTAATGACAATCGGTTTTCACCATGCGACTGGAAAAAACATCAGCTATCTTAGGCAGAAAATAAATTTTAAAAATATTAAATACCACCTGAAATATAAGGCATTATATATAAGAAATCAATATATTTCTTAGTAGGCGTGGCATATGTGGGCGGAAATAAATTTTGCTAAATAGCTGATGTTCTTTTCTATCGTATAGCCAAAACTCCATGTCGTTATCTCTTATAGTTTCCGAGTTATAAGCAAAATTGTAAAATTATTTTACAAGAAACACTTGCTGCTGAATTCTGTTGGCCTGGTATTTTCAAAAAATTTTTGAATTTTTGAAAAATATCAAAACAACACATACACACACGCACATGTATAATCGTATAACAATTTTACATTTTTGCGAATATCTCGGAAACTATAAGAGCTAATGACAATCGGTTTTCACCATGCGACTGGAAAAAACATCAGCTATCTTAGGCAGAAAATAAATTTTAAAAATATTAAATACCACCTGAAATATAAGGCATTATATATAAGAAATCAATATATTTCTTAGTAGGCGTGGCATATGTGGGCGGAAATAAATTTTGCTAAATAGCTGATGTTCTTTTCTATCGTATATCCAAAACTCCATGTCGTTATCTCTTATAGTTTCCGAGTTATAAGCAAAATTGTAAAATTATTTTACAAGAAACACTTGCTGCTGAATTCTGTTGGCCTGGTATTTTCAAAAAATTTTTGAATTTTTGAAAAATATCAAAACAACACATACACACACGCACATGTATAATCGTATAACAATTTTACATTTTTGCGAATATCTCGGAAACTATAAGAGCTAATGACAATCGGTTTTCACCATGCGACTGGAAAAAACATCAGCTATCTTAGACAGAAAATAAATTTTAAAAATATTAAATACCACCTGAAATATAAGGCATTATATATAAGAAATCAATATATTTCTTAGTAGGCGTGGCATATGTGGGCGGAAATAAATTTTGCTAAATAGCTGATGTTCTTTTCTATCGTATAGCCAAAACTCCATGTCGTTATCTCTTATAGTTTCCTAGTTATAAGCAAAATTGTAAAATTATTTTACAAGAAACACTTGCTGCTGAATTCTGTTGGCCTGGTATTTTCAAAAAATTTTTGAATTTTTGAAAAATATCAAAACAACACATATACACACGCACATGTATAATCGTATAACAATTTTACATTTTTGCGAATATCTCGGAAACTATAAGAGCTAATGACAATCGGTTTTCACCATTCGACTGGAAAAAACATCAGCTATCTTAGACAGAAAATAAATTTTAAATATATTAAATACCACCTGAAATATAAGGCATTATATATAAGAAATCAATATATTTCTTAGTAGGCGTGGCATATGTGGGCGGAAATAAATTTTGCTAAATAGCTGATGTTCTTTTCTATCGTATAGCCAAAACTCCATGTCGTTATCTCTTATAGTTTCCTAGTTATAAGCAAAATTGTAAAATTATTTTACAAGAAACACTTGCTGCTGAATTCTGTTGGCCTGGTATTTTCAAAAAAATTTTGAATTTTTGAAAAATATCAAAACAACACATACACACACGCACATGTATAATCGTATAACAATTTTACATTTTTGCGAATATCTCGGAAACTATAAGAGCTAATGACAATCGGTTTTCACCATGCGACTGGAAAAAACATCAGCTATCTTAGGCAGAAAATAAATTTTAAAAATATTAAATACCACCTGAAATATAAGGCATTATATATAAGAAATCAATATATTTCTTAGTAGGCGTGGCATATGTGGGCGGAAATAAATTTTGCTAAATAGCTGATTATCTTTTCTATCGTATAGCCAAAATTCCATGTCGTTATCTCTTATAGTTTCCGAGTTATAAGCAAAATTGTAAAATTATTTTACAAAAAACACTTGCTGCTGAATTCTGTTGGCCTGGTATTTTCAAAAAATTTTTGAATTTTTGAAAAATATCAAAACAACACATACACACACGCACATGAATAATCGTATAACAATTTTACATTTTTGCGAATATCTCGGAAACTATAAGAGCTAATGACAATCGGTTTTCACCATGCGACTGGAAAAAACATCAGCTATCTTAGGCAGAAAATAAATTTTAAAACTATTAAATACCACCTGAAATATAAGGCATTATATATAAGAAATCAATATATTTCTTAGTAGGCGTGGCATATGTGGGCGGAAATAAATTTTGCTAAATAGCTGATGTTCTTTTCTATCGTATAGCCAAAACTCCATGTCGTTATCTCTTATAGTTTCCTAGTTATAAGCAAAATTGTAAAATTATTTTACAAGAAACACTTGCTGCTGAATTCTGTTGGCCTGGTATTTTCAAAAAATTTTTGAATTTTTGAAAAATATCAAAACAACACATACACACACGCACATGTATAATCGTATAACAATTTTACATTTTTGCGAATATCTCGGAAACTATAAGAGCTAATGACAATCGGTTTTCACCATGCGACTGGAAAAAACATCAGCTATCTTAGACAGAAAATAAATTTTAAATATATTAAATACCACCTGAAATATAAGGCATTATATATAAGAAATCAATATATTTCTTAGTAGGCGTGGCATATGTGGGCGGAAATAAATTTTGCTAAATAGCTGATGTTCTTTTCTATCGTATAGCCAAAACTCCATGTCGTTATCTCTTATAGTTTCCTAGTTATAAGCAAAATTGTAAAATTATTTTACAAAAAACACTTGCTGCTGAATTCTGTTGGCCTGGTATTTTCAAAAAAATTTTGAATTTTTGAAAAATATCAAAACAACACATACACACACGCACATGTATAATCGTATAACAATTTTACATTTTTGCGAATATCTCGGAAACTATAAGAGCTAATGACAATCGGTTTTCACCATGCGACTGGAAAAAACATCAGCTATCTTAGGCAGAAAATAAATTTTAAAAATATTAAATACCACCTGAAATATAAGGCATTATATATAAGAAATCAAAATATTTCTTAGTTGGCGTGGCATACGTGGGCGGAAATAAATTTTGCTAAATAGCTGATGTTCTTTTCTATCGTATAGCCAAAACTCCATGTCGTTATCTCTTATAGTTTCCTAGTTATAAGCAAAATTGTAAAATTATTTTACAAAAAACACTTGCTGCTGAATTCTGTTGGCCTGGTATTTTCAAAAATTTTTTGAATTTGTGAAAAATATCAAAACAACACATACACACACGCACATGTATAATCGTATAACAATTTTACATTTTTGCGAATATCTCGGAAACTATAAGAGCTAATGACAATCGGTTTTCACCATGCGACTGGAAAAAACATCAGCTATCTTAGGCAGAAAATAAATTTTAAAAATATTAAATACCACCTGAAATATAAGGCATTATATATAAGAAATCAATATATTTCTTAGTAGGCGTGGCATATGTGGGCGGAAATAAATTTTGCTAAATAGCTGATGTTCTTTTCTATGGTATAGCCAAAACTCCATGTCGTTATCTCTTATAGTTTCCGAGTTATAAGCAAAATTGTAAAATTATTTTACAAAAAACACTTGCTGTTGAATTCTGTTGGCCTGGTATTTTCAAAAAATTTTTGAATTTTTGAAAAATATCAAAACAACACATACACACACGCACATGTATAATCGTATAACAATTTTACATTTTTGCGAATATCTCGGAAACTATAAGAGCTAATGACAATCGGTTTTCACCATGCGACTGGAAAAAACATCAGCTATCTTAGGCAGAAAATAAATTTTAAAAATATTAAATACCACCTGAAATATAAGGCATTATATATAAGAAATCAATATATTTCTTAGTAGGCGTGGCATATGTGGGCGGAAATAAATTTTGCTAAATAGCTGATGTTCTTTTCTATCGTATAGCCAAAACTCCATGTCGTTATCTCTTATAGTTTCCGAGTTATAAGCAAAATTGTAAAACAATTTTACAAAAAACACTTGCTGCTGAATTCTGTTGGCCTGGTATTTTCAAAAAATTTTTGAATTTTTGAAAAATATCAAAACAACACATACACACACGCACATGTATAATCGTATAACAATTTTACATTTTTGCGAATATCTCGGAAACTATAAGAGCTAATGACAATCGGTTTTCACCATGCGACTGGAAAAAACATCAGCTATCTTAGACAGAAAATAAATTTTAAATATATTAAATACCACCTGAAATATAAGGCATTATATATAAGAAATCAATATATTTCTTAGTAGGCGTGGCATATGTGGGCGGAAATAAATTTTGCTAAATAGCTGATGTTCTTTTCTATCGTATAGCCAAAACTCCATGTCGTTATCTCTTATAGTTTCCTAGTTATAAGCAAAATTGTAAAATTATTTTACAAAAAACACTTGCTGCTGAATTCTGTTGGCCTGGTATTTTCAAAAAATTTTTGAATTTTTGAGAAATATCAAAACAATACATACACACACGCACATGTATAATCGTATAACAATTTTACATTTTTGCGAATATCTCGGAAATTATAAGAGCTAATGACAATCGGTTTTCACCATGCGACTGGAAAAAACATCAGCTATCTTAGGCAGAAAATAAATTTTAAAAATATTAAATACCACCTGAAATATAAGGCATTATATATAAGAAATCAATATATTTCTTAGTAGGCGTGGCATATGTGGGCGGAAATAAATTTTGCTAAATAGCTGATGTTCTTTTCTATCGTATAGCCAAAACTCCATGTCGTTATCTCTTATAGTTTCCGAGTTATAAGCAAAATTGTAAAATTATTTTACAAGAAACACTTGCTGCTGAATTCTGTTGGCCTGGTATTTTCAAAAAATTTTTGAATTTTTGAAAAATATCAAAACAACACATACACACACGCACATGTATAATCGTATAACAATTTTACATTTTTGCGAATATCTCGGAAACTATAAGAGCTAATGACAATCGGTTTTCACCATGCGACTGGAAAAAACATCAGCTATCTTAGGCAGAAAATAAATTTTAAAAATATTAAATACCACCTGAAATATAAGGCATTATATATAAGAAATCAATATATTTCTTAGTAGGCGTGGCATATGTGGGCGGAAATAAATTTTGCTAAATAGCTGATGTTCTTTTCTATCGTATAGCCAAAACTCCATGTCGTTATCTCTTATAGTTTCCGAGTTATAAGCAAAATTGTAAAACAATTTTACAAAAAACACTTGCTGCTGAATTCTGTTGGCCTGGTATTTTCAAAAAATTTTTGAATTTTTGAGAAATATCAAAACAATACATACACACACGCACATGAATAATCGTATAACAATTTTACATTTTTGCGAATATCTCGGAAACTATAAGAGCTAATGACAATCGGTTTTCACCATGCGACTGGAAAAAACATCAGCTATCTTAGACAGAAAATAAATTTTAAATATATTAAATACCACCTGAAATATAAGGCATTATATATAAGAAATCAATATATTTCTTAGTAGGCGTGGCATATGTGGGCGGAAATAAATTTTGCTAAATAGCTGATGTTCTTTTCTATCGTATAGCCAAAACTCCACGTCGTTATCTCTTATAGTTTCCGAGTTATAAGCAAAATTGTAAAATTATTTTACAAAAAACACTTGCTGCTGAATTCTGTTGGCCTGGTATTTTCAAAAAATTTTTGAATTTTTGAAAAATATCAAAACAACACATACACACACGCACATGTATAATCGTATAACAATTTTACATTTTTGCGAATATCTCGGAAACTATAAGAGCTAATGACAATCGGTTTTCACCATGCGACTGGAAAAAACATCAGCTATCTTAGACAGAAAATAAATTTTAAATATATTAAATACCACCTGAAATATAAGGCATTATATATAAGAAATCAATATATTTCTTAGTAGGCGTGGCATATGTGGGCGGAAATAAATTTTGCTAAATAGCTGATGTTCTTTTCTATCGTATAGCCAAAACTCCATGTCGTTATCTCTTATAGTTTCCTAGTTATAAGCAAAATTGTAAAATTATTTTACAAAAAACACTTGCTGCTGAATTCTGTTGGCCTGGTATTTTCAAAAAATTTTTGAATTTTTGAAAAATATCAAAACAACACATACACACACGCACATGTATAATCGTATAACAATTTTACATTTTTGCGAATATCTCGGAAATTATAAGAGCTAATGACAATCGGTTTTCACCATGCGACTGGAAAAAACATCAGCTATCTTAGGCAGAAAATAAATTTTAAAAATATTAAATACCACCTGAAATATAAGGCATTATATATAAGAAATCAATATATTTCTTAGTAGGCGTGGCATATGTGGGCGGAAATAAATTTTGCTAAATAGCTGATGTTCTTTTCTATCGTATAGCCAAAACTCCATGTCGTTATCTCTTATAGTTTCCGAGTTATAAGCAAAATTGTAAAATTATTTTACAAGAAACACTTGCTGCTGAATTCTGTTGGCCTGGTATTTTCAAAAAATTTTTGAATTTTTGAAAAATATCAAAACAACACATACACACACGCACATGTATAATCGTATAACAATTTTACATTTTTGCGAATATCTCGGAAACTATAAGAGCTAATGACAATCGGTTTTCACCATGCGACTGGAAAAAACATCAGCTATCTTAGGCAGAAAATAAATTTTAAAAATATTAAATACCACCTGAAATATAAGGCATTATATATAAGAAATCAATATATTTCTTAGTAGGCGTGGCATATGTGGGCGGAAATAAATTTTGCTAAATAGCTGATGTTCTTTTCTATCGTATAGCCAAAACTCCATGTCGTTATCTCTTATAGTTTCCGAGTTATAAGCAAATTTGTAAAACAATTTTACAAGAAACACTTGCTGCTGAATTCTGTTGGCCTGGTATTTTCAAAAAATTTTTGAATTTTTGAAAAATATCAAAACAACACATACACACACGCACATGTATAATCGTATAACAATTTTACATTTTTGCGAATATCTCGGAAACTATAAGAGCTAATGACAATCGGTTTTCACCATGCGACTGGAAAAAACATCAGCTATCTTAGGCAGAAAATAAATTTTAAAAATATTAAATACCACCTGAAATATAAGGCATTATATATAAGAAATCAATATATTTCTTAGTAGGCGTGGCATATGTGGGCGGAAATAAATTTTGCTAAATAGCTGATGTTCTTTTCTATCGTATAGCCAAAACTCCATGTCGTTATCTCTTATAGTTTCCGAGTTATAAGCAAAATTGTAAAACAATTTTACAAAAAACACTTGCTGCTGAATTCTGTTGGCCTGGTATTTTCAAAAAATTTTTGAATTTTTGAGAAATATCAAAACAATACATACACACACGCACATGAATAATCGTATAACAATTTTACATTTTTGCGAATATCTCGGAAACTATAAGAGCTAATGACAATCGGTTTTCACCATGCGACTGGAAAAAACATCAGCTATCTTAGACAGAAAATAAATTTTAAATATATTAAATACCACCTGAAATATAAGGCATTATATATAAGAAATCAATATATTTCTTAGTAGGCGTGGCATATGTGGGCGGAAATAAATTTTGCTAAATAGCTGATGTTCTTTTCTATCGTATAGCCAAAACTCCACGTCGTTATCTCTTATAGTTTCCGAGTTATAAGCAAAATTGTAAAATTATTTTACAAAAAACACTTGCTGCTGAATTCTGTTGGCCTGGTATTTTCAAAAAATTTTTGAATTTTTGAAAAATATCAAAACAACACATACACACACGCACATGTATAATCGTATAACAATTTTACATTTTTGCGAATATCTCGGAAACTATAAGAGCTAATGACAATCGGTTTTCACCATGCGACTGGAAAAAACATCAGCTATCTTAGACAGAAAATAAATTTTAAATATATTAAATACCACCTGAAATATAAGGCATTATATATAAGAAATCAATATATTTCTTAGTAGGCGTGGCATATGTGGGCGGAAATAAATTTTGCTAAATAGCTGATGTTCTTTTCTATCGTATAGCCAAAACTCCATGTCGTTATCTCTTATAGTTTCCTAGTTATAAGCAAAATTGTAAAATTATTTTACAAAAAACACTTGCTGCTGAATTCTGTTGGCCTGGTATTTTCAAAAAATTTTTGAATTTTTGAAAAATATCAAAACAACACATACACACACGCACATGTATAATCGTATAACAATTTTACATTTTTGCGAATATCTCGGAAATTATAAGAGCTAATGACAATCGGTTTTCACCATGCGACTGGAAAAAACATCAGCTATCTTAGGCAGAAAATAAATTTTAAAAATATTAAATACCACCTGAAATATAAGGCATTATATATAAGAAATCAATATATTTCTTAGTAGGCGTGGCATATGTGGGCGGAAATAAATTTTGCTAAATAGCTGATGTTCTTTTCTATCGTATAGCCAAAACTCCATGTCGTTATCTCTTATAGTTTCCGAGTTATAAGCAAAATTGTAAAATTATTTTACAAGAAACACTTGCTGCTGAATTCTGTTGGCCTGGTATTTTCAAAAAATTTTTGAATTTTTGAAAAATATCAAAACAACACATACACACACGCACATGTATAATCGTATAACAATTTTACATTTTTGCGAATATCTCGGAAACTATAAGAGCTAATGACAATCGGTTTTCACCATGCGACTGGAAAAAACATCAGCTATCTTAGGCAGAAAATAAATTTTAAAAATATTAAATACCACCTGAAATATAAGGCATTATATATAAGAAATCAATATATTTCTTAGTAGGCGTGGCATATGTGGGCGGAAATAAATTTTGCTAAATAGCTGATTATCTTTTCTATCGTATAGCCAAAACTCCATGTCGTTATCTCTTATAGTTTCCGAGTTATAAGCAAAATTGTAAAATTATTTTACAAAAAACACTTGCTGCTGAATTCTGTTGGCCTGGTATTTTCAAAAAATTTTTGAATTTTTGAAAAATATCAAAACAACACATACACACACGCACATGAATAATCGTATAACAATTTTACATTTTTGCGAATATCTCGGAAACTATAAGAGCTAATGACAATCGGTTTTCACCATGCGACTGGAAAAAACATCAGCTATCTTAGGCAGAAAATAAATTTTAAAAATATTAAATACCACCTGAAATATAAGGCATTATATATAAGAAATCAATATATTTCTTAGTAGGCGTGGCATATGTGGGCGGAAATAAATTTTGCTAAATAGCTGATGTTCTTTTCTATCGTATAGCCAAAACTCCATGTCGTTATCTCTTATAGTTTCCTAGTTATAAGCAAAATTGTAAAATTATTTTACAAAAAACACTTGCTGCTGAATTCTGTTGGCCTGGTATTTTCAAAAATTTTTTGAATTTGTGAAAAATATCAAAACAACACATACACACACGCACATGTATAATCGTATAACAATTTTACATTTTTGCGAATATCTCGGAAACTATAAGAGCTAATGACAATCGGTTTTCACCATGCGACTGGAAAAAACATCAGCTATCTTAGGCAGAAAATAAATTTTAAAAATATTAAATACCACCTGAAATATAAGGCATTATATATAAGAAATCAAAATATTTCTTAGTTGGCGTGGCATACGTGGGCGGAAATAAATTTTGCTAAATAGCTGATGTTCTTTTCTATCGTATAGCCAAAACTCCATGTCGTTATCTCTTATAGTTTCCTAGTTATAAGCAAAATTGTAAAATTATTTTACAAAAAACACTTGCTGCTGAATTCTGTTGGCCTGGTATTTTCAAAAAAATTTTGAATTTTTGAAAAATATCAAAACAACACATACACACACGCACATGTATAATCGTATAACAATTTTACATTTTTGCGAATATCTCGGAAACTATAAGAGCTAATGACAATCGGTTTTCACCATGCGACTGGAAAAAACATCAGCTATCTTAGACAGAAAATAAATTTTAAATATATTAAATACCACCTGAAATATAAGGCATTATATATAAGAAATCAATATATTTCTTAGTAGGCGTGGCATATGTGGGCGGAAATAAATTTTGCTAAATAGCTGATGTTCTTTTCTATCGTATAGCCAAAACTCCACGTCGTTATCTCTTATAGTTTCCGAGTTATAAGCAAAATTGTAAAATTATTTTACAAAAAACACTTGCTGCTGAATTCTGTTGGCCTGGTATTTTCAAAAAATTTTTGAATTTTTGAAAAATATCAAAACAACACATACACACACGCACATGTATAATCGTATAACAATTTTACATTTTTGCGAATATCTCGGAAACTATAAGAGCTAATGACAATCGGTTTTCACCATGCGACTGGAAAAAACATCAGCTATCTTAGACAGAAAATAAATTTTAAATATATTAAATACCACCTGAAATATAAGGCATTATATATAAGAAATCAATATATTTCTTAGTAGGCGTGGCATATGTGGGCGGAAATAAATTTTGCTAAATAGCTGATGTTCTTTTCTATCGTATAGCCAAAACTCCATGTCGTTATCTCTTATAGTTTCCTAGTTATAAGCAAAATTGTAAAATTATTTTACAAAAAACACTTGCTGCTGAATTCTGTTGGCCTGGTATTTTCAAAAAATTTTTGAATTTTTGAAAAATATCAAAACAACACATACACACACGCACATGTATAATCGTATAACAATTTTACATTTTTGCGAATATCTCGGAAATTATAAGAGCTAATGACAATCGGTTTTCACCATGCGACTGGAAAAAACATCAGCTATCTTAGGCAGAAAATAAATTTTAAAAATATTAAATACCACCTGAAATATAAGGCATTATATATAAGAAATCAATATATTTCTTAGTAGGCGTGGCATATGTGGGCGGAAATAAATTTTGCTAAATAGCTGATGTTCTTTCTATCGTATAGCCAAAACTCCATGTCGTTATCTCTTATAGTTTCCGAGTTATAAGCAAAATTGTAAAACAATTTTACAAGAAACACTTGCTGCTGAATTCTGTTGGCCTGGTATTTTCAAAAAATTTTTGAATTTTTGAAAAATATCAAAACAACACATACACACACGCACATGTATAATCGTATAACAATTTTACATTTTTGCGAATATCTCGGAAACTATAAGAGCTAATGACAATCGGTTTTCACCATGCGACTGGAAAAAACATCAGCTATCTTAGGCAGAAAATAAATTTTAAAAATATTAAATACCACCTGAAATATAAGGCATTATATATAAGAAATCAATATATTTCTTAGTAGGCGTGGCATATGTGGGCGGAAATAAATTTTGCTAAATAGCTGATTATCTTTTCTATCGTATAGCCAAAACTCCATGTCGTTATCTCTTATAGTTTCCGAGTTATAAGCAAAATTGTAAAATTATTTTACAAAAAACACTTGCTGCTGAATTCTGTTGGCCTGGTATTTTCAAAAAATTTTTGAATTTTTGAAAAATATCAAAACAACACATACACACACGCACATGAATAATCGTATAACAATTTTACATTTTTGCGAATATCTCGGAAACTATAAGAGCTAATGACAATCGGTTTTCACCATGCGACTGGAAAAAACATCAGCTATCTTAGGCAGAAAATAAATTTTAAAAATATTAAATACCACCTGAAATATAAGGCATTATATATAAGAAATCAATATATTTCTTAGTAGGCGTGGCATATGTGGGCGGAAATAAATTTTGCTAAATAGCTGATGTTCTTTTCTATCGTATAGCCAAAACTCCATGTCGTTATCTCTTATAGTTTCCTAGTTATAAGCAAAATTGTAAAATTATTTTACAAAAAACACTTGCTGCTGAATTCTGTTGGCCTGGTATTTTCAAAAATTTTTTGAATTTGTGAAAAATATCAAAACAACACATACACACACGCACATGTATAATCGTATAACAATTTTACATTTTTGCGAATATCTCGGAAACTATAAGAGCTAATGACAATCGGTTTTCACCATGCGACTGGAAAAAACATCAGCTATCTTAGGCAGAAAATAAATTTTAAAAATATTAAATACCACCTGAAATATAAGGCATTATATATAAGAAATCAAAATATTTCTTAGTTGGCGTGGCATACGTGGGCGGAAATAAATTTTGCTAAATAGCTGATGTTCTTTTCTATCGTATAGCCAAAACTCCATGTCGTTATCTCTTATAGTTTCCTAGTTATAAGCAAAATTGTAAAATTATTTTACAAAAAACACTTGCTGCTGAATTCTGTTGGCCTGGTATTTTCAAAAAAATTTTGAATTTTTGAAAAATATCAAAACAACACATACACACACGCACATGTATAATCGTATAACAATTTTACATTTTTGCGAATATCTCGGAAACTATAAGAGCTAATGACAATCGGTTTTCACCATGCGACTGGAAAAAACATCAGCTATCTTAGGCAGAAAATAAATTTTAAAAATATTAAATACCACCTGAAATATAAGGCATTATATATAAGAAATCAATATATTTCTTAGTAGGCGTGGCATATGTGGGCGGAAATAAATTTTGCTAAATAGCTGATGTTCTTTTCTATCGTATAGCCAAAACTCCATGTCGTTATCTCTTATAGTTTCCTAGTTATAAGCAAAATTGTAAAATTATTTTACAAAAAACACTTGCTGCTGAATTCTGTTGGCCTGGTATTTTCAAAAAAATTTTGAATTTTTGAAAAATATCAAAACAACACATACACACACGCACATGTATAATCGTATAACAATTTTACATTTTTGCGAATATCTCGGAAACTATAAGAGCTAATGACAATCGGTTTTCACCATGCGACTGGAAAAAACATCAGCTATCTTAGGCAGAAAATAAATATTAAAAATATTAAATACCACCTGAAATATAAGGCATTATATATAAGAAATCAAAATATTTCTTAGTTGGCGTGGCATACGTGGGCGGAAATAAATTTTGCTAAATAGCTGATGTTCTTTTCTATCGTATAGCCAAAACTCCATGTCGTTATCTCTTATAGTTTCCTAGTTATAAGCAAAATTGTAAAATTATTTTACAAAAAACACTTGCTGCTGAATTCTGTTGGCCTGGTATTTTCAAAAATTTTTTGAATTTGTGAAAAATATCAAAACAACACATACACACACGCACATGTATAATCGTATAACAATTTTACATTTTTGCGAATATCTCGGAAACTATAAGAGCTAATGACAATCGGTTTTCACCATGCGACTGGAAAAAACATCAGCTATCTTAGGCAGAAAATAAATTTTAAAAATATTAAATACCACCTGAAATATAAGGCATTATATATAAGAAATCAATATATTTCTTAGTAGGCGTGGCATATGTGGGCGGAAATAAATTTTGCTAAATAGCTGATGTTCTTTTCTATGGTATAGCCAAAACTCCATGTCGTTATCTCTTATAGTTTCCGAGTTATAAGCAAAATTGTAAAATTATTTTACAAAAAACACTTGCTGTTGAATTCTGTTGGCCTGGTATTTTCAAAAAATTTTTGAATTTTTGAAAAATATCAAAACAACACATACACACACGCACATGTATAATCGTATAACAATTTTACATTTTTGCGAATATCTCGGAAACTATAAGAGCTAATGACAATCGGTTTTCACCATGCGACTGGAAAAAACATCAGCTATCTTAGGCAGAAAATAAATTTTAAAAATATTAAATACCACCTGAAATATAAGGCATTATATATAAGAAATCAATATATTTCTTAGTAGGCGTGGCATATGTGGGCGGAAATAAATTTTGCTAAATAGCTGATGTTCTTTTCTATCGTATAGCCAAAACTCCATGTCGTTATCTCTTATAGTTTCCGAGTTATAAGCAAAATTGTAAAATTATTTTACAAGAAACACTTGCTGCTGAATTCTGTTGGCCTGGTATTTTCAAAAAATTTTTGATTTTTTGAGAAATATCAAAACAATACATACACACACGCACATGAATAATCGTATAACAATTTTACATTTTTGCGAATATCTCGGAAACTATAAGAGCTAATGACAATCGGTTTTCACCATGCGACTGGAAAAAACATCAGCTATCTTAGACAGAAAATAAATTTTAAAAATATTTAATACCACCTGAAATATAAGGCATTATATATAAGAAATCAATATATTTCTTAGTAGGCGTGGCATATGTGGGCGGAAATAAATTTTGCTAAATAGCTGATGTTCTTTTCTATCGTATAGCCAAAACTCCATGTCGTTATCTCTTATAGTTTCCGAGTTATAAGCAAAATTGTAAAATTATTTTACAAAAAACACTTGCTGCTGAATTCTGTTGGCCTGGTATTTTCAAAAAATTTTTGAATTTTTGAGAAATATCAAAACAATACATACACACACGCACATGAATAATCGTATAACAATTTTACATTTTTGCGAATATCTCGGAAACTATAAGAGCTAATGACAATCGGTTTTCACCATGCGACTGGAAAAAACATCAGCTATCTTAGACAGAAAATAAATTTTAAAAATATTAAATACCACCTGAAATATAAGGCATTATATATAAGAAATCAATATATTTCTTAGTAGGCGTGGCATATGTGGGCGGAAATAAATTTTGCTAAATAGCTGATGTTCTTTTCTATCGTATAGCCAAAACTCCATGTCGTTATCTCTTATAGTTTCCGAGTTATAAGCAAAATTGTAAAATTATTTTACAAGAAACACTTGCTGCTGAATTCTGTTGGCCTGGTATTTTCAAAAAATTTTTGATTTTTTGAGAAATATCAAAACAATACATACACACACGCACATGAATAATCGTATAACAATTTTACATTTTTGCGAATATCTCGGAAACTATAAGAGCTAATGACAATCGGTTTTCACCATGCGACTGGAAAAAACATCAGCTATCTTAGACAGAAAATAAATTTTAAAAATATTAAATACCACCTGAAATATAAGGCATTATATATAAGAAATCAATATATTTCTTAGTAGGCGTGGCATATGTGGGCGGAAATAAATTTTGCTAAATAGCTGATGTTCTTTTCTATCGTATAGCCAAAACTCCATGTCGTTATCTCTTATAGTTTCCTAGTTATAAGCAAAATTGTAAAATTATTTTACAAGAAACACTTGCTGCTGAATTCTGTTGGCCTGGTATTTTCAAAAAAATTTTGAATTTTTGAAAAATATCAAAACAACACATACACACACGCACATGTATAATCGTATAACAATTTTACATTTTTGCGAATATCTCGGAAACTATAAGAGCTAATGACAATCGGTTTTCACCATGCGACTGGAAAAAACATCAGCTATCTTAGGCAGAAAATAAATTTTAAAACTATTAAATACCACCTGAAATATAAGGCATTATATATAAGAAATCAATATATTTCTTAGTAGGCGTGGCATATGTGGGCGGAAATAAATTTTGCTAAATAGCTGATGTTCTTTTCTATCGTATAGCCAAAACTCCATGTCGTTATCTCTTATAGTTTCCTAGTTATAAGCAAAATTGTAAAATTATTTTACAAAAAACACTTGCTGCTGAATTCTGTTGGCCTGGTATTTTCAAAAAATTTTTGAATTTTTGAAAAATATCAAAACAACACATACACACACGCACATGTATAATCGTATAACAATTTTACATTTTTGCGAATATCTCGGAAATTATAAGAGCTAATGACAATCGGTTTTCACCATGCGACTGGAAAAAACATCAGCTATCTTAGGCAGAAAATAAATTTTAAAAATATTAAATACCACCTGAAATATAAGGCATTATATATAAGAAATCAATATATTTCTTAGTAGGCGTGGCATATGTGGGCGGAAATAAATTTTGCTAAATAGCTGATGTTCTTTTCTATCGTATAGCCAAAACTCCATGTCGTTATCTCTTATAGTTTCCGAGTTATAAGCAAAATTGTAAAATTATTTTACAAGAAACACTTGCTGCTGAATTCTGTTGGCCTGGTATTTTCAAAAAATTTTTGAATTTTTGAAAAATATCAAAACAACACATACACACACGCACATGTATAATCGTATAACAATTTTACATTTTTGCGAATATCTCGGAAACTATAAGAGCTAATGACAATCGGTTTTCACCATGCGACTGGAAAAAACATCAGCTATCTTAGGCAGAAAATAAATTTTAAAAATATTAAATACCACCTGAAATATAAGGCATTATATATAAGAAATCAATATATTTCTTAGTAGGCGTGGCATATGTGGGCGGAAATAAATTTTGCTAAATAGCTGATTATCTTTTCTATCGTATAGCCAAAACTCCATGTCGTTATCTCTTATAGTTTCCGAGTTATAAGCAAAATTGTAAAATTATTTTACAAAAAACACTTGCTGCTGAATTCTGTTGGCCTGGTATTTTCAAAAAATTTTTGAATTTTTGAAAAATATCAAAACAACACATACACACACGCACATGAATAATCGTATAACAATTTTACATTTTTGCGAATATCTCGGAAACTATAAGAGCTAATGACAATCGGTTTTCACCATGCGACTGGAAAAAACATCAGCTATCTTAGGCAGAAAATAAATTTTAAAAATATTAAATACCACCTGAAATATAAGGCATTATATATAAGAAATCAATATATTTCTTAGTAGGCGTGGCATATGTGGGCGGAAATAAATTTTGCTAAATAGCTGATGTTCTTTTCTATCGTATAGCCAAAACTCCATGTCGTTATCTCTTATAGTTTCCTAGTTATAAGCAAAATTGTAAAATTATTTTACAAAAAACACTTGCTGCTGAATTCTGTTGGCCTGGTATTTTCAAAAATTTTTTGAATTTGTGAAAAATATCAAAACAACACATACACACACGCACATGTATAATCGTATAACAATTTTACATTTTTGCGAATATCTCGGAAACTATAAGAGCTAATGACAATCGGTTTTCACCATGCGACTGGAAAAAACATCAGCTATCTTAGGCAGAAAATAAATTTTAAAAATATTAAATACCACCTGAAATATAAGGCATTATATATAAGAAATCAAAATATTTCTTAGTTGGCGTGGCATACGTGGGCGGAAATAAATTTTGCTAAATAGCTGATGTTCTTTTCTATCGTATAGCCAAAACTCCATGTCGTTATCTCTTATAGTTTCCTAGTTATAAGCAAAATTGTAAAATTATTTTACAAAAAACACTTGCTGCTGAATTCTGTTGGCCTGGTATTTTCAAAAAAATTTTGAATTTTTGAAAAATATCAAAACAACACATACACACACGCACATGTATAATCGTATAACAATTTTACATTTTTGCGAATATCTCGGAAACTATAAGAGCTAATGACAATCGGTTTTCACCATGCGACTGGAAAAAACATCAGCTATCTTAGGCAGAAAATAAATTTTAAAAATATTAAATACCACCTGAAATATAAGGCATTATATATAAGAAATCAATATATTTCTTAGTAGGCGTGGCATATGTGGGCGGAAATAAATTTTGCTAAATAGCTGATGTTCTTTTCTATCGTATAGCCAAAACTCCATGTCGTTATCTCTTATAGTTTCCTAGTTATAAGCAAAATTGTAAAATTATTTTACAAAAAACACTTGCTGCTGAATTCTGTTGGCCTGGTATTTTCAAAAAAATTTTGAATTTTTGAAAAATATCAAAACAACACATACACACACGCACATGTATAATCGTATAACAATTTTACATTTTTGCGAATATCTCGGAAACTATAAGAGCTAATGACAATCGGTTTTCACCATGCGACTGGAAAAAACATCAGCTATCTTAGGCAGAAAATAAATTTTAAAAATATTAAATACCACCTGAAATATAAGGCATTATATATAAGAAATCAAAATATTTCTTAGTTGGCGTGGCATACGTGGGCGGAAATAAATTTTGCTAAATAGCTGATGTTCTTTTCTATCGTATAGCCAAAACTCCATGTCGTTATCTCTTATAGTTTCCTAGTTATAAGCAAAATTGTAAAATTATTTTACAAAAAACACTTGCTGCTGAATTCTGTTGGCCTGGTATTTTCAAAAATTTTTTGAATTTGTGAAAAATATCAAAACAATACATACACACACGCACATGTATAATCGTATAACAATTTTACATTTTTGCGAATATCTCGGAAACTATAAGAGCTAATGACAATCGGTTTTCACCATGCGACTGGAAAAAACATCAGCTATCTTAGGCAGAAAATAAATTTTAAAAATATTAAATACCACCTGAAATATAAGGCATTATATATAAGAAATCAATATATTTCTTAGTAGGCGTGGCATATGTGGGCGGAAATAAATTTTGCTAAATAGCTGATGTTCTTTTCTATGGTATAGCCAAAACTCCATGTCGTTATCTCTTATAGTTTCCGAGTTATAAGCAAAATTGTAAAATTATTTTACAAAAAACACTTGCTGTTGAATTCTGTTGGCCTGGTATTTTCAAAAAATTTTTGAATTTTTGAAAAATATCAAAACAACACATACACACACGCACATGTATAATCGTATAACAATTTTACATTTTTGCGAATATCTCGGAAACTATAAGAGCTAATGACAATCGGTTTTCACCATGCGACTGGAAAAAACATCAGCTATCTTAGGCAGAAAATAAATTTTAAAAATATTAAATACCACCTGAAATATAAGGCATTATATATAAGAAATCAATATATTTCTTAGTAGGCGTGGCATATGTGGGCGGAAATAAATTTTGCTAAATAGCTGATGTTCTTTTCTATCGTATAGCCAAAACTCCATGTCGTTATCTCTTATAGTTTCCTAGTTATAAGCAAAATTGTAAAATTATTTTACAAAAAACACTTGCTGCTGAATTCTGTTGGCCTGGTATTTTCAAAAAAATTTTGAATTTTTGAAAAATATCAAAACAACACATACACACACGCACATGTATAATCGTATAACAATTTTACATTTTTGCGAATATCTAGGAAACTATAAGAGCTAATGACAATCGGTTTTCACCATGCGACTGGAAAAAACATCAGCTATCTTAGGCAGAAAATAAATTTTAAAAATATTAAATACCACCTGAAATATAAGGCATTATATATAAGAAATCAAAATATTTCTTAGTTGGCGTGGCATACGTGGGCGGAAATAAATTTTGCTAAATAGCTGATGTTCTTTTCTATCGTATAGCCAAAACTCCATGTCGTTATCTCTTATAGTTTCCTAGTTATAAGCAAAATTGTAAAATTATTTTACAAAAAACACTTGCTGCTGAATTCTGTTGGCCTGGTATTTTCAAAAATTTTTTGAATTTGTGAAAAATATCAAAACAACACATACACACACGCACATGTATAATCGTATAACAATTTTACATTTTTGCGAATATCTCGGAAACTATAAGAGCTAATGACAATCGGTTTTCACCATGCGACTGGAAAAAACATCAGCTATCTTAGGCAGAAAATAAATTTTAAAAATATTAAATACCACCTGAAATATAAGGCATTATATATAAGAAATCAATATATTTCTTAGTAGGCGTGGCATATGTGGGCGGAAATAAATTTTGCTAAATAGCTGATGTTCTTTTCTATGGTATAGCCAAAACTCCATGTCGTTATCTCTTATAGTTTCCGAGTTATAAGCAAAATTGTAAAATTATTTTACAAAAAACACTTGCTGTTGAATTCTGTTGGCCTGGTATTTTCAAAAAATTTTTGAATTTTTGAAAAATATCAAAACAACACATACACACACGCACATGTATAATCGTATAACAATTTTACATTTTTGCGAATATCTCGGAAACTATAAGAGCTAATGACAATCGGTTTTCACCATGCGACTGGAAAAAACATCAGCTATCTTAGGCAGAAAATAAATTTTAAAAATATTAAATACCACCTGAAATATAAGGCATTATATATAAGAAATCAATATATTTCTTAGTAGGCGTGGCATATGTGGGCGGAAATAAATTTTGCTAAATAGCTGATGTTCTTTTCTATCGTATAGCCAAAACTCCATGTCGTTATCTCTTATAGTTTCCGAGTTATAAGCAAAATTGTAAAATTATTTTACAAAAAACACTTGCTGCTGAATTCTGTTGGCCTGGTATTTTCAAAAAATTTTTGAATTTTTGAGAAATATCAAAACAATACATACACACACGCACATGAATAATCGTATAACAATTTTACATTTTTGCGAATATCTCGGAAACTATAAGAGCTAATGACAATCGGTTTTCACCATGCGACTGGAAAAAACATCAGCTATCTTAGACAGAAAATAAATTTTAAATATATTAAATACCACCTGAAATATAAGGCATTATATATAAGAAATCAATATATTTCTTAGTAGGCGTGGCATATGTGGGCGGAAATAAATTTTGCTAAATAGCTGATGTTCTTTTCTATCGTATAGCCAAAACTCCATGTCGTTATCTCTTATAGTTTCCGAGTTATAAGCAAAATTGTAAAATTATTTTACAAAAAACACTTGCTGCTGAATTCTGTTGGCCTGGTATTTTCAAAAAATTTTTGAATTTTTGAAAAATATCAAAACAACACATACACACACGCACATGTATAATCGTATAACAATTTTACATTTTTGCGAATATCTCGGAAACTATAAGAGCTAATGACAATCGGTTTTCACCATGCGACTGGAAAAAACATCAGCTATCTTAGGCAGAAAATAAATTTTAAAAATATTAAATACCACCTGAAATATAAGGCATTATATATAAGAAATCAATATATTTCTTAGTAGGCGTGGCATATGTGGGCGGAAATAAATTTTGCTAAATAGCTGATGTTCTTTTCTATCGTATAGCCAAAACTCCATGTCGTTATCTCTTATAGTTTCCGAGTTATAAGCAAAATTGTAAAACAATTTTACAAAAAACACTTGCTGCTGAATTCTGTTGGCCTGGTATTTTCAAAAAATTTTTGAATTTTTGAAAAATATCAAAACAACACATACACACACGCACATGTATAATCGTATAACAATTTTACATTTTTGCGAATATCTCGGAAACTATAAGAGCTAATGACAATCGGTTTTCACCATGCGACTGGAAAAAACATCAGCTATCTTAGACAGAAAATAAATTTTAAATATATTAAATACCACCTGAAATATAAGGCATTATATATAAGAAATCAATATATTTCTTAGTAGGCGTGGCATATGTGGGCGGAAATAAATTTTGCTAAATAGCTGATGTTCTTTTCTATCGTATAGCCAAAACTCCATGTCGTTATCTCTTATAGTTTCCGAGTTATAAGCAAAATTGTAAAATTATTTTACAAAAAACACTTGCTGCTGAATTCTGTTGGCCTGGTATTTTCAAAAAATTTTTGAATTTTTGAAAAATATCAAAACAACACATACACACACGCACATGTATAATCGTATAACAATTTTACATTTTTGCGAATATCTCGGAAACTATAAGAGCTAATGACAATCGGTTTTCACCATGCGACTGGAAAAAACATCAGCTATCTTAGACAGAAAATAAATTTTAAATATATTAAATACCACCTGAAATATAAGGCATTATATATAAGAAATCAATATATTTCTTAGTAGGCGTGGCATATGTGGGCGGAAATAAATTTTGCTAAATAGCTGATGTTCTTTTCTATCGTATATCCAAAACTCCATGTCGTTATCTCTTATAGTTTCCGAGTTATAAGCAAAATTGTAAAATTATTTTACAAGAAACACTTGCTGCTGAATTCTGTTGGCCTGGTATTTTCAAAAAATTTTTGAATTTTTGAAAAATATCAAAACAACACATACACACACGCACATGTATAATCGTATAACAATTTTACATTTTTGCGAATATCTCGGAAACTATAAGAGCTAATGACAATCGGTTTTCACCATGCGACTGGAAAAAACATCAGCTATCTTAGACAGAAAATAAATTTTAAAAATATTAAATACCACCTGAAATATAAGGCATTATATATAAGAAATCAATATATTTCTTAGTAGGCGTGGCATATGTGGGCGGAAATAAATTTTGCTAAATAGCTGATGTTCTTTTCTATCGTATAGCCAAAACTCCATGTCGTTATCTCTTATAGTTTCCTAGTTATAAGCAAAATTGTAAAATTATTTTACAAAAAACACTTGCTGCTGAATTCTGTTGGCCTGGTATTTTCAAAAAATTTTTGAATTTTTGAAAAATATCAAAACAACACATACACACACGCACATGAATAATCGTATAACAATTTTACATTTTTGCGAATATCTCGGAAATTATAAGAGCTAATGACAATCGGTTTTCACCATGCGACTGGAAAAAACATCAGCTATCTTAGGCAGAAAATAAATTTTAAAAATATTAAATACCACCTGAAATATAAGGCATTATATATAAGAAATCAATATATTTCTTAGTAGGCGTGGCATATGTGGGCGGAAATAAATTTTGCTAAATAGCTGATGTTCTTTTCTATCGTATAGCCAAAACTCCATGTCGTTATCTCTTATAGTTTCCTAGTTATAAGCAAAATTGTAAAATTATTTTACAAGAAACACTTGCTGCTGAATTCTGTTGGCCTGGTATTTTCAAAAAAATTTTGAATTTTTGAAAAATATCAAAACAACACATACACACACGCACATGTATAATCGTATAACAATTTTACATTTTTGCGAATATCTCGGAAACTATAAGAGCTAATGACAATCGGTTTTCACCATGCGACTGGAAAAAACATCAGCTATCTTAGGCAGAAAATAAATTTTAAAAATATTAAATACCACCTGAAATATAAGGCATTATATATAAGAAATCAATATATTTCTTAGTAGGCGTGGCATATGTGGGCGGAAATAAATTTTGCTAAATAGCTGATTATCTTTTCTATCGTATAGCCAAAACTCCATGTCGTTATCTCTTATAGTTTCCGAGTTATAAGCAAAATTGTAAAATTATTTTACAAAAAACACTTGCTGCTGAATTCTGTTGGCCTGGTATTTTCAAAAAATTTTTGAATTTTTGAAAAATATCAAAACAACACATACACACACGCACATGAATAATCGTATAACAATTTTACATTTTTGCGAATATCTCGGAAACTATAAGAGCTAATGACAATCGGTTTTCACCATGCGACTGGAAAAAACATCAGCTATCTTAGGCAGAAAATAAATTTTAAAACTATTAAATACCACCTGAAATATAAGGCATTATATATAAGAAATCAATATATTTCTTAGTAGGCGTGGCATATGTGGGCGGAAATAAATTTTGCTAAATAGCTGATTATCTTTTCTATCGTATAGCCAAAACTCCATGTCGTTATCTCTTATAGTTTCCGAGTTATAAGCAAAATTGTAAAATTATTTTACAAAAAACACTTGCTGCTGAATTCTGTTGGCCTGGTATTTTCAAAAAATTTTTGAATTTTTGAAAAATATCAAAACAACACATACACACACGCACATGAATAATCGTATAACAATTTTACATTTTTGCGAATATCTCGGAAACTATAAGAGCTAATGACAATCGGTTTTCACCATGCGACTGGAAAAAACATCAGCTATCTTAGGCAGAAAATAAATTTTAAAACTATTAAATACCACCTGAAATATAAGGCATTATATATAAGAAATCAATATATTTCTTAGTAGGCGTGGCATATGTGGGCGGAAATAAATTTTGCTAAATAGCTGATGTTCTTTTCTATCGTATAGCCAAAACTCCATGTCGTTATCTCTTATAGTTTCCTAGTTATAAGCAAAATTGTAAAATTATTTTACAAAAAACACTTGCTGCTGAATTCTGTTGGCCTGGTATTTTCAAAAAATTTTTGAATTTTTGAAAAATATCAAAACAACACATACACACACGCACATGTATAATCGTATAACAATTTTACATTTTTGCGAATATCTCGGAAATTATAAGAGCTAATGACAATCGGTTTTCACCATGCGACTGGAAAAAACATCAGCTATCTTAGGCAGAAAATAAATTTTAAAAATATTAAATACCACCTGAAATATAAGGCATTATATATAAGAAATCAATATATTTCTTAGTAGGCGTGGCATATGTGGGCGGAAATAAATTTTGCTAAATAGCTGATGTTCTTTTCTATCGTATAGCCAAAACTCCATGTCGTTATCTCTTATAGTTTCCTAGTTATAAGCAAAATTGTAAAATTATTTTACAAGAAACACTTGCTGCTGAATTCTGTTGGCCTGGTATTTTCAAAAAAATTTTGAATTTTTGAAAAATATCAAAACAACACATACACACACGCACATGTATAATCGTATAACAATTTTACATTTTTGCGAATATCTCGGAAACTATAAGAGCTAATGACAATCGGTTTTCACCATGCGACTGGAAAAAACATCAGCTATCTTAGGCAGAAAATAAATTTTAAAAATATTAAATACCACCTGAAATATAAGGCATTATATATAAGAAATCAATATATTTCTTAGTAGGCGTGGCATATGTGGGCGGAAATAAATTTTGCTAAATAGCTGATTATCTTTTCTATCGTATAGCCAAAACTCCATGTCGTTATCTCTTATAGTTTCCGAGTTATAAGCAAAATTGTAAAATTATTTTACAAAAAACACTTGCTGCTGAATTCTGTTGGCCTGGTATTTTCAAAAAATTTTTGAATTTTTGAAAAATATCAAAACAACACATACACACACGCACATGAATAATCGTATAACAATTTTACATTTTTGCGAATATCTCGGAAACTATAAGAGCTAATGACAATCGGTTTTCACCATGCGACTGGAAAAAACATCAGCTATCTTAGGCAGAAAATAAATTTTAAAACTATTAAATACCACCTGAAATATAAGGCATTATATATAAGAAATCAATATATTTCTTAGTAGGCGTGGCATATGTGGGCGGAAATAAATTTTGCTAAATAGCTGATTATCTTTTCTATCGTATAGCCAAAACTCCATGTCGTTATCTCTTATAGTTTCCGAGTTATAAGCAAAATTGTAAAATTATTTTACAAAAAACACTTGCTGCTGAATTCTGTTGGCCTGGTATTTTCAAAAAATTTTTGAATTTTTGAAAAATATCAAAACAACACATACACACACGCACATGAATAATCGTATAACAATTTTACATTTTTGCGAATATCTCGGAAACTATAAGAGCTAATGACAATCGGTTTTCACCATGCGACTGGAAAAAACATCAGCTATCTTAGGCAGAAAATAAATTTTAAAACTATTAAATACCACCTGAAATATAAGGCATTATATATAAGAAATCAATATATTTCTTAGTAGGCGTGGCATATGTGGGCGGAAATAAATTTTGCTAAATAGCTGATGTTCTTTTCTATCGTATAGCCAAAACTCCATGTCGTTATCTCTTATAGTTTCCTAGTTATAAGCAAAATTGTAAAATTATTTTACAAAAAACACTTGCTGCTGAATTCTGTTGGCCTGGTATTTTCAAAAAATTTTTGAATTTTTGAAAAATATCAAAACAACACATACACACACGCACATGTATAATCGTATAACAATTTTACATTTTTGCGAATATCTCGGAAATTATAAGAGCTAATGACAATCGGTTTTCACCATGCGACTGGAAAAAACATCAGCTATCTTAGGCAGAAAATAAATTTTAAAAATATTAAATACCACCTGAAATATAAGGCATTATATATAAGAAATCAAAATATTTCTTAGTTGGCGTGGCATACGTGGGCGGAAATAAATTTTGCTAAATAGCTGATGTTCTTTTCTATCGTATAGCCAAAACTCCATGTCGTTATCTCTTATAGTTTCCTAGTTATAAGCAAAATTGTAAAATTATTTTACAAAAAACACTTGCTGCTGAATTCTGTTGGCCTGGTATTTTCAAAAATTTTTTGAATTTGTGAAAAATATCAAAACAACACATACACACACGCACATGTATAATCGTATAACAATTTTACATTTTTGCGAATATCTCGGAAACTATAAGAGCTAATGACAATCGGTTTTCACCATGCGACTGGAAAAAACATCAGCTATCTTAGGCAGAAAATAAATTTTAAAAATATTAAATACCACCTGAAATATAAGGCATTATATATAAGAAATCAATATATTTCTTAGTAGGCGTGGCATATGTGGGCGGAAATAAATTTTGCTAAATAGCTGATGTTCTTTTCTATCGTATAGCCAAAACTCCATGTCGTTATCTCTTATAGTTTCCGAGTTATAAGCAAAATTGTAAAATTATTTTACAAAAAACACTTGCTGTTGAATTCTGTTGGCCTGGTATTTTCAAAAAATTTTTGAATTTTTGAAAAATATCAAAACAACACATACACACACGCACATGTATAATCGTATAACAATTTTACATTTTTGCGAATATCTCGGAAACTATAAGAGCTAATGACAATCGGTTTTCACCATGCGACTGGAAAAAACATCAGCTATCTTAGGCAGAAAATAAATTTTAAAAATATTAAATACCACCTGAAATATAAGGCATTATATATAAGAAATCAAAATATTTCTTAGTTGGCGTGGCATACGTGGGCGGAAATAAATTTTGCTAAATAGCTGATTATCTTTTCTATCGTATAGCCAAAACTCCATGTCGTTATCTCTTATAGTTTCCGAGTTATAAGCAAAATTGTAAAATTATTTTACAAAAAACACTTGCTGCTGAATTCTGTTGGCCTGGTATTTTCAAAAAAATTTTGAATTTTTGAAAAATATCAAAACAACACATACACACACGCACATGTATAATCGTATAACAATTTTACATTTTTGCGAATATCTCGGAAACTATAAGAGCTAATGACAATCGGTTTTCACCATGCGACTGGAAAAAACATCAGCTATCTTAGGCAGAAAATAAATTTTAAAAATATTAAATACCACCTGAAATATAAGGCATTATATATAAGAAATCAAAATATTTCTTAGTTGGCGTGGCATACGTGGGCGGAAATAAATTTTGCTAAATAGCTGATGTTCTTTTCTATCGTATAGCCAAAACTCCATGTCGTTATCTCTTATAGTTTCCTAGTTATAAGCAAAATTGTAAAATTATTTTACAAAAAACACTTGCTGCTGAATTCTGTTGGCCTGGTATTTTCAAAAATTTTTTGAATTTGTGAAAAATATCAAAACAACACATACACACACGCACATGTATAATCGTATAACAATTTTACATTTTTGCGAATATCTCGGAAACTATAAGAGCTAATGACAATCGGTTTTCACCATGCGACTGGAAAAAACATCAGCTATCTTAGGCAGAAAATAAATTTTAAAAATATTAAATACCACCTGAAATATAAGGCATTATATATAAGAAATCAATATATTTCTTAGTAGGCGTGGCATATGTGGGCGGAAATAAATTTTGCTAAATAGCTGATGTTCTTTTCTATGGTATAGCCAAAACTCCATGTCGTTATCTCTTATAGTTTCCGAGTTATAAGCAAAATTGTAAAATTATTTTACAAAAAACACTTGCTGTTGAATTCTGTTGGCCTGGTATTTTCAAAAAATTTTTGAATTTTTGAAAAATATCAAAACAACACATACACACACGCACATGTATAATCGTATAACAATTTTACATTTTTGCGAATATCTCGGAAACTATAAGAGCTAATGACAATCGGTTTTCACCATGCGACTGGAAAAAACATCAGCTATCTTAGGCAGAAAATAAATTTTAAAAATATTAAATACCACCTGAAATATAAGGCATTATATATAAGAAATCAATATATTTCTTAGTAGGCGTGGCATATGTGGGCGGAAATAAATTTTGCTAAATAGCTGATGTTCTTTTCTATCGTATAGCCAAAACTCCATGTCGTTATCTCTTATAGTTTCCGAGTTATAAGCAAAATTGTAAAATTATTTTACAAAAAACACTTGCTGCTGAATTCTGTTGGCCTGGTATTTTCAAAAAATTTTTGAATTTTTGAGAAATATCAAAACAATACATACACACACGCACATGAATAATCGTATAACAATTTTACATTTTTGCGAATATCTCGGAAACTATAAGAGCTAATGACAATCGGTTTTCACCATGCGACTGGAAAAAACATCAGCTATCTTAGACAGAAAATAAATTTTAAATATATTAAATACCACCTGAAATATAAGGCATTATATATAAGAAATCAATATATTTCTTAGTAGGCGTGGCATATGTGGGCGGAAATAAATTTTGCTAAATAGCTGATGTTCTTTTCTATCGTATAGCCAAAACTCCATGTCGTTATCTCTTATAGTTTCCGAGTTATAAGCAAAATTGTAAAACAATTTTACAAAAAACACTTGCTGCTGAATTCTGTTGGCCTGGTATTTTCAAAAAATTTTTGAATTTTTGAAAAATATCAAAACAACACATACACACACGCACATGTATAATCGTATAACAATTTTACATTTTTGCGAATATCTCGGAAACTATAAGAGCTAATGACAATCGGTTTTCACCATGCGACTGGAAAAAACATCAGCTATCTTAGACAGAAAATAAATTTTAAATATATTAAATACCACCTGAAATATAAGGCATTATATATAAGAAATCAATATATTTCTTAGTAGGCGTGGCATATGTGGGCGGAAATAAATTTTGCTAAATAGCTGATGTTCTTTTCTATCGTATAGCCAAAACTCCATGTCGTTATCTCTTATAGTTTCCGAGTTATAAGCAAAATTGTAAAATTATTTTACAAGAAACACTTGCTGCTGAATTCTGTTGGCCTGGTATTTTCATAAAATTTTTGAATTTTTGAAAAATATCAAAACAACACATACACACACGCACATGTATAATCGTATAACAATTTTACATTTTTGCGAATATCTCGGAAACTATAAGAGCTAATGACAATCGGTTTTCACCATGCGACTGGAAAAAACATCAGCTATCTTAGACAGAAAATAAATTTTAAAAATATTAAATACCACCTGAAATATAAGGCATTATATATAAGAAATCAATATATTTCTTAGTAGGCGTGGCATATGTGGGCGGAAATAAATTTTGCTAAATAGCTGATGTTCTTTTCTATCGTATAGCCAAAACTCCATGTCGTTATCTCTTATAGTTTCCTAGTTATAAGCAAAATTGTAAAATTATTTTACAAGAAACACTTGCTGCTGAATTCTGTTGGCCTGGTATTTTCAAAAAATTTTTGAGTTTTTGAAAAATATCAAAACAACACATATACACACGCACATGTATAATCGTATAACAATTTTACATTTTTGCGAATATCTCGGAAACTATAAGAGCTAATGACAATCGGTTTTCACCATGCGACTGGAAAAAACATCAGCTATCTTAGACAGAAAATAAATTTTAAATATATTAAATACCACCTGAAATATAAGGCATTATATATAAGAAATCAATATATTTCTTAGTAGGCGTGGCATATGTGGGCGGAAATAAATTTTGCTAAATAGCTGATGTTCTTTTCTATCGTATAGCCAAAACTCCATGTCGTTATCTCTTATAGTTTCCTAGTTATAAGCAAAATTGTAAAATTATTTTACAAAAAACACTTGCTGCTGAATTCTGTTGGCCTGGTATTTTCAAAAAATTTTTGAATTTTTGAAAAATATCAAAACAACACATACACACACGCACATGAATAATCGTATAACAATTTTACATTTTTGCGAATATCTCGGAAATTATAAGAGCTAATGACAATCGGTTTTCACCATGCGACTGGAAAAAACATCAGCTATCTTAGGCAGAAAATAAATTTTAAAAATATTAAATACCACCTGAAATATAAGGCATTATATATAAGAAATCAATATATTTCTTAGTAGGCGTGGCATATGTGGGCGGAAATAAATTTTGCTAAATAGCTGATGTTCTTTTCTATCGTATAGCCAAAACTCCATGTCGTTATCTCTTATAGTTTCCTAGTTATAAGCAAAATTGTAAAATTATTTTACAAGAAACACTTGCTGCTGAATTCTGTTGGCCTGGTATTTTCAAAAAAATTTTGAATTTTTGAAAAATATCAAAACAACACATACACACACGCACATGTATAATCGTATAACAATTTTACATTTTTGCGAATATCTCGGAAACTATAAGAGCTAATGACAATCGGTTTTCACCATGCGACTGGAAAAAACATCAGCTATCTTAGGCAGAAAATAAATTTTAAAAATATTAAATACCACCTGAAATATAAGGCATTATATATAAGAAATCAATATATTTCTTAGTAGGCGTGGCATATGTGGGCGGAAATAAATTTTGCTAAATAGCTGATTATCTTTTCTATCGTATAGCCAAAACTCCATGTCGTTATCTCTTATAGTTTCCGAGTTATAAGCAAAATTGTAAAATTATTTTACAAAAAACACTTGCTGCTGAATTCTGTTGGCCTGGTATTTTCAAAAAATTTTTGAATTTTTGAAAAATATCAAAACAACACATACACACACGCACATGAATAATCGTATAACAATTTTACATTTTTGCGAATATCTCGGAAACTATAAGAGCTAATGACAATCGGTTTTCACCATGCGACTGGAAAAAACATCAGCTATCTTAGGCAGAAAATAAATTTTAAAACTATTAAATACCACCTGAAATATAAGGCATTATATATAAGAAATCAATATATTTCTTAGTAGGCGTGGCATATGTGGGCGGAAATAAATTTTGCTAAATAGCTGATGTTCTTTTCTATCGTATAGCCAAAACTCCATGTCGTTATCTCTTATAGTTTCCTAGTTATAAGCAAAATTGTAAAATTATTTTACAAAAAACACTTGCTGCTGAATTCTGTTGGCCTGGTATTTTCAAAAAATTTTTGAATTTTTGAAAAATATCAAAACAACACATACACACACGCACATGAATAATCGTATAACAATTTTACATTTTTGCGAATATCTCGGAAATTATAAGAGCTAATGACAATCGGTTTTCACCATGCGACTGGAAAAAACATCAGCTATCTTAGGCAGAAAATAAATTTTAAAAATATTAAATACCACCTGAAATATAAGGCATTATATATAAGAAATCAATATATTTCTTAGTAGGCGTGGCATATGTAGGCGGAAATAAATTTTGCTAAATAGCTGATGTTCTTTTCTATCGTATAGCCAAAACTCCATGTCGTTATCTCTTATAGTTTCCGAGTTATAAGCAAAATTGTAAAATTATTTTACAAGAAACACTTGCTGCTGAATTCTGTTGGCCTGGTATTTTCAAAAAATTTTTGAATTTTTGAAAAATATCAAAACAACACATACACACACGCACATGTATAATCGTATAACAATTTTACATTTTTGCGAATATCTCGGAAACTATAAGAGCTAATGACAATCGGTTTTCACCATGCGACTGGAAAAAACATCAGCTATCTTAGGCAGAAAATAAATTTTAAAAATATTAAATACCACCTGAAATATAAGGCATTATATATAAGAAATCAATATATTTCTTAGTAGGCGTGGCATATGTGGGCGGAAATAAATTTTGCTAAATAGCTGATGTTCTTTTCTATCGTATAGCCAAAACTCCATGTCGTTATCTCTTATAGTTTCCTAGTTATAAGCAAAATTGTAAAATTATTTTACAAAAAACACTTGCTGCTGAATTCTGTTGGCCTGGTATTTTCAAAAAATTTTTGAATTTTTGAAAAATATCAAAACAACACATACACACACGCACATGTATAATCGTATAACAATTTTACATTTTTGCGAATATCTCGGAAATTATAAGAGCTAATGACAATCGGTTTTCACCATGCGACTGGAAAAAACATCAGCTATCTTAGGCAGAAAATAAATTTTAAAAATATTAAATACCACCTGAAATATAAGGCATTATATATAAGAAATCAATATATTTCTTAGTAGGCGTGGCATATGTGGGCGGAAATAAATTTTGCTAAATAGCTGATGTTCTTTTCTATCGTATAGCCAAAACTCCATGTCGTTATCTCTTATAGTTTCCGAGTTATAAGCAAAATTGTAAAATTATTTTACAAGAAACACTTGCTGCTGAATTCTGTTGGCCTGGTATTTTCAAAAAATTTTTGAATTTTTGAAAAATATCAAAACAACACATACACACACGCACATGTATAATCGTATAACAATTTTACATTTTTGCGAATATCTCGGAAACTATAAGAGCTAATGACAATCGGTTTTCACCATGCGACTGGAAAAAACATCAGCTATCTTAGGCAGAAAATAAATTTTAAAAATATTAAATACCACCTGAAATATAAGGCATTATATATAAGAAATCAATATATTTCTTAGTAGGCGTGGCATATGTGGGCGGAAATAAATTTTGCTAAATAGCTGATGTTCTTTTCTATCGTATAGCCAAAACTCCATGTCGTTATCTCTTATAGTTTCCGAGTTATAAGCAAAATTGTAAAATTATTTTACAAAAAACACTTGCTGCTGAATTCTGTTGGCCTGGTATTTTCAAAAAATTTTTGAATTTTTGAGAAATATCAAAACAATACATACACACACGCACATGAATAATCGTATAACAATTTTACATTTTTGCGAATATCTCGGAAACTATAAGAGCTAATGACAATCGGTTTTCACCATGCGACTGGAAAAAACATCAGCTATCTTAGACAGAAAATAAATTTTAAATATATTAAATACCACCTGAAATATAAGGCATTATATATAAGAAATCAATATATTTCTTAGTAGGCGTGGCATATGTGGGCGGAAATAAATTTTGCTAAATAGCTGATGTTCTTTTCTATCGTATAGCCAAAACTCCATGTCGTTATCTCTTATAGTTTCCTAGTTATAAGCAAAATTGTAAAATTATTTTACAAAAAACACTTGCTGCTGAATTCTGTTGGCCTGGTATTTTCAAAAAATTTTTGAATTTTTGAAAAATATCAAAACAACACATACACACACGCACATGTATAATCGTATAACAATTTTACATTTTTGCGAATATCTCGGAAACTATAAGAGCTAATGACAATCGGTTTTCACCATGCGACTGGAAAAAACATCAGCTATCTTAGGCAGAAAATAAATTTTAAAAATATTAAATACCACCTGAAATATAAGGCATTATATATAAGAAATCAATATATTTCTTAGTAGGCGTGGCATATGTGGGCGGAAATAAATTTTGCTAAATAGCTGATGTTCTTTTCTATCGTATAGCCAAAACTCCATGTCGTTATCTCTTATAGTTTCCGAGTTATAAGCAAAATTGTAAAACAATTTTACAAAAAACACTTGCTGCTGAATTCTGTTGGCCTGGTATTTTCAAAAAATTTTTGAATTTTTGAAAAATATCAAAACAACACATACACACACGCACATGTATAATCGTATAACAATTTTACATTTTTGCGAATATCTCGGAAACTATAAGAGCTAATGACAATCGGTTTTCACCATGCGACTGGAAAAAACATCAGCTATCTTAGACAGAAAATAAATTTTAAATATATTAAATACCACCTGAAATATAAGGCATTATATATAAGAAATCAATATATTTCTTAGTAGGCGTGGCATATGTGGGCGGAAATAAATTTTGCTAAATAGCTGATGTTCTTTTCTATCGTATAGCCAAAACTCCATGTCGTTATCTCTTATAGTTTCCGAGTTATAAGCAAAATTGTAAAATTATTTTACAAGAAACACTTGCTGCTGAATTCTGTTGGCCTGGTATTTTCATAAAATTTTTGAATTTTTGAAAAATATCAAAACAACACATACACACACGCACATGTATAATCGTATAACAATTTTACATTTTTGCGAATATCTCGGAAACTATAAGAGCTAATGACAATCGGTTTTCACCATGCGACTGGAAAAAACATCAGCTATCTTAGGCAGAAAATAAATTTTAAAAATATTAAATACCACCTGAAATATAAGGCATTATATATAAGAAATCAATATATTTCTTAGTAGGCGTGGCATATGTGGGCGGAAATAAATTTTGCTAAATAGCTGATGTTCTTTTCTATCGTATATCCAAAACTCCATGTCGTTATCTCTTATAGTTTCCGAGTTATAAGCAAAATTGTAAAATTATTTTACAAGAAACACTTGCTGCTGAATTCTGTTGGCCTGGTATTTTCAAAAAATTTTTGAATTTTTGAAAAATATCAAAACAACACATACACACACGCACATGTATAATCGTATAACAATTTTACATTTTTGCGAATATCTCGGAAACTATAAGAGCTAATGACAATCGGTTTTCACCATGCGACTGGAAAAAACATCAGCTATCTTAGACAGAAAATAAATTTTAAAAATATTAAATACCACCTGAAATATAAGGCATTATATATAAGAAATCAATATATTTCTTAGTAGGCGTGGCATATGTGGGCGGAAATAAATTTTGCTAAATAGCTGATGTTCTTTTCTATCGTATAGCCAAAACTCCATGTCGTTATCTCTTATAGTTTCCTAGTTATAAGCAAAATTGTAAAATTATTTTACAAAAAACACTTGCTGCTGAATTCTGTTGGCCTGGTATTTTCAAAAAATTTTTGAATTTTTGAAAAATATCAAAACAACACATACACACACGCACATGTATAATCGTATAACAATTTTACATTTTTGCGAATATCTCGGAAACTATAAGAGCTAATGACAATCGGTTTTCACCATGCGACTGGAAAAAACATCAGCTATCTTAGGCAGAAAATAAATTTTAAAAATATTAAATACCACCTGAAATATAAGGCATTATATATAAGAAATCAATATATTTCTTAGTAGGCGTGGCATATGTGGGCGGAAATAAATTTTGCTAAATAGCTGATTATCTTTTCTATCGTATAGCCAAAACTCCATGTCGTTATCTCTTATAGTTTCCGAGTTATAAGCAAAATTGTAAAATTATTTTACAAAAAACACTTGCTGCTGAATTCTGTTGGCCTGGTATTTTCAAAAAATTTTTGAATTTTTGAAAAATATCAAAACAACACATACACACACGCACATGAATAATCGTATAACAATTTTACATTTTTGCGAATATCTCGGAAACTATAAGAGCTAATGACAATCGGTTTTCACCATGCGACTGGAAAAAACATCAGCTATCTTAGGCAGAAAATAAATTTTAAAACTATTAAATACCACCTGAAATATAAGGCATTATATATAAGAAATCAATATATTTCTTAGTAGGCGTGGCATATGTGGGCGGAAATAAATTTTGCTAAATAGCTGATGTTCTTTTCTATCGTATAGCCAAAACTCCATGTCGTTATCTCTTATAGTTTCCTAGTTATAAGCAAAATTGTAAAATTATTTTACAAAAAACACTTGCTGCTGAATTCTGTTGGCCTGGTATTTTCAAAAAATTTTTGAATTTTTGAAAAATATCAAAACAACACATACACACACGCACATGTATAATCGTATAACAATTTTACATTTTTGCGAATATCTCGGAAATTATAAGAGCTAATGACAATCGGTTTTCACCATGCGACTGGAAAAAACATCAGCTATCTTAGGCAGAAAATAAATTTTAAAAATATTAAATACCACCTGAAATATAAGGCATTATATATAAGAAATCAATATATTTCTTAGTAGGCGTGGCATATGTGGGCGGAAATAAATTTTGCTAAATAGCTGATGTTCTTTTCTATCGTATAGCCAAAACTCCATGTCGTTATCTCTTATAGTTTCCGAGTTATAAGCAAAATTGTAAAATTATTTTACAAGAAACACTTGCTGCTGAATTCTGTTGGCCTGGTATTTTCAAAAAATTTTTGAATTTTTGAAAAATATCAAAACAACACATACACACACGCACATGTATAATCGTATAACAATTTTACATTTTTGCGAATATCTCGGAAACTATAAGAGCTAATGACAATCGGTTTTCACCATGCGACTGGAAAAAACATCAGCTATCTTAGGCAGAAAATAAATTTTAAAAATATTAAATACCACCTGAAATATAAGGCATTATATATAAGAAATCAATATATTTCTTAGTAGGCGTGGCATATGTGGGCGGAAATAAATTTTGCTAAATAGCTGATGTTCTTTTCTATGGTATAGCCAAAACTCCATGTCGTTATCTCTTATAGTTTCCGAGTTATAAGCAAAATTGTAAAATTATTTTACAAAAAACACTTGCTGTTGAATTCTGTTGGCCTGGTATTTTCAAAAAATTTTTGAATTTTTGAAAAATATCAAAACAACACATACACACACGCACATGTATAATCGTATAACAATTTTACATTTTTGCGAATATCTCGGAAACTATAAGAGCTAATGACAATCGGTTTTCACCATGCGACTGGAAAAAACATCAGCTATCTTAGGCAGAAAATAAATTTTAAAAATATTAAATACCACCTGAAATATAAGGCATTATATATAAGAAATCAATATATTTCTTAGTAGGCGTGGCATATGTGGGCGGAAATAAATTTTGCTAAATAGCTGATGTTCTTTTCTATCGTATAGCCAAAACTCCATGTCGTTATCTCTTATAGTTTCCGAGTTATAAGCAAAATTGTAAAATTATTTTACAAAAAACACTTGCTGCTGAATTCTGTTGGCCTGGTATTTTCAAAAAATTTTTGATTTTTTGAGAAATATCAAAACAATACATACACACACGCACATGAATAATCGTATAACAATTTTACATTTTTGCGAATATCTCGGAAACTATAAGAGCTAATGACAATCGGTTTTCACCATGCGACTGGAAAAAACATCAGCTATCTTAGACAGAAAATAAATTTTAAATATATTAAATACCACCTGAAATATAAGGCATTATATATAAGAAATCAATATATTTCTTAGTAGGCGTGGCATATGTGGGCGGAAATAAATTTTGCTAAATAGCTGATGTTCTTTTCTATCGTATAGCCAAAACTCCATGTCGTTATCTCTTATAGTTTCCTAGTTATAAGCAAAATTGTAAAATTATTTTACAAAAAACACTTGCTGCTGAATTCTGTTGGCCTGGTATTTTCAAAAAAATTTTGAATTTTTGAAAAATATCAAAACAACACATACACACACGCACATGTATAATCGTATAACAATTTTACATTTTTGCGAATATCTCGGAAACTATAAGAGCTAATGACAATCGGTTTTCACCATGCGACTGGAAAAAACATCAGCTATCTTAGGCAGAAAATAAATTTTAAAAATATTAAATACCACCTGAAATATAAGGCATTATATATAAGAAATCAATATATTTCTTAGTAGGCGTGGCATACGTGGGCGGAAATAAATTTTGCTAAATAGCTGATGTTCTTTTCTATCGTATAGCCAAAACTCCATGTCGTTATCTCTTATAGTTTCCGAGTTATAAGCAAAATTGTAAAATTATTTTACAAGAAACACTTGCTGCTGAATTCTGTTGGCCTGGTATTTTCAAAAAATTTTTGAATTTTTGAAAAATATCAAAACAACACATACACACACGCACATGTATAATCGTATAACAATTTTACATTTTTGCGAATATCTCGGAAACTATAAGAGCTAATGACAATCGGTTTTCACCATGCGACTGGAAAAAACATCAGCTATCTTAGGCAGAAAATAAATTTTAAAAATATTAAATACCACCTGAAATATAAGGCATTATATATAAGAAATCAATATATTTCTTAGTAGGCGTGGCATATGTGGGCGGAAATAAATTTTGCTAAATAGCTGATGTTCTTTTCTATCGTATAGCCAAAACTCCATGTCGTTATCTCTTATAGTTTCCTAGTTATAAGCAAAATTGTAAAATTATTTTACAAAAAACACTTGCTGCTGAATTCTGTTGGCCTGGTATTTTCAAAAAATTTTTGAATTTTTGAAAAATATCAAAACAACACATACACACACGCACATGTATAATCGTATAACAATTTTACATTTTTGCGAATATCTCGGAAATTATAAGAGCTAATGACAATCGGTTTTCACCATGCGACTGGAAAAAACATCAGCTATCTTAGGCAGAAAATAAATTTTAAAAATATTAAATACCACCTGAAATATAAGGCATTATATATAAGAAATCAATATATTTCTTAGTAGGCGTGGCATATGTGGGCGGAAATAAATTTTGCTAAATAGCTGATGTTCTTTTCTATCGTATAGCCAAAACTCCATGTCGTTATCTCTTATAGTTTCCTAGTTATAAGCAAAATTGTAAAATTATTTTACAAAAAACACTTGCTGCTGAATTCTGTTGGCCTGGTATTTTCAAAAAATTTTTGAATTTTTGAAAAATATCAAAACAACACATACACACACGCACATGTATAATCGTATAACAATTTTACATTTTTGCGAATATCTCGGAAATTATAAGAGCTAATGACAATCGGTTTTCACCATGCGACTGGAAAAAACATCAGCTATCTTAGGCAGAAAATAAATTTTAAAAATATTAAATACCACCTGAAATATAAGGCATTATATATAAGAAATCAATATATTTCTTAGTAGGCGTGGCATATGTGGGCGGAAATAAATTTTGCTAAATAGCTGATGTTCTTTTCTATCGTATAGCCAAAACTCCATGTCGTTATCTCTTATAGTTTCCGAGTTATAAGCAAAATTGTAAAATTATTTTACAAAAAACACTTGCTGCTGAATTCTGTTGGCCTGGTATTTTCAAAAAATTTTTGATTTTTTGAGAAATATCAAAACAATACATACACACACGCACATGAATAATCGTATAACAATTTTACATTTTTGCGAATATCTCGGAAACTATAAGAGCTAATGACAATCGGTTTTCACCATGCGACTGGAAAAAACATCAGCTATCTTAGGCAGAAAATAAATTTTAAAACTATTAAATACCACCTGAAATATAAGGCATTATATATAAGAAATCAATATATTTCTTAGTAGGCGTGGCATATGTGGGCGGAAATAAATTTTGCTAAATAGCTGATGTTCTTTTCTATCGTATAGCCAAAACTCCATGTCGTTATCTCTTATAGTTTCCTAGTTATAAGCAAAATTGTAAAATTATTTTACAAAAAACACTTGCTGCTGAATTCTGTTGGCCTGGTATTTTCAAAAAATTTTTGAATTTTTGAAAAATATCAAAACAACACATACACACACGCACATGAATAATCGTATAACAATTTTACATTTTTGCGAATATCTCGGAAATTATAAGAGCTAATGACAATCGGTTTTCACCATGCGACTGGAAAAAACATCAGCTATCTTAGGCAGAAAATAAATTTTAAAAATATTAAATACCACCTGAAATATAAGGCATTATATATAAGAAATCAATATATTTCTTAGTAGGCGTGGCATATGTAGGCGGAAATAAATTTTGCTAAATAGCTGATGTTCTTTTCTATCGTATAGCCAAAACTCCATGTCGTTATCTCTTATAGTTTCCGAGTTATAAGCAAAATTGTAAAATTATTTTACAAGAAACACTTGCTGCTGAATTCTGTTGGCCTGGTATTTTCAAAAAATTTTTGAATTTTTGAAAAATATCAAAACAACACATACACACACGCACATGTATAATCGTATAACAATTTTACATTTTTGCGAATATCTCGGAAACTATAAGAGCTAATGACAATCGGTTTTCACCATGCGACTGGAAAAAACATCAGCTATCTTAGGCAGAAAATAAATTTTAAAAATATTAAATACCACCTGAAATATAAGGCATTATATATAAGAAATCAATATATTTCTTAGTAGGCGTGGCATATGTGGGCGGAAATAAATTTTGCTAAATAGCTGATGTTCTTTTCTATCGTATAGCCAAAACTCCATGTCGTTATCTCTTATAGTTTCCTAGTTATAAGCAAAATTGTAAAATTATTTTACAAAAAACACTTGCTGCTGAATTCTGTTGGCCTGGTATTTTCAAAAAATTTTTGAATTTTTGAAAAATATCAAAACAACACATACACACACGCACATGTATAATCGTATAACAATTTTACATTTTTGCGAATATCTCGGAAATTATAAGAGCTAATGACAATCGGTTTTCACCATGCGACTGGAAAAAACATCAGCTATCTTAGGCAGAAAATAAATTTTAAAAATATTAAATACCACCTGAAATATAAGGCATTATATATAAGAAATCAATATATTTCTTAGTAGGCGTGGCATATGTGGGCGGAAATAAATTTTGCTAAATAGCTGATGTTCTTTTCTATCGTATAGCCAAAACTCCATGTCGTTATCTCTTATAGTTTCCGAGTTATAAGCAAAATTGTAAAATTATTTTACAAGAAACACTTGCTGCTGAATTCTGTTGGCCTGGTATTTTCAAAAAATTTTTGAATTTTTGAAAAATATCAAAACAACACATACACACACGCACATGTATAATCGTATAACAATTTTACATTTTTGCGAATATCTCGGAAACTATAAGAGCTAATGACAATCGGTTTTCACCATGCGACTGGAAAAAACATCAGCTATCTTAGGCAGAAAATAAATTTTAAAAATATTAAATACCACCTGAAATATAAGGCATTATATATAAGAAATCAATATATTTCTTAGTAGGCGTGGCATATGTGGGCGGAAATAAATTTTGCTAAATAGCTGATGTTCTTTTCTATCGTATAGCCAAAACTCCATGTCGTTATCTCTTATAGTTTCCGAGTTATAAGCAAAATTGTAAAATTATTTTACAAAAAACACTTGCTGCTGAATTCTGTTGGCCTGGTATTTTCAAAAAATTTTTGAATTTTTGAGAAATATCAAAACAATACATACACACACGCACATGAATAATCGTATAACAATTTTACATTTTTGCGAATATCTCGGAAACTATAAGAGCTAATGACAATCGGTTTTCACCATGCGACTGGAAAAAACATCAGCTATCTTAGACAGAAAATAAATTTTAAATATATTAAATACCACCTGAAATATAAGGCATTATATATAAGAAATCAATATATTTCTTAGTAGGCGTGGCATATGTGGGCGGAAATAAATTTTGCTAAATAGCTGATGTTCTTTTCTATCGTATAGCCAAAACTCCATGTCGTTATCTCTTATAGTTTCCTAGTTATAAGCAAAATTGTAAAATTATTTTACAAAAAACACTTGCTGCTGAATTCTGTTGGCCTGGTATTTTCAAAAAATTTTTGAATTTTTGAAAAATATCAAAACAACACATACACACACGCACATGTATAATCGTATAACAATTTTACATTTTTGCGAATATCTCGGAAACTATAAGAGCTAATGACAATCGGTTTTCACCATGCGACTGGAAAAAACATCAGCTATCTTAGGCAGAAAATAAATTTTAAAAATATTAAATACCACCTGAAATATAAGGCATTATATATAAGAAATCAATATATTTCTTAGTAGGCGTGGCATATGTGGGCGGAAATAAATTTTGCTAAATAGCTGATGTTCTTTTCTATCGTATAGCCAAAACTCCATGTCGTTATCTCTTATAGTTTCCGAGTTATAAGCAAAATTGTAAAATTATTTTACAAAAAACACTTGCTGCTGAATTCTGTTGGCCTGGTATTTTCAAAAAATTTTTGAATTTTTGAAAAATATCAAAACAACACATACACACACGCACATGTATAATCGTATAACAATTTTACATTTTTGCGAATATCTCGGAAACTATAAGAGCTAATGACAATCGGTTTTCACCATGCGACTGGAAAAAACATCAGCTATCTTAGACAGAAAATAAATTTTAAATATATTAAATACCACCTGAAATATAAGGCATTATATATAAGAAATCAATATATTTCTTAGTAGGCGTGGCATATGTGGGCGGAAATAAATTTTGCTAAATAGCTGATGTTCTTTTCTATCGTATAGCCAAAACTCCATGTCGTTATCTCTTATAGTTTCCGAGTTATAAGCAAAATTGTAAAATTATTTTACAAGAAACACTTGCTGCTGAATTCTGTTGGCCTGGTATTTTCATAAAATTTTTGAATTTTTGAAAAATATCAAAACAACACATACACACACGCACATGTATAATCGTATAACAATTTTACATTTTTGCGAATATCTCGGAAACTATAAGAGCTAATGACAATCGGTTTTCACCATGCGACTGGAAAAAACATCAGCTATCTTAGGCAGAAAATAAATTTTAAAAATATTAAATACCACCTGAAATATAAGGCATTATATATAAGAAATCAATATATTTCTTAGTAGGCGTGGCATATGTGGGCGGAAATAAATTTTGCTAAATAGCTGATGTTCTTTTCTATCGTATATCCAAAACTCCATGTCGTTATCTCTTATAGTTTCCGAGTTATAAGCAAAATTGTAAAATTATTTTACAAGAAACACTTGCTGCTGAATTCTGTTGGCCTGGTATTTTCAAAAAATTTTTGAATTTTTGAAAAATATCAAAACAACACATACACACACGCACATGTATAATCGTATAACAATTTTACATTTTTGCGAATATCTCGGAAACTATAAGAGCTAATGACAATCGGTTTTCACCATGCGACTGGAAAAAACATCAGCTATCTTAGACAGAAAATAAATTTTAAAAATATTAAATACCACCTGAAATATAAGGCATTATATATAAGAAATCAATATATTTCTTAGTAGGCGTGGCATATGTGGGCGGAAATAAATTTTGCTAAATAGCTGATGTTCTTTTCTATCGTATAGCCAAAACTCCATGTCGTTATCTCTTATAGTTTCCTAGTTATAAGCAAAATTGTAAAATTATTTTACAAAAAACACTTGCTGCTGAATTCTGTTGGCCTGGTATTTTCAAAAAATTTTTGAATTTTTGAAAAATATCAAAACAACACATACACACACGCACATGTATAATCGTATAACAATTTTACATTTTTGCGAATATCTCGGAAACTATAAGAGCTAATGACAATCGGTTTTCACCATGCGACTGGAAAAAACATCAGCTATCTTAGGCAGAAAATAAATTTTAAAAATATTAAATACCACCTGAAATATAAGGCATTATATATAAGAAATCAATATATTTCTTAGTAGGCGTGGCATATGTGGGCGGAAATAAATTTTGCTAAATAGCTGATTATCTTTTCTATCGTATAGCCAAAACTCCATGTCGTTATCTCTTATAGTTTCCGAGTTATAAGCAAAATTGTAAAATTATTTTACAAAAAACACTTGCTGCTGAATTCTGTTGGCCTGGTATTTTCAAAAAATTTTTGAATTTTTGAAAAATATCAAAACAACACATACACACACGCACATGAATAATCGTATAACAATTTTACATTTTTGCGAATATCTCGGAAACTATAAGAGCTAATGACAATCGGTTTTCACCATGCGACTGGAAAAAACATCAGCTATCTTAGGCAGAAAATAAATTTTAAAACTATTAAATACCACCTGAAATATAAGGCATTATATATAAGAAATCAATATATTTCTTAGTAGGCGTGGCATATGTGGGCGGAAATAAATTTTGCTAAATAGCTGATGTTCTTTTCTATCGTATAGCCAAAACTCCATGTCGTTATCTCTTATAGTTTCCTAGTTATAAGCAAAATTGTAAAATTATTTTACAAAAAACACTTGCTGCTGAATTCTGTTGGCCTGGTATTTTCAAAAAATTTTTGAATTTTTGAAAAATATCAAAACAACACATACACACACGCACATGTATAATCGTATAACAATTTTACATTTTTGCGAATATCTCGGAAATTATAAGAGCTAATGACAATCGGTTTTCACCATGCGACTGGAAAAAACATCAGCTATCTTAGGCAGAAAATAAATTTTAAAAATATTAAATACCACCTGAAATATAAGGCATTATATATAAGAAATCAATATATTTCTTAGTAGGCGTGGCATATGTGGGCGGAAATAAATTTTGCTAAATAGCTGATGTTCTTTTCTATCGTATAGCCAAAACTCCATGTCGTTATCTCTTATAGTTTCCGAGTTATAAGCAAAATTGTAAAATTATTTTACAAGAAACACTTGCTGCTGAATTCTGTTGGCCTGGTATTTTCAAAAAATTTTTGAATTTTTGAAAAATATCAAAACAACACATACACACACGCACATGTATAATCGTATAACAATTTTACATTTTTGCGAATATCTCGGAAACTATAAGAGCTAATGACAATCGGTTTTCACCATGCGACTGGAAAAAACATCAGCTATCTTAGGCAGAAAATAAATTTTAAAAATATTAAATACCACCTGAAATATAAGGCATTATATATAAGAAATCAATATATTTCTTAGTAGGCGTGGCATATGTGGGCGGAAATAAATTTTGCTAAATAGCTGATGTTCTTTTCTATGGTATAGCCAAAACTCCATGTCGTTATCTCTTATAGTTTCCGAGTTATAAGCAAAATTGTAAAATTATTTTACAAAAAACACTTGCTGTTGAATTCTGTTGGCCTGGTATTTTCAAAAAATTTTTGAATTTTTGAAAAATATCAAAACAACACATACACACACGCACATGTATAATCGTATAACAATTTTACATTTTTGCGAATATCTCGGAAACTATAAGAGCTAATGACAATCGGTTTTCACCATGCGACTGGAAAAAACATCAGCTATCTTAGGCAGAAAATAAATTTTAAAAATATTAAATACCACCTGAAATATAAGGCATTATATATAAGAAATCAATATATTTCTTAGTAGGCGTGGCATATGTGGGCGGAAATAAATTTTGCTAAATAGCTGATGTTCTTTTCTATCGTATAGCCAAAACTCCATGTCGTTATCTCTTATAGTTTCCGAGTTATAAGCAAAATTGTAAAATTATTTTACAAAAAACACTTGCTGCTGAATTCTGTTGGCCTGGTATTTTCAAAAAATTTTTGATTTTTTGAGAAATATCAAAACAATACATACACACACGCACATGAATAATCGTATAACAATTTTACATTTTTGCGAATATCTCGGAAACTATAAGAGCTAATGACAATCGGTTTTCACCATGCGACTGGAAAAAACATCAGCTATCTTAGACAGAAAATAAATTTTAAATATATTAAATACCACCTGAAATATAAGGCATTATATATAAGAAATCAATATATTTCTTAGTAGGCGTGGCATATGTGGGCGGAAATAAATTTTGCTAAATAGCTGATGTTCTTTTCTATCGTATAGCCAAAACTCCATGTCGTTATCTCTTATAGTTTCCTAGTTATAAGCAAAATTGTAAAATTATTTTACAAAAAACACTTGCTGCTGAATTCTGTTGGCCTGGTATTTTCAAAAAAATTTTGAATTTTTGAAAAATATCAAAACAACACATACACACACGCACATGTATAATCGTATAACAATTTTACATTTTTGCGAATATCTCGGAAACTATAAGAGCTAATGACAATCGGTTTTCACCATGCGACTGGAAAAAACATCAGCTATCTTAGGCAGAAAATAAATTTTAAAAATATTAAATACCACCTGAAATATAAGGCATTATATATAAGAAATCAATATATTTCTTAGTAGGCGTGGCATACGTGGGCGGAAATAAATTTTGCTAAATAGCTGATGTTCTTTTCTATCGTATAGCCAAAACTCCATGTCGTTATCTCTTATAGTTTCCGAGTTATAAGCAAAATTGTAAAATTATTTTACAAGAAACACTTGCTGCTGAATTCTGTTGGCCTGGTATTTTCAAAAAATTTTTGAATTTTTGAAAAATATCAAAACAACACATACACACACGCACATGTATAATCGTATAACAATTTTACATTTTTGCGAATATCTCGGAAACTATAAGAGCTAATGACAATCGGTTTTCACCATGCGACTGGAAAAAACATCAGCTATCTTAGGCAGAAAATAAATTTTAAAAATATTAAATACCACCTGAAATATAAGGCATTATATATAAGAAATCAATATATTTCTTAGTAGGCGTGGCATATGTGGGCGGAAATAAATTTTGCTAAATAGCTGATGTTCTTTTCTATCGTATAGCCAAAACTCCATGTCGTTATCTCTTATAGTTTCCTAGTTATAAGCAAAATTGTAAAATTATTTTACAAAAAACACTTGCTGCTGAATTCTGTTGGCCTGGTATTTTCAAAAAATTTTTGAATTTTTGAAAAATATCAAAACAACACATACACACACGCACATGTATAATCGTATAACAATTTTACATTTTTGCGAATATCTCGGAAATTATAAGAGCTAATGACAATCGGTTTTCACCATGCGACTGGAAAAAACATCAGCTATCTTAGGCAGAAAATAAATTTTAAAAATATTAAATACCACCTGAAATATAAGGCATTATATATAAGAAATCAATATATTTCTTAGTAGGCGTGGCATATGTGGGCGGAAATAAATTTTGCTAAATAGCTGATGTTCTTTTCTATCGTATAGCCAAAACTCCATGTCGTTATCTCTTATAGTTTCCTAGTTATAAGCAAAATTGTAAAATTATTTTACAAAAAACACTTGCTGCTGAATTCTGTTGGCCTGGTATTTTCAAAAAATTTTTGAATTTTTGAAAAATATCAAAACAACACATACACACACGCACATGTATAATCGTATAACAATTTTACATTTTTGCGAATATCTCGGAAATTATAAGAGCTAATGACAATCGGTTTTCACCATGCGACTGGAAAAAACATCAGCTATCTTAGGCAGAAAATAAATTTTAAAAATATTAAATACCACCTGAAATATAAGGCATTATATATAAGAAATCAATATATTTCTTAGTAGGCGTGGCATATGTGGGCGGAAATAAATTTTGCTAAATAGCTGATGTTCTTTTCTATCGTATAGCCAAAACTCCATGTCGTTATCTCTTATAGTTTCCGAGTTATAAGCAAAATTGTAAAATTATTTTACAAAAAACACTTGCTGCTGAATTCTGTTGGCCTGGTATTTTCAAAAAATTTTTGATTTTTTGAGAAATATCAAAACAATACATACACACACGCACATGAATAATCGTATAACAATTTTACATTTTTGCGAATATCTCGGAAACTATAAGAGCTAATGACAATCGGTTTTCACCATGCGACTGGAAAAAACATCAGCTATCTTAGACAGAAAATAAATTTTAAATATATTAAATACCACCTGAAATATAAGGCATTATATATAAGAAATCAATATATTTCTTAGTAGGCGTGGCATATGTGGGCGGAAATAAATTTTGCTAAATAGCTGATGTTCTTTTCTATCGTATAGCCAAAACTCCATGTCGTTATCTCTTATAGTTTCCTAGTTATAAGCAAAATTGTAAAATTATTTTACAAAAAACACTTGCTGCTGAATTCTGTTGGCCTGGTATTTTCAAAAAAATTTTGAATTTTTGAAAAATATCAAAACAACACATACACACACGCACATGTATAATCGTATAACAATTTTACATTTTTGCGAATATCTCGGAAACTATAAGAGCTAATGACAATCGGTTTTCACCATGCGACTGGAAAAAACATCAGCTATCTTAGGCAGAAAATAAATTTTAAAAATATTAAATACCACCTGAAATATAAGGCATTATATATAAGAAATCAATATATTTCTTAGTAGGCGTGGCATACGTGGGCGGAAATAAATTTTGCTAAATAGCTGATGTTCTTTTCTATCGTATAGCCAAAACTCCATGTCGTTATCTCTTATAGTTTCCTAGTTATAAGCAAAATTGTAAAATTATTTTACAAGAAACACTTGCTGCTGAATTCTGTTGGCCTGGTATTTTCAAAAAATTTTTGAATTTTTGAAAAATATCAAAACAACACATATACACACGCACATGTATAATCGTATAACAATTTTACATTTTTGCGAATATCTCGGAAACTATAAGAGCTAATGACAATCGGTTTTCACCATGCGACTGGAAAAAACATCAGCTATCTTAGGCAGAAAATAAATTTTAAAAATATTAAATACCACCTGAAATATAAGGCATTATATATAAGAAATCAATATATTTCTTAGTAGGCGTGGCATATGTGGGCGGAAATAAATTTTGCTAAATAGCTGATGTTCTTTTCTATCGTATAGCCAAAACTCCATGTCGTTATCTCTTATAGTTTCCTAGTTATAAGCAAAATTGTAAAATTATTTTACAAAAAACACTTGCTGCTGAATTCTGTTGGCCTGGTATTTTCAAAAAAATTTTGAATTTTTGAAAAATATCAAAACAACACATACACACACGCACATGTATAATCGTATAACAATTTTACATTTTTGCGAATATCTCGGAAACTATAAGAGCTAATGACAATCGGTTTTCACCATGCGACTGGAAAAAACATCAGCTATCTTAGGCAGAAAATAAATTTTAAAAATATTAAATACCACCTGAAATATAAGGCATTATATATAAGAAATCAATATATTTCTTAGTAGGCGTGGCATATGTGGGCGGAAATAAATTTTGCTAAATAGCTGATTATCTTTTCTATCGTATAGCCAAAACTCCATGTCGTTATCTCTTATAGTTTCCGAGTTATAAGCAAAATTGTAAAATTATTTTACAAAAAACACTTGCTGCTGAATTCTGTTGGCCTGGTATTTTCAAAAAATTTTTGAATTTTTGAAAAATATCAAAACAACACATACACACACGCACATGAATAATCGTATAACAATTTTACATTTTTGCGAATATCTCGGAAACTATAAGAGCTAATGACAATCGGTTTTCACCATGCGACTGGAAAAAACATCAGCTATCTTAGGCAGAAAATAAATTTTAAAAATATTAAATACCACCTGAAATATAAGGCATTATATATAAGAAATCAATATATTTCTTAGTAGGCGTGGCATATGTGGGCGGAAATAAATTTTGCTAAATAGCTGATGTTCTTTTCTATCGTATAGCCAAAACTCCATGTCGTTATCTCTTATAGTTTCCGAGTTATAAGCAAAATTGTAAAATTATTTTACAAAAAACACTTGCTGCTGAATTCTGTTGGCCTGGTATTTTCAAAAAATTTTTGATTTTTTGAGAAATATCAAAACAATACATACACACACGCACATGAATAATCGTATAACAATTTTACATTTTTGCGAATATCTCGGAAACTATAAGAGCTAATGACAATCGGTTTTCACCATGCGACTGGAAAAAACATCAGCTATCTTAGACAGAAAATAAATTTTAAATATATTAAATACCACCTGAAATATAAGGCATTATATATAAGAAATCAATATATTTCTTAGTAGGCGTGGCATATGTGGGCGGAAATAAATTTTGCTAAATAGCTGATGTTCTTTTCTATCGTATAGCCAAAACTCCATGTCGTTATCTCTTATAGTTTCCTAGTTATAAGCAAAATTGTAAAATTATTTTACAAAAAACACTTGCTGCTGAATTCTGTTGGCCTGGTATTTTCAAAAAAATTTTGAATTTTTGAAAAATATCAAAACAACACATACACACACGCACATGTATAATCGTATAACAATTTTACATTTTTGCGAATATCTCGGAAACTATAAGAGCTAATGACAATCGGTTTTCACCATGCGACTGGAAAAAACATCAGCTATCTTAGGCAGAAAATAAATTTTAAAAATATTAAATACCACCTGAAATATAAGGCATTATATATAAGAAATCAATATATTTCTTAGTAGGCGTGGCATACGTGGGCGGAAATAAATTTTGCTAAATAGCTGATGTTCTTTTCTATCGTATAGCCAAAACTCCATGTCGTTATCTCTTATAGTTTCCTAGTTATAAGCAAAATTGTAAAATTATTTTACAAGAAACACTTGCTGCTGAATTCTGTTGGCCTGGTATTTTCAAAAAATTTTTGAATTTTTGAAAAATATCAAAACAACACATATACACACGCACATGTATAATCGTATAACAATTTTACATTTTTGCGAATATCTCGGAAACTATAAGAGCTAATGACAATCGGTTTTCACCATGCGACTGGAAAAAACATCAGCTATCTTAGGCAGAAAATAAATTTTAAAAATATTAAATACCACCTGAAATATAAGGCATTATATATAAGAAATCAATATATTTCTTAGTAGGCGTGGCATATGTGGGCGGAAATAAATTTTGCTAAATAGCTGATGTTCTTTTCTATCGTATAGCCAAAACTCCATGTCGTTATCTCTTATAGTTTCCTAGTTATAAGCAAAATTGTAAAATTATTTTACAAAAAACACTTGCTGCTGAATTCTGTTGGCCTGGTATTTTCAAAAAAATTTTGAATTTTTGAAAAATATCAAAACAACACATACACACACGCACATGTATAATCGTATAACAATTTTACATTTTTGCGAATATCTCGGAAACTATAAGAGCTAATGACAATCGGTTTTCACCATGCGACTGGAAAAAACATCAGCTATCTTAGGCAGAAAATAAATTTTAAAAATATTAAATACCACCTGAAATATAAGGCATTATATATAAGAAATCAATATATTTCTTAGTAGGCGTGGCATATGTGGGCGGAAATAAATTTTGCTAAATAGCTGATTATCTTTTCTATCGTATAGCCAAAACTCCATGTCGTTATCTCTTATAGTTTCCGAGTTATAAGCAAAATTGTAAAATTATTTTACAAAAAACACTTGCTGCTGAATTCTGTTGGCCTGGTATTTTCAAAAAATTTTTGAATTTTTGAAAAATATCAAAACAACACATACACACACGCACATGAATAATCGTATAACAATTTTACATTTTTGCGAATATCTCGGAAACTATAAGAGCTAATGACAATCGGTTTTCACCATGCGACTGGAAAAAACATCAGCTATCTTAGGCAGAAAATAAATTTTAAAACTATTAAATACCACCTGAAATATAAGGCATTATATATAAGAAATCAATATATTTCTTAGTAGGCGTGGCATATGTGGGCGGAAATAAATTTTGCTAAATAGCTGATGTTCTTTTCTATCGTATAGCCAAAACTCCATGTCGTTATCTCTTATAGTTTCCTAGTTATAAGCAAAATTGTAAAATTATTTTACAAAAAACACTTGCTGCTGAATTCTGTTGGCCTGGTATTTTCAAAAAATTTTTGAATTTTTGAAAAATATCAAAACAACACATACACACACGCACATGTATAATCGTATAACAATTTTACATTTTTGCGAATATCTCGGAAATTATAAGAGCTAATGACAATCGGTTTTCACCATGCGACTGGAAAAAACATCAGCTATCTTAGGCAGAAAATAAATTTTAAAAATATTAAATACCACCTGAAATATAAGGCATTATATATAAGAAATCAATATATTTCTTAGTAGGCGTGGCATATGTAGGCGGAAATAAATTTTGCTAAATAGCTGATGTTCTTTTCTATCGTATAGCCAAAACTCCATGTCGTTATCTCTTATAGTTTCCGAGTTATAAGCAAAATTGTAAAATTATTTTACAAGAAACACTTGCTGCTGAATTCTGTTGGCCTGGTATTTTCAAAAAATTTTTGAATTTTTGAAAAATATCAAAACAACACATACACACACGCACATGTATAATCGTATAACAATTTTACATTTTTGCGAATATCTCGGAAACTATAAGAGCTAATGACAATCGGTTTTCACCATGCGACTGGAAAAAACATCAGCTATCTTAGGCAGAAAATAAATTTTAAAAATATTAAATACCACCTGAAATATAAGGCATTATATATAAGAAATCAATATATTTCTTAGTAGGCGTGGCATATGTGGGCGGAAATAAATTTTGCTAAATAGCTGATGTTCTTTTCTATCGTATAGCCAAAACTCCATGTCGTTATCTCTTATAGTTTCCTAGTTATAAGCAAAATTGTAAAATTATTTTACAAAAAACACTTGCTGCTGAATTCTGTTGGCCTGGTATTTTCAAAAAATTTTTGAATTTTTGAAAAATATCAAAACAACACATACACACACGCACATGTATAATCGTATAACAATTTTACATTTTTGCGAATATCTCGGAAATTATAAGAGCTAATGACAATCGGTTTTCACCATGCGACTGGAAAAAACATCAGCTATCTTAGGCAGAAAATAAATTTTAAAAATATTAAATACCACCTGAAATATAAGGCATTATATATAAGAAATCAATATATTTCTTAGTAGGCGTGGCATATGTGGGCGGAAATAAATTTTGCTAAATAGCTGATGTTCTTTTCTATCGTATAGCCAAAACTCCATGTCGTTATCTCTTATAGTTTCCGAGTTATAAGCAAAATTGTAAAATTATTTTACAAAAAACACTTGCTGTTGAATTCTGTTGGCCTGGTATTTTCAAAAAATTTTTGAATTTTTGAAAAATATCAAAACAACACATACACACACGCACATGTATAATCGTATAACAATTTTACATTTTTGCGAATATCTCGGAAACTATAAGAGCTAATGACAATCGGTTTTCACCATGCGACTGGAAAAAACATCAGCTATCTTAGGCAGAAAATAAATTTTAAAAATATTAAATACCACCTGAAATATAAGGCATTATATATAAGAAATCAATATATTTCTTAGTAGGCGTGGCATATGTGGGCGGAAATAAATTTTGCTAAATAGCTGATGTTCTTTTCTATCGTATAGCCAAAACTCCATGTCGTTATCTCTTATAGTTTCCGAGTTATAAGCAAAATTGTAAAATTATTTTACAAAAAACACTTGCTGCTGAATTCTGTTGGCCTGGTATTTTCAAAAAATTTTTGATTTTTTGAGAAATATCAAAACAATACATACACACACGCACATGAATAATCGTATAACAATTTTACATTTTTGCGAATATCTCGGAAACTATAAGAGCTAATGACAATCGGTTTTCACCATGCGACTGGAAAAAACATCAGCTATCTTAGACAGAAAATAAATTTTAAATATATTAAATACCACCTGAAATATAAGGCATTATATATAAGAAATCAATATATTTCTTAGTAGGCGTGGCATATGTGGGCGGAAATAAATTTTGCTAAATAGCTGATGTTCTTTTCTATCGTATAGCCAAAACTCCATGTCGTTATCTCTTATAGTTTCCTAGTTATAAGCAAAATTGTAAAATTATTTTACAAAAAACACTTGCTGCTGAATTCTGTTGGCCTGGTATTTTCAAAAAAATTTTGAATTTTTGAAAAATATCAAAACAACACATACACACACGCACATGTATAATCGTATAACAATTTTACATTTTTGCGAATATCTCGGAAACTATAAGAGCTAATGACAATCGGTTTTCACCATGCGACTGGAAAAAACATCAGCTATCTTAGGCAGAAAATAAATTTTAAAAATATTAAATACCACCTGAAATATAAGGCATTATATATAAGAAATCAATATATTTCTTAGTTGGCGTGGCATACGTGGGCGGAAATAAATTTTGCTAAATAGCTGATGTTCTTTTCTATCGTATAGCCAAAACTCCATGTCGTTATCTCTTATAGTTTCCTAGTTATAAGCAAAATTGTAAAATTATTTTACAAGAAACACTTGCTGCTGAATTCTGTTGGCCTGGTATTTTCAAAAAATTTTTGAATTTTTGAAAAATATCAAAACAACACATATACACACGCACATGTATAATCGTATAACAATTTTACATTTTTGCGAATATCTCGGAAACTATAAGAGCTAATGACAATCGGTTTTCACCATGCGACTGGAAAAAACATCAGCTATCTTAGACAGAAAATAAATTTTAAATATATTAAATACCACCTGAAATATAAGGCATTATATATAAGAAATCAATATATTTCTTAGTAGGCGTGGCATATGTGGGCGGAAATAAATTTTGCTAAATAGCTGATGTTCTTTTCTATCGTATAGCCAAAACTCCATGTCGTTATCTCTTATAGTTTCCTAGTTATAAGCAAAATTGTAAAATTATTTTACAAAAAACACTTGCTGCTGAATTCTGTTGGCCTGGTATTTTCAAAAAAATTTTGAATTTTTGAAAAATATCAAAACAACACATACACACACGCACATGTATAATCGTATAACAATTTTACATTTTTGCGAATATCTCGGAAACTATAAGAGCTAATGACAATCGGTTTTCACCATGCGACTGGAAAAAACATCAGCTATCTTAGGCAGAAAATAAATTTTAAAAATATTAAATACCACCTGAAATATAAGGCATTATATATAAGAAATCAATATATTTCTTAGTAGGCGTGGCATACGTGGGCGGAAATAAATTTTGCTAAATAGCTGATGTTCTTTTCTATCGTATAGCCAAAACTCCATGTCGTTATCTCTTATAGTTTCCTAGTTATAAGCAAAATTGTAAAATTATTTTACAAAAAACACTTGCTGCTGAATTCTGTTGGCCTGGTATTTTCAAAAAATTTTTGAATTTTTGAAAAATATCAAAACAACACATACACACACGCACATGTATAATCGTATAACAATTTTACATTTTTGCGAATATCTCGGAAACTATAAGAGCTAATGACAATCGGTTTTCACCATGCGACTGGAAAAAACATCAGCTATCTTAGACAGAAAATAAATTTTAAATATATTAAATACCACCTGAAATATAAGGCATTATATATAAGAAATCAATATATTTCTTAGTAGGCGTGGCATATGTGGGCGGAAATAAATTTTGCTAAATAGCTGATGTTCTTTTCTATCGTATAGCCAAAACTCCATGTCGTTATCTCTTATAGTTTCCTAGTTATAAGCAAAATTGTAAAATTATTTTACAAAAAACACTTGCTGCTGAATTCTGTTGGCCTGGTATTTTCAAAAAAATTTTGAATTTTTGAAAAATATCAAAACAACACATACACACACGCACATGTATAATCGTATAACAATTTTACATTTTTGCGAATATCTCGGAAACTATAAGAGCTAATGACAATCGGTTTTCACCATGCGACTGGAAAAAACATCAGCTATCTTAGGCAGAAAATAAATTTTAAAAATATTAAATACCACCTGAAATATAAGGCATTATATATAAGAAATCAATATATTTCTTAGTAGGCGTGGCATACGTGGGCGGAAATAAATTTTGCTAAATAGCTGATGTTCTTTTCTATCGTATAGCCAAAACTCCATGTCGTTATCTCTTATAGTTTCCTAGTTATAAGCAAAATTGTAAAATTATTTTACAAAAAACACTTGCTGCTGAATTCTGTTGGCCTGGTATTTTCAAAAAAATTTTGAATTTTTGAAAAATATCAAAACAACACATATACACACGCACATGTATAATCGTATAACAATTTTACATTTTTGCGAATATCTCGGAAACTATAAGAGCTAATGACAATCGGTTTTCACCATGCGACTGGAAAAAACATCAGCTATCTTAGGCAGAAAATAAATTTTAAAAATATTAAATACCACCTGAAATATAAGGCATTATATATAAGAAATCAATATATTTCTTAGTAGGCGTGGCATATGTGGGCGGAAATAAATTTTGCTAAATAGCTGATGTTCTTTTCTATCGTATAGCCAAAACTCCATGTCGTTATCTCTTATAGTTTCCGAGTTATAAGCAAAATTGTAAAATTATTTTACAAGAAACACTTGCTGCTGAATTCTGTTGGCCTGGTATTTTCAAAAAATTTTTGAATTTTTGAAAAATATCAAAACAACACATATACACACGCACATGTATAATCGTATAACAATTTTACATTTTTGCGAATATCTCGGAAACTATAAGAGCTAATGACAATCGGTTTTCACCATGCGACTGGAAAAAACATCAGCTATCTTAGGCAGAAAATAAATTTTAAAAATATTAAATACCACCTGAAATATAAGGCATTATATATAAGAAATCAATATATTTCTTAGTAGGCGTGGCATACGTGGGCGGAAATAAATTTTGCTAAATAGCTGATGTTCTTTTCTATCGTATAGCCAAAACTCCATGTCGTTATCTCTTATAGTTTCCTAGTTATAAGCAAAATTGTAAAATTATTTTACAAAAAACACTTGCTGCTGAATTCTGTTGGCCTGGTATTTTCAAAAAATTTTTGAATTTTTGAAAAATATCAAAACAACACATACACACACGCACATGTATAATCGTATAACAATTTTACATTTTTGCGAATATCTCGGAAATTATAAGAGCTAATGACAATCGGTTTTCACCATGCGACTGGAAAAAACATCAGCTATCTTAGGCAGAAAATAAATTTTAAAAATATTAAATACCACCTGAAATATAAGGCATTATATATAAGAAATCAATATATTTCTTAGTAGGCGTGGCATATGTAGGCGGAAATAAATTTTGCTAAATAGCTGATGTTCTTTTCTATCGTATAGCCAAAACTCCATGTCGTTATCTCTTATAGTTTCCGAGTTATAAGCAAAATTGTAAAATTATTTTACAAGAAACACTTGCTGCTGAATTCTGTTGGCCTGGTATTTTCAAAAAATTTTTGAATTTTTGAAAAATATCAAAACAACACATACACACACGCACATGTATAATCGTATAACAATTTTACATTTTTGCGAATATCTCGAAAACTATAAGAGCTAATGACAATCGGTTTTCACCATGCGACTGGAAAAAACATCAGCTATCTTAGGCAGAAAATAAATTTTAAAAATATTAAATACCACCTGAAATATAAGGCATTATATATAAGAAATCAATATATTTCTTAGTAGGCGTGGCATATGTGGGCGGAAATAAATTTTGCTAAATAGCTGATGTTCTTTTCTATGGTATAGCCAAAACTCCATGTCGTTATCTCTTATAGTTTCCGAGTTATAAGCAAAATTGTAAAATTATTTTACAAAAAACACTTGCTGTTGAATTCTGTTGGCCTGGTATTTTCAAAAAATTTTTGAATTTTTGAAAAATATCAAAACAACACATACACACACGCACATGTATAATCGTATAACAATTTTACATTTTTGCGAATATCTCGGAAACTATAAGAGCTAATGACAATCGGTTTTCACCATGCGACTGGAAAAAACATCAGCTATCTTAGGCAGAAAATAAATTTTAAAAATATTAAATACCACCTGAAATATAAGGCATTATATATAAGAAATCAATATATTTCTTAGTAGGCGTGGCATATGTGGGCGGAAATAAATTTTGCTAAATAGCTGATGTTCTTTTCTATCGTATAGCCAAAACTCCATGTCGTTATCTCTTATAGTTTCCGAGTTATAAGCAAAATTGTAAAATTATTTTACAAAAAACACTTGCTGCTGAATTCTGTTGGCCTGGTATTTTCAAAAAATTTTTGAATTTTTGAGAAATATCAAAACAATACATACACACACGCACATGAATAATCGTATAACAATTTTACATTTTTGCGAATATCTCGGAAACTATAAGAGCTAATGACAATCGGTTTTCACCATGCGACTGGAAAAAACATCAGCTATCTTAGACAGAAAATAAATTTTAAATATATTAAATACCACCTGAAATATAAGGCATTATATATAAGAAATCAATATATTTCTTAGTAGGCGTGGCATATGTGGGCGGAAATAAATTTTGCTAAATAGCTGATGTTCTTTTCTATCGTATAGCCAAAACTCCATGTCGTTATCTCTTATAGTTTCCTAGTTATAAGCAAAATTGTAAAATTATTTTACAAAAAACACTTGCTGCTGAATTCTGTTGGCCTGGTATTTTCAAAAAATTTTTGAATTTTTGAAAAATATCAAAACAACACATACACACACGCACATGTATAATCGTATAACAATTTTACATTTTTGCGAATATCTCGGAAATTATAAGAGCTAATGACAATCGGTTTTCACCATGCGACTGGAAAAAACATCAGCTATCTTAGGCAGAAAATAAATTTTAAAAATATTAAATACCACCTGAAATATAAGGCATTATATATAAGAAATCAATATATTTCTTAGTAGGCGTGGCATATGTGGGCGGAAATAAATTTTGCTAAATAGCTGATGTTCTTTTCTATCGTATAGCCAAAACTCCATGTCGTTATCTCTTATAGTTTCCGAGTTATAAGCAAAATTGTAAAATTATTTTACAAGAAACACTTGCTGCTGAATTCTGTTGGCCTGGTATTTTCAAAAAATTTTTGAATTTTTGAAAAATATCAAAACAACACATACACACACGCACATGTATAATCGTATAACAATTTTACATTTTTGCGAATATCTCGGAAACTATAAGAGCTAATGACAATCGGTTTTCACCATGCGACTGGAAAAAACATCAGCTATCTTAGGCAGAAAATAAATTTTAAAAATATTAAATACCACCTGAAATATAAGGCATTATATATAAGAAATCAATATATTTCTTAGTAGGCGTGGCATATGTGGGCGGAAATAAATTTTGCTAAATAGCTGATGTTCTTTTCTATCGTATAGCCAAAACTCCATGTCGTTATCTCTTATAGTTTCCTAGTTATAAGCAAAATTGTAAAATTATTTTACAAAAAACACTTGCTGCTGAATTCTGTTGGCCTGGTATTTTCAAAAAATTTTTGAATTTTTGAAAAATATCAAAACAACACATACACACACGCACATGTATAATCGTATAACAATTTTACATTTTTGCGAATATCTCGGAAATTATAAGAGCTAATGACAATCGGTTTTCACCATGCGACTGGAAAAAACATCAGCTATCTTAGGCAGAAAATAAATTTTAAAAATATTAAATACCACCTGAAATATAAGGCATTATATATAAGAAATCAATATATTTCTTAGTAGGCGTGGCATATGTGGGCGGAAATAAATTTTGCTAAATAGCTGATGTTCTTTTCTATCGTATAGCCAAAACTCCATGTCGTTATCTCTTATAGTTTCCGAGTTATAAGCAAAATTGTAAAATTATTTTACAAGAAACACTTGCTGCTGAATTCTGTTGGCCTGGTATTTTCAAAAAATTTTTGAATTTTTGAAAAATATCAAAACAACACATACACACACGCACATGTATAATCGTATAACAATTTTACATTTTTGCGAATATCTCGGAAACTATAAGAGCTAATGACAATCGGTTTTCACCATGCGACTGGAAAAAACATCAGCTATCTTAGGCAGAAAATAAATTTTAAAAATATTAAATACCACCTGAAATATAAGGCATTATATATAAGAAATCAATATATTTCTTAGTAGGCGTGGCATATGTGGGCGGAAATAAATTTTGCTAAATAGCTGATGTTCTTTTCTATCGTATAGCCAAAACTCCATGTCGTTATCTCTTATAGTTTCCGAGTTATAAGCAAAATTGTAAAATTATTTTACAAAAAACACTTGCTGCTGAATTCTGTTGGCCTGGTATTTTCAAAAAATTTTTGATTTTTTGAGAAATATCAAAACAATACATACACACACGCACATGAATAATCGTATAACAATTTTACATTTTTGCGAATATCTCGGAAACTATAAGAGCTAATGACAATCGGTTTTCACCATGCGACTGGAAAAAACATCAGCTATCTTAGACAGAAAATAAATTTTAAATATATTAAATACCACCTGAAATATAAGGCATTATATATAAGAAATCAATATATTTCTTAGTAGGCGTGGCATATGTGGGCGGAAATAAATTTTGCTAAATAGCTGATGTTCTTTTCTATCGTATAGCCAAAACTCCATGTCGTTATCTCTTATAGTTTCCTAGTTATAAGCAAAATTGTAAAATTATTTTACAAGAAACACTTGCTGCTGAATTCTGTTGGCCTGGTATTTTCAAAAAATTTTTGAATTTTTGAAAAATATCAAAACAACACATACACACACGCACATGTATAATCGTATAACAATTTTACATTTTTGCGAATATCTCGGAAACTATAAGAGCTAATGACAATCGGTTTTCACCATGCGACTGGAAAAAACATCAGCTATCTTAGGCAGAAAATAAATTTTAAAAATATTAAATACCACCTGAAATATAAGGCATTATATATAAGAAATCAATATATTTCTTAGTAGGCGTGGCATATGTGGGCGGAAATAAATTTTGCTAAATAGCTGATGTTCTTTTCTATCGTATAGCCAAAACTCCATGTCATTATCTCTTATAGTTTCTGAGTTATAAGCAAAATTGTAAAATTATTTTACAAGAAACACTTGCTGCTGAATTCTGTTGGCCTGGTATTTTCAAAAAATTTTTGAATTTTTGAAAAATATCAAAACAACACATACACACACGCACATGTATAATCGTATAACAATTTTACATTTTTGCGAATATCTCGGAAACTATAAGAGCTAATGACAATCGGTTTTCACCATGCGACTGGAAAAAACATCAGCTATCTTAGGCAGAAAATAAATTTTAAAAATATTAAATACCACCTGAAATATAAGGCATTATATATAAGAAATCAATATATTTCTTAGTAGGCGTGGCATATGTGGGCGGAAATAAATTTTGCTAAATAGCTGATGTTCTTTTCTATCGTATAGCCAAAACTCCATGTCGTTATCTCTTATAGTTTCCGAGTTATAAGCAAAATTGTAAAATTATTTTACAAAAAACACTTGCTGCTGAATTCTGTTGGCCTGGTATTTTCAAAAAATTTTTGATTTTTTGAGAAATATCAAAACAATACATACACACACGCACATGAATAATCGTATAACAATTTTACATTTTTGCGAATATCTCGGAAACTATAAGAGCTAATGACAATCGGTTTTCACCATGCGACTGGAAAAAACATCAGCTATCTTAGACAGAAAATAAATTTTAAATATATTAAATACCACCTGAAATATAAGGCATTATATATAAGAAATCAATATATTTCTTAGTAGGCGTGGCATATGTGGGCGGAAATAAATTTTGCTAAATAGCTGATGTTCTTTTCTATCGTATAGCCAAAACTCCATGTCGTTATCTCTTATAGTTTCCTAGTTATAAGCAAAATTGTAAAATTATTTTACAAGAAACACTTGCTGCTGAATTCTGTTGGCCTGGTATTTTCAAAAAATTTTTGAATTTTTGAAAAATATCAAAACAACACATACACACACGCACATGTATAATCGTATAACAATTTTACATTTTTGCGAATATCTCGGAAACTATAAGAGCTAATGACAATCGGTTTTCACCATGCGACTGGAAAAAACATCAGCTATCTTAGGCAGAAAATAAATTTTAAAAATATTAAATACCACCTGAAATATAAGGCATTATATATAAGAAATCAATATATTTCTTAGTAGGCGTGGCATATGTGGGCGGAAATAAATTTTGCTAAATAGCTGATGTTCTTTTCTATCGTATAGCCAAAACTCCATGTCATTATCTCTTATAGTTTCTGAGTTATAAGCAAAATTGTAAAATTGCTCAGGTGTGAGTTTAAGTTTGCTAAGGATTTTAGCCGCTCGTTCTTTGCCATCTGGGTGGAGTCATTCGATCGCTGTCGCTTCATCGTCTTGGACCATGTGGCTTTCGACGACGATGGTGTAGCATCTGCATAATTCCGAGTTGTTTTTATAAATGTTCGTCTGAAATCATTTATTCTTGCAGAAACAGGGTGTAAATCAGTTCTATTGGAATAAGAAAGTTAGCTATGTTCGCAGAAAAAAAGAGAGAATTTTAATTCCTTATTTTGTTGATTATCTTCTCTAACTTATTATAGTTGTATAGGGAGGATCTTTTATTTTTGTAATCTTATTATTAAACGTTCTCTACTCAAATTAATTTTTTCAATTTTCGTGTCATTTCTTTTGCAGAAAACGTAAACGATACACATTCGCTCGCATCTGGACGTGGCAGTGCACTTTATAGTTCATCAAGTTCTCTATCGAGTGGTGGCAGTAGCAGCAGCAATGGTGGCAGTGCTAGCAATACAATGTCATCACCAGTTGGTGCTGGTGTAAGTAGTAAAAATCAAATGCATAATACAATAATGATGATGAAAGAAATTGAGTGTTAACCAAAATTGTGTGTGTAGAAAGAAAAAGAAAATGAAAAACAAAATGTTTCTAATGTTTCCACATTTTAAACAAGAAACAATAAAATTAACTGCCACCCCAACCAAAACCTTAGAAGAATGAAAAAAAGCATAATATTTTTAAGTTTAGTCTTTTTTGTTTTTCAAATCCTCTTTGATCTGATCTATCAAGTTTAACAAAAATTAATTTGTATTTGTTTTATCAGGCTTGTATATAATATCTCGTACATCACACCGTATTGTTGTTGTACATATTTTTCTTGTTAATAATTAATTTAAAAATAAAAAAGTTTGATTGTACACTCGCCCCCAAGTCTGTATAAATAAATAAAAATTAATTAAGAATTCTATTGTATTTTATAATTTAACTATTTAAATAGTTTAAAAAATGTCTTTTTTAAGATTCGTTTTTCTTTGTTATTAAAATTTTTTTTTACATTATTATACAACAACAACTATTATTATAATTGTTATTATTATTATTATTATTATTATTATCTAACCTAACCTAACCTATCCAAATCAAACAACCAACCTATTTTGCTATACAAATTTTTTTTCACCTCTTTTTTTACTTTAAAAATTAAGTTCAATAAAGTATGCACCAAAAAACGATCTCATACAAAAATAAACTATAAAAAGTTATTGTTTTTGTTTTCTTTTTAATAAAAAAAACACTCATTTTTAAGTAATGATAGATTCTCCTTTCCCTATCACGTTCTTGTAAAACGTACACTTTCAGATGGTGGAAAATTTATATAAAAATAATTCAAAAAAATTTATATTTCATACACATTTTCGATCATCTAAAACTGCGCTTGTTACAAAAGCTGGGAGGGGGGGGAGGTTTACAAAAATAATAATAAAAAAATATATTTTTTATACATCCATGGCTAATAAAGTTTTTTTTTTATAATTGTTGTATTATTATTGTAATGTTGTATTACAAAAAAATAGTTGCAAACTGCTATGCCAACAACAATATCGCCTGTGATAAACAAAATCAACCACAACGTAAATACTACATCACCAATATCAATTAGTAACAACAACAATCTCGTAATTCAACAACAACATAAAAATCCAATTAATAATACCACTATACAAGCGGTAGCAATGCCTGTTTCCCCCCATCAGATTGGCAGCAGCGCTGGCGGTGGCATTTGCAGCAGCAGTGCATCAGCTGGTAGTCCTACGGCTATCGTTACATTCAGTGGTAGCAGTTTGCCATTGTCATTGACAGCCAAAAATATATCAGCTACTGCTGTTACACGTGGTTCACCCACTCCATCGACACCCTCACCGTCGCCGTCCTCATCGAGTGGTGTCTCCTCGTCATCGTCATTGATCTCGTCATCACCTCCCATCAATGGGGTGATTAGTAATGGCCGTAATGTGACCGTTAACATTACTAATGGTTTGAAATTACATGCAGCTGCTGGAGGAGCGAATCCTAATACCACATCAGCTACCATATTAGCTACGTCAGCACCCGCACAAGGTGTTAGCAATACCAGCAATGGTAAGTTGTTATGTTAGAAACTCTTTGTTCTTTATTAGTAGTAAACCACCATGTCCATTTAAAACATTTCTTTTTTGTTTTGTTTACTTATTTATGTACTCATTTACATATATTTTATTACATTCTATGTACATATGTACGAAGTAGTATTATATTGGCTTTTAACATGTCCTTTTTTCTACTTTATTAAAATTCTTATTCGTTTGTTTATCTTTTTTTTTACTTACAACAACTATACACCACATGTGAAATGAAACATAAACTGTAAATAGCAATAATGTTACAAGCATTACGTGGTTGCCATTTGGTATAAAAAACAAAAACCCCGATCAAAAATTCGAACAACTTCTCTGTATATTGGTTAAATTATACTCAAAAAATAAAGAAAGAAGAAAGAAAAGAAAAGAAGAAAGAAAGAAAGAAAGAAAGAAATTTAATCATAAAAAAATGTGAAAAACAAATGTATAACCAATTTTTATTTTTCTAAATAAAACGAAAAATTGGAATTAAAAATAAAAAAAAAAACAAGTCAAGACATCTTTATCAACTAAACAAACAAAGGCAATAGTAAAAATTGAAATCTCGGTTGCTTTATTTGCTAACATACACAACCGCACCACCTTTTGCAGTTTGTGAAAATATTTCAAAGAAAAAATGTTTAAATCAACAACAAAAAAAAAACACCATAAGCCACCAATCAATCAATCAATCACTTCCACCACCAACCATAAATTCTTATAAATAATTTGTATTTATTTTTATTGAAAAACTAAACCAACCATCAACCAAAATTATTATTCCACCACCAACCAACCACCACCAAATACCACCACAAAAAAAAATATTGTATCAAATCAAATCAAATTAATTACCTTCTCTTGCCACAAAAAAAAAAACAAAAACCTCTCTCATCATATATTTGTAATTAAAAATTTTGAACAAAATATATAAACATTTATCTGTATGTAGTAGTACTTGTTTGTATAAAATCTGTAAAACAAAAACAATAAGAAAAACAAAAACAATCAACAAAAACTTTTATGTTTATTCTTCCTCATACATGCTCTTCTGCAGCTATTTTGGTAGGTAACCAACAACAATATAATCATAATGGACGCAAGAAAAGCTTAACCTTGTCTGCTACTAGCAACAACAACAACAATCATAATAACAATACTACAAATAACATTAATCATATGGTGGAAAATCGTCATCAACAACCGCAACAACAAACCACAACTGAAGACGGTGAACAACCAGCAAAATTTTTAAAAGTATTCAACAACACTTCAGCAGCATCAGCAACAAATTGTCAAAAACATGAATTAAAAACCACTCATGGACAAAAATTTATTCTAACTGGCAATGGTGGTGGTGGTATTCTAACAAATTGTGGTGTTGGTGTTAGTGTTGGTGGTGGTCTTGGTGGTAATGGTAATATTAATAGTAATGGCGGTTCTACAACAGTATCTTCTTCTTCTTCAGTTACACTTATTAATAAAGCTTTATGTAATAATAACAACAACAATAATAATTATTCTACATCATCATCATCATCATTATCAACTACGACCACAACTTTAGCAGCAGCGACTACAACAAATGAATTGTGTCGTCTGCCTGGTGGCGCCGAATTAAACATTTTACCAACGAACGGTTTAAAATTAAACTCCAGCAATGGTCTAAGTACTGGCTCACTGGCAACAACATTTTATCATGCTAATGGCAAAATTACTTTTGTTAATGGGCCACCACCACCATCACTAACTAACAGCCATCAACAGTATCAGCAGCAAAATCATGGACAACACCACCACCCACCGTCATCGTCGTCTTTGCCAAATTCGACCACCATCACTAGTAATGGAACAACAACTCTTACAACCAATGGTATTTTGCTTAAAGGTAATTACCAATTAAATATTTAGTCCTTCGCACTCCCACTCCAGTAATGCTTATTATAACAATGATGATGTTTAATTCTATTTTCAGATGCCACAAGTGTTGGAGCTGGTGGTGTGGTTACACCACTTTTAGTGTCAACAGCCACATCAGTAGGAACTACGTCTGCGGGTGGTGTCAATAGTGTAAATGGATTGCATTTTACCGGGAATTTTGCCCAATTAATAGCTGCTGCCAATACCAATTCCAATAACAACAATTCAATTAATAACAATAACAACAGCAGCAGCATTGGAACAGGAAAAACTACATCAGTTACTGCCTCAGTTTTGCCAATGGCAACGAATTTTCAAAATATGGCAGAACAGAAAATAAAAACTAATTCTAAGGTAAGACAATAAAAACCGGTTACTGACCGACCTCTCCAATATAAAAGAAAAGAAAACGAAATGTGTTACAACGATCCTCATTTAGAAAGAAAGAACATCGTCCTCTTAAAAGCTAATATTAGTTTTCATTCTATCACAGAAATTATTACAATTGTGTGTTGATACATATATATATGAAAATTTAACAAAATTAAAAAGGATTTTATGTATGTACACAGAAAAACTGTTTAAGTTTGTTGGAATAAACGTAACAGCGGACATACATATACATATGTATTACCGAATGCGAAAATTAAATTTGGCTTTACAGTGTAGAGGTTTTTGGTCTTCTCTATTTATGCCTCTTGGTTCCTGGTTGATTCAATTCTTCTTTATACCAGAATTTTGCAGATTGTATCTTCTCAGATTATTATTCTATTCCCTCAGCCTGTTACATCACTTATTCGTTGACTTTCTTCAACATGTCCAAATCTTCTTAATTTATTGCATTCGGGTTTGTTATTCAATCGCTCTGTTGATGGATTTAGCCGCATAGTGCCATTGATTATTCTTAAATCGCCAAGATGCCTGAATTCTGATTTTATTGATTGCGTTCACGATTTACAAATGTAAGGATGATTATATTTGCTAAATTATTGCTTGTATCGTAATGCATGAGACCTCTCTCTCTCTCCCTCACAGCAAGGAAATTCTTGGTTAAGGCATGGCTGAGACCGATTGTATCTAATTTTTACCATTCAAATCATAAATAACAGAAGATAAAAAAGTCGCAAAATTCTCATCATAGACTAGACTGGGATAAATAAAACTTCTCTAAATAAATTCTCCAAAGCAGAAGCAAATATCTTACATAGTTAATTGTTTATTACAATCCTTTAGTTAGGATTACAACCTAGCTTCTGAAACCATCCATGTCGTGTGTGTTAATTTTATCCATGAGTAGCATGATCTATCGTTTAAACTTCACTCTGAACGATAAATTATTGAGAAGTTTTTCATGAAAATTGTATTTACTTTCAGAGGTTTTGCCAGAAGACTGCTGAGGGGAGTGGCCGAAAGAAGTCTTGTTTCACAAATCATTTGTCGAGGTGTCTGGGAAATAAACCACAGGCTGGCGTCTAATAGGCCAGTGTCCTACACGACACTTCAAGTTCTTTTATCATTTGCAAATAATTTTTTCCGGATAGCAAAATTCTCCATGTATACATTGTAAATTCTAGAAAACTTTCTTTTTCAGTATACCGAAAGAGTCTAGCAGAGCACAGTCACTGTGCAATGTTGAGTATGCCTGATAAACAGCACGTAGTTTAGGATCATAATGTCTTTTAGGACTAAAAACTATTTAGGGATTCTATAGTCGAAATATTAAGACAACTCTTACAGTTTTGAAGGCTATTAAACAGGCATATTCGGACTTTATGGACTAACTTTTCTTCTGTTCAATTCTGTCGCTTTAGGTCGCATGTTGTTTTTTTACCCGAATGCTTTTATTCTTATTTATTTATCACGATGAGATTTTGAGATATTTTGTTAACTTTTATCTGCTTCATTATATATTTTAAGTTAAAAAAATATTAAATATTTTAAGTTAAAAAAATCATTTAAAATTTCCCAATTGATTCAATTTCTTTTTATTTTTCAGTCATCTATTGTTACTTGGCGTTCTGGAGCTGCAACTACTAACTAAACGAGAAATAGCGGATTGGAATATGGAAAATGGTTGTAACAAAATAAGGCCTTTCATCATATTTGTAAAGTGAAGAAAAAAAGAAAAAAAAAATAACACACAAACAAAACAATATTAATTAAAAATTCAAAATAACTAAAACATGAAATCAAATTACATACAAAACGTCGTTTATATGCAACATAAAAAGTGGATTTATAAAGTGACATTTTACGCTTCCAAAGAGTAATTGTCAACAACAACAGGAGTGTCGTATTGTGATGTAATATTACGACAATTGAACAAGAATGAATTAAAAATTAAACAAAATAAAAAAAACAAAGCAAATAAGAAATAAATGAAAATGCTCCCACCTTTGTCAAATAAACATGACACAAATCACACAAACAAAAAACAAAACAAAAAGTGAACAAACAACTGCAACGATTAAACTCTATTGTTAATATAATTTAAGTTTAAAATTTTTAACATCATTTTTCACAAATCACGTTTCAGACATTAGCAGTGAAGCACAGTGAGCAGTGAGTGAGATATTTCAAAACATTCTTCTTTTTCTTTTTTATCAATAATTTCTCTGTCATTTAATACTAAACATAGAAAGAAGGAATAAAAAAATTATTGGATACGAAGCACAGAACGACAGATAGACAAATAAAGCGTAGAAGTAACATTTTTGTAGAGAAAATGAACCATAATTGAATTGAGTTAAAATGAAACACAGAACAGATCCGCCCATCATTAGCATCAACGATTTCGAAACTTATAACAAAAACAAATAAATTTTTAAATCTTTAAATAGAGGAGAAATTATCTATCGTATAACAAATAAAGAACATTTTTAAGAAACAAAATAATTTTACTATAGATTTATACTATATAAACGAAAAGCAAAAAACACCTTCACATAAAACACACATACATACAGTAAAAATTTGTTAATTATTAATCATTTATATAGTATAACAATGTAGCCACCAAAACACTTATCCCCCCGTATAGCAATTTTCTTTTACGTTCCGTACTTGGTTTTATAAACCTAATGTTTCCCATTGCACCAGCTCTGTTTTTTATACTTTTCGTTTGTAATCGAATTGTAATAGCTTCACCAAAACGTAATATTCAGAAGTATTTCAATTATAAAGCGTACTTCTTTAGTACTTATGTATAAGTACATAATTACCAGACCCGGTATTTCATTTAAAATTCGAAATTTTTAGTCCAGTACTTTAGCAAAATTTGCGGATTCAACTATATCATGCGTACACAAATTTAATTGTAAATTCGTAGTGCTTGAGAATAATTGTAGTATCCGCTATGGTTTGAAATAAAAGATGTAGGCTTTTTTAAAAGCGTAACTACACTGACTTTGATTGTGATTTTGGACATATGGTCGCCAAAGATGGCTTTCATTTGGATCGGAATTTTAGAAACCATGTTTTGGCGTGCAGCCAAAAGGCTTGCAAACCGTGGCATCTTGAAGCAAACACAAGGAATTTTATAAATAGAACAGGCATAACAGCAATTCTTAGATTCGACGATGCATCTTCTTGTTATCCTTCCAGTTGAATATAGTGCCTCAACAATCCTCTTTAACTAGGAGTATATTGCGACGCATTTGCCTGACGGCATTCCATGTGTGGTTTTCTGCTTGCAGTAACGCACCAAGTGATCTTTCTCACATTATAGCAGCAAGTGCACCAATGGATGCCACCAATGTATTTGTCAAGGAATGTAGTCAAAGTGTATGACCTATCCACAGTCATTTCCCTTGACAACTCGTCATGATCAACAGATAAACGTTCCATTTCAATTCGTCTAGTATGTGCCCAGAATTTAAAGCAAACGTTTCTTTGTAAAGATTTGTTTCGCAACCGTAAGGCAGAATATACTTAACGTTTGAATTGCATATGCGAAGGTTAGTAGTTGTTGAGATTTCCGAATAGATCGGAGCTCGCCAAATGAAGAATACAAACTTCTACGTCCCCATCAGTACCACCTATTTATATAACTACATTTTAAACAACTTCGTTATCCACATTGATAGGTAGTAAAGGATTTGCGTCATAGCAATCGCCTTAGATTTGAAAATATTGCCTGGCGGCTCAATGAGACTCAAACTCAAAAGGCATATTAAAGTGCTCTAGATGATTAAACGATGTCTTCCACTGCATACCAGGTCTGTCATTCAAATTCATTCATTCATTATGTCCTCGATAAGGAGGATGAAAGACCATCAACGGCAAGATCACTAAGTGGCTCACACTAGTGGCAGCACCCACATGAGTCTAATAACTTACCGCTATGAAAAGATCGAATCTAAGCTTTTTAAATTCGCGTACATTACCCAGATTAAATTAAAATTTTCTGGTAACAAGACAAAGCAAAGCAAAGCAGTCCTCAAAGGCAATGCTTTGAGGACGACGGATCTACGGAAAGAGGAATCGATCATGATTCTTATGTGTGTGCTGCCATATTAAGTAAAGTGGATATTTGAGCTGACATAAAATAAATGGCACGAAGGGAGGTCGAGGTATTCGAAATTAAAAAAAAAATTCTATTCATAAGATCTATAAACATTGTTCCTTTACATGACTGATTCTATATAAAATAGCAGACAAAATACAAATTCTTCATAAAGCCTGATTAGATACTATTATGACTATTATATTATGTGGGACATAAAAATCGAGTTTGTATTCGTTTTAATGTTGGCATATTCGAAGGAAACATATTTTTAATATACAGAACAGCTTTAAAACTTTAATGCACCTTGACTAATCTTACAAGACGATTTCCGATTACTTACTAAACAATTGAAGTTTTTAGAGGTTCTAACAAATAGAAAATTTTTCTTCTTTTTGTCTTTTAACAGCTTAACTTTTTCTTTTGCAAACATAATTTACAAGTGTTTCTAGTTTTTTTTTAATATTTAAAGAAAAATTATTCAGCCTTGTTGCGTTTGTCGTAGCCATCGTTATTGCATTTTTAATTTTAACTGTTAATTAAAAAAGCTAAGTATTGTCCTTTTTTCTTAATATAGACTATAACTACTGCAATAAGGCTGATTATTTAAAGCTGTTGTGTAACAGAGACCACCAAACAAAAAAGAAAAAAAATCAACTCTTAAAAATATTTAAGGAAACAGACCGCATATGTCTCCCGTGGAGTAAAAAGATAATCTCCTACTTTATATCCCCTCACCTCCAAAAATAAATACGAATAAGAATATAAGAAATATATACATATACATACATTTTACACATACTTATAAATAAAAATTAATTTTATGGTAATCCCAAAACGAAGAATTAAAAGTGTTAAGGAAAATCAAAACAAACAAAAAGAAAATCATAAACATACCAACGTACATAAATAATCAAAAGAAAATTTAACAAATATTGTAATGCCAAAATTGAAATATTTATTCAAACCAAACAGCTTTTAAATCTCTTTACTGCATTCGTAGCGTTTTTACAGAACGCAAAATCAATTTGACAGATAGAAGGTTGTGCCTTCAAAACAAATACAAGAAAATACGCCTGGTATTTCGCTTACTGTATTATACTTTGGAAATCTACATTTTGTCAGAAATTCTTATTTAATTTATTTATTTTTTGCTTAAGAAACTTGATTTTTAACGTCTATGTAAGTAAATCAATTTAAAACTTAAGCTGATAACTAGGCTGTAAAGTGTCGCTACTTCCATTACATAGCACAGTTTTTCCTATGCTTTATTGGCATCTATTAAACCAATTTCAATGACAACTTCAAAGTGATAATCTCTATTGTTTAATACTGTGAAATATTTTCACTATAATTCATTGCCAATTGTCTAGAAAGGCATATTGAATGGCTTTTCTAAAATGGGCAAGCATACATTCGTTTTGCTTAGAAAAATTATTCAAAAATGTTTTTTTTTTTTTTTTAAATAAATGGAAAAATTTATTTTTCAGGGCATATTTTCTTTCGCACAAAATTCTTCCAAAGTTTACATGTTTAGTTTTGAAACAAAATAGAGTATAAATTCTTAGATGCAAGTACATTTCGAAGTATTCATGTAAATTTTATATAAATTTCGAATGGACAAGAAAACCTGTGCAACCTCTGTAATGTTGTAAGAAATCTCAAAAACAAGAGAGTTTAACCTGGCATATACTCTACATATTTCAAATGTCGAAAGAAATATTGAATTTAAGCTTGGAAAGTTTTTGTTAATGCCAGTAGTATTTCAGTTTATTCGATCACCGACGCATTGTTTTATTAATACTTTAACCAATATGGGCGATACAAGTCTTTGCAGAAGGTATGTTTTTTGTTTCATATTCAAATCGAATGTCTACAGACTCTCTTCACAACACCTATTTTCCGAGTTTGATCACAAAAATCACTTCAAAACGAGATAAAAAATCTCAGTCTATTCATATTTTTTCTCTGCCACAAGCTTGTATTCCAAACCATGTATAAGCAATTACTCGATTGGAGATCACAAGTTGCAATAAGTATTTGTATCCCAAACAAATTCTGCAGGTTTTGTCAATTATTTTTTGACAATTTTTCACATCTTAAGTTAAAGCACTAAAGATATATTCCCATTCAACATACATTTGTCGAGACAACACTTTCCCTCAACATTAATTTGGTGTAGAAGAAACTCTTATTGGAATACAGCAGAATAAAATATCATTTGAAGCTGGTAGCTTCTACTAAAAGAATCTTTTTTTTTTTATGCATATTTTTCATATAAATTCTTATAAGTTTATTTCTTTAATTGAATATACCAATCGATGGTTCTCTCAATAAATTGTACACTTTCTAATTGCCGTCGTTGCCTGCCTATACATATTCAAAATTATCATAATTTTACGTTTCCAGTTGAATATGCCAATCGAACCGAAACATCTAAAATGTAAATTCCATTTTTTGAAACCATAAGCCTTCATTAATTTGAAATCGATTCTCCTTTATTCAGATTACCAAAAAAGTATTTTAACCAATTGGAATATTATTCGAAATTTTTTTCCCCATTGTCGTTTATACAGTAATTAAATTGTTTCATTGTATTATTTTTTTAATGTTTTTTTCTATTTAAAATCTGCTTCCAAACTCTCCATTTCATCGCTAACTAACAATTTATATTTTCCTTAAAAAAAAAAAACAAAAAGTATAAAACCAAAATAAAGTTAAAATAGTAAAGAAAAGTTTTCCTCTACTTAAATCACATAAAACCTATTGAATTCATTCAATCCCTTCTTTACTACTCTATAATTTTTATAATTTTAAATTTATTTATCAATAAAGCAGAGCTGAGCTATAATTAAAACCTGTGTCTAATAATTTAAGCAGAATTAAAACAACATTTTTTAGGTAAAAAACATAAAAAATAATAAAAAATAAAAAAAACTGTTCTAAAAAAAATACAAAATACAAAACAAATTACAAAAAAAGTGGAAATATAGTCAAGTTATATGAAGTATATATAAAAAAATAAATGCAATTTGTATAAAAATAATAATAAATTTAATCTTAAATATAAGTATTAGTTTTTGAGAAAAATAAAAAATAAATATACATATATATATGTATATATAGTATATATAAAAAATAAAATAAAAAAATTAAATTAACGGTAATCTATTTAATATACATCTAATGTAATTAAATATAAAAAGAATTATAATATAATTATTATAAATAATAATGTATTAATTGTATGTTTAAATGTGTAAATTAATTAATTAAATATTAATATTAAAAAAGAGATAGAAAACAAAATAAAAAATTTTAAATAAATATTTGTAAAAAAAAAACAAAACAAAATGTGTGAATACAACTTCTATTTTCTATACAAGAACGCAAAAAAATTAAATTTATAAATTAATTATTTTTTAATTTTCGTTCTTAAAGACTATTCAACTTTAGTTTTCTTTTTATACATATTGAACACAGAATCAAACAATATTTGAATTACAAATTATTCTTAAAGAATCTAACGATCTATCCCAACATTTAACACATAGAAGTAACCAAAAACTGCTCGGTGAGCTATCATTTTTTTCTTTTACAATTTATAATATTTTGTTCGTTGAAAATGCTTTAAACTTTGGAAATTATACAACTTCCCTATTAATTTTATTTATTAATTACAATACAATTGTAACATTACAATTGCACAATTTCAAATTATATCTGATTATTACGAGCTGTAAAGCTTAGGTGTAGTGTCTAGTCGGAATCGAAACCACGACCTTCACGGTAATAGTCTAGCATACTACCCACTAGACTACCACTGATTATTATTTTATGCTAAAGTTTGATTTCCAATAACATTTTTGTTAGAGACTTAAATTAAATGATAATTCATGGAACAAAATATCAAAATTTTATTTACTAGTGGTGTTATTGTCCTATTTTTATAACAAGTTAAAGACAAAGCCCACATTTTAATAATATCTGCTGCCAATAAAGCTAAATATTTAAATTGTAACCATTTTCTGTCCTCAAATTTAAACAGGTGTTAGCTAACTTTAGGATTAAAGTTCCAACTCATTAAGTTAGCCACACAAAAGTTTGTTAATATTCCTTGTTCAACACAAACATAAATCAGAGTTAGAATCCGTGCAATGGGTCAATCTGACCTCCGGGTACTGTACCTGTCTTGACTGACAGGTACACGTCCTCTAACCTAACCTAGAATCCGTGTACTTGTCACTGATACAAGTACAATATCCGGAATCAACTCATCTATTGTTTTCACGCTAATAGAAGAAGGGAGAAAGGAGCAAAAAAATATATAAAAAGGGAGAGATATAGAAATTGGAAAAAAGTGACTAGAGAGCGTAGTAAAATACTACCGCCTTAATGTCCTAGCAACTCTCAACAGAGAATCTAAACATTGAAAGAGGCATCTAAACAGGGTCCTTAACCTCATCTTACTAGGGTCTAGATAGTCATAGAGGAAGTATTCGATAGATTTAAATTCCTCCTCTTCGTAACATATACTGCAATAGTTCGGCGGGGATCTGTTTCTGATTCCTGTCAGTGATCTAACCTCGCTGTGCTCCTTAAGAAACTTGTGTAACCCGCCTCACGCTGGGTTTATCCATATTCAAGCAGGAAACCTGTTCTAGCACTATCTGCTGAAGGCCATGGACTTTTAGACACATGACAACCCGATTCCCCCAACTATCTACACTTCTGCTCCTTCTCCCTGACCCATCTACTGACAAGGCTGTATAACTGGCAGATTAAACCAACTACCAAGTATTAACATTTTTAATAATTAAGGAGTTGCTAAAATGATTTTTCGTATCGAATTTTAAAAACTTTAGAACAAAAGTAATTGTATATCAAAAATATTGTATTCGTACATATATAACTGATATTTAATTCATAAATCTAATAAGAAAATACAATATTCAACTATGTATGTTAGATTACTAACATATTATAGCCAATTCTAACACTTCAGAATTACAATATTCAACTATGCATGTTAGATTACTAACATATTATAGCCAATTCTAACACTTCAGGATTACGGTTTAGCTACTCATTGCGTATAAATTTTATTTATAAGTGGTGGAACCTTAGGTTTATCGTGGAATCCAACATTTAATCAAGGAAAATTGACAATACCAGAGCTTTTGCCCAAAGTGGTTAAGAAAATATATATTTTTTTTTTAAATTGTCAGGGGCTAAGATTGGAAAGTGAGCTGTCTTATAGTAAATCAATACTACCCCCACAATATCTTATAACCCATTGTTATAATATAAAAAACAAACAGACATTCGCTTTTATAGTAATATATTGATGTACAGATTAATTAAAGCTCATAATCATAGTGTAATAGTAGGACAGTCTAAAAACGGACGTAAAGGGAAAATACACAAAAATTAATTTCAATCAAAATTTGAATTTAAACTTAGGATTATTTCAGCAGGCAAGTCATAACGAAGCCTCAATAAATTAAGTATTAAACAGGCATAAATTCTTCAAATTATATTCCAATATCCAAAGCTGACAAAAAAGTTATCAACGTATACATATGTATGTTATCCTAATCTCTTGAAGCCCATCCAGATTCTCTTTTAAGGAATGCAGAGCCTAACGGTAGCACCACAACAAAATTTGCGAAAAGTCAGCAAAGGTTTTGAAAACATTTTTTGTTCTAGTAAACAAACCCATTCTATAACTTTTCTGTAAAGTTAATTTAACAAGTTAGAGACGTTCGTTATTAATTGAAGCTTTAAAAGTCAAACCTTTATGTAGTAGTTAATCATTTTCTGTGAATTGACCAAATTGTTTTTCTTCAATGCTTTCTCTCTTACATCGACGATATTTTCATGTGTCATGTGTTGTCCTGAGCCGGTTGGTAAAATTATTTAAATAATTTTTTTAAACCAGCTTCAGTTGAATGTTTATAGCGACTAAAAAATATATCTACAATTCAATGAAATATGTGTATATTTTATATTATTCAAGAGTACAACTGAACACTTTCTAAAACACTATTAAAAAATAAACTTGAACTTTAGAGATTCAGCATAATGGACTCAAAAATATTTTTGTTTTTATTTTTAGTTCTTTATTTAAGTAGAGATATTTAATATTAAAATCGATTACATTAGTTTAGTGTGAAGGTTTTCAAAGGTTTTCGAAAAAACACAGGTAAGTTCAATGCAAAGTTTAATATCATTTACGGCTCGATTGTGGACTGAGCCACTGTTGCATTGGCAGTTGCCAAAAATGGTATTACACGCGGTAATTGGTACCCAAAATTCAAAAATTTTAATTGCTAAAAAAAATTTTTCGGCAACTACAATTGAAACTCGATTGCTGTTCGTAATATATACATTAATTCGTAACAATGTAATAATTTGAGAAAACTTTTTAATTTAAAAGTAAATCTTTGCTAAAATTGCCATAAAAGCTGCTGCTTTATACAAATATTTACTATTTCCTCTTATTTCTATAAGAAAAGCCATCATTTTAGGCGATTGAAAATTTGTATGAAAACAACTCAAAAAAATAATTTTTCGAATATTTTTTAACGCGTGAAAACAACCTTATCCTACGTATACAGTATGTATGTAAATTATATTAATTTTTTTTTTAATTTTAGATTATAAATAATTTTCTAGTTTTTCGGTTTCTCTGTAGAACATAACCAAATACTACTCTACTCACTGGACCAACAACAAGTTTTCAATATTAACTTAACAATCATAAATTTTATATACTCTACATACTAATGACATACATATACTATGATATTTTACATTTGCTTTTACCGTAAATAAACAAAACAAACAAATTATAAACTCAACAAATTGTGGAACATTTAAAACAAAAAAAAAGGAAAATAAACTCAAAAATATTATATACTTTAACACAAATCCTTAACATTTTTAACAAATTAATTTTAAGTAATATTAGTAGAATTAAAAATAATATTGATGTGTAGTAGCAAATTAAAAATAAATAAAAAAAAACTTTACAAAAATTAAATAAATACCCACTAAATTTAAGAAGTTTATTTATTTCTTTTCTTTTTCCAAGGGATACAAAAATTATAATGGCAATGAATCGAAAACATTAGCTTTTAATGATACTACAAGAAAGAGATAAATTCTAAAGCTGAAGGGTTATTAAATTTTCAATTCTAAAGAATTTGTATTGGGAAATACTAAAACGAATGTAATACAACAATAACCTTAAAAATGTAATAAAAATTTTATATGAAGATAAAGATACATTATTGATAGTAAACAGCCACCTATGTATGATAGGAAGTTGTTAAAATACAGAAAAAGGTATCTTTTAAATAATGTATGCACGTTATAAAGGATCTATTCAAAACAAAAAAAAATTAGTCAGTATGAGTGCATTGAATTGCACTTGAACTGAACATTCCCGCCACTATGATTAAGAATATCTATCCAAACAAATTGTGATTTAAAATATAAAATCAAAGTAAATTAAAAATATATATATTGTACTTCATTAAAAACAAATAAAATAAAATATATAATAAAGACTTGAGCAAAGAAATTAAGTTAACTAAAAGAAACAAAAACAAAAAAATAATGCATAAAAAATAAATAAAAAATTAATAAAGAGTGTGGTTAATTGTAGTTAAATTATAGGCATAAAATATTGGAAGAAAAGTATTATTTTTTTAAAACATAAACAAAAAAGAAAAGTAAAAACTATTTTAAGTTTGTTTTACAAAAGAAAAGAGAGAAAAAAATTAATGAATCAATTAATAAATAAGCGAATAATAAAAATAATTAATCATATTTGTGATATTCAAATGGATAAAAAGAGAAAAACCAAAAACAAAAACTTAAATTAATTTTATTGTTATTAATTATGAAATACTTTTTGAACACATTTTAATGATAGTTTACGTTTTATTCGTGTAAAAAATTTTAACTAGAAAATAAATTATCATACGTTAATTAAATTTAAGTTTATTTTTGTTCTCTTTTTAAAATTTCACAAAATATTTTAAAGGCATTTTTTTAATGTTTATTTCTAAACTCTATTGCATATTGTATGTGCACATGGCAACAAGTGTAAAATTAAAATGAATAGTTTATGTTTAAATTTAAGTAAATTAAAATAAAACAATAATATAAAGAATAATTTATTAATGTTTTTGAATGTTTTAAAAAAAGAATACAAAAAGTAAACAAATAAATTAATTCAACAAATATTGAATATTATTTATAGTAATACAAATTTATAAAAAATATATATACACATACATACACTACATACATAAGTATATTAACAAATTAAAAATAAAAAATTGCATACAAAATAATATGACAAAATTGTGTGTGCGAGTAAAACCAAAACAAAAAAAAAACCAATAAATAAATTAAAAAAGTGGTATTAAATAAAAAATAAATAAAATTCATATACAATTTAAGTGTTTTATTTATTTTAAGAAATATTTATAGAAAATGCAGAAACGAAAATAAATATATAATGGGTGAAGGATGCCCTAGTAGTCTAGTGGATACTGTGCTAGACTATTAGCATAAGGGTAGTGGATTAGATTCCCACAAGAGACTCTGGTCTGTTACACCACACCGAGCATAAGGTCGTAATAATTAGGTATAATTTTTAATTGTATTCTAATTAATAAATAAATAAATATAACGGATGAACTCTTAACCGTTTGTGTTATGAAAAAGCACAGCAAATTTGCAAAAGTGAATAAAACAATTATTCTGGGTAAAAAGATTAGTCGCCGTAGTCTAGTAAGTATTGTGATGATTTAATAGACGTGAGACCACGGTTCAAACCCCAGGTCAGACATCTCCAACAAGACAAAATATGAAATAAAATATTTCTTTGCTTCCTATGGAGATTTTTGGAAAAAGTCCTGAGAGTAAATAAAAATTGTCATGCAAAGCTTCTCAAAAATTTGTCGTTCGGAACCGACATTAAACTGTAGGTCCCGCCACATAAATAAAATTAATACACACAACACAAGTGGTATTTGAGGCTAGGTTGTAATCATAACTGAAGTGTTGTAATGACTAATTAGCAGAATTTGAGAAATTTCGTATGCAATGCAAAGCATGTTTTAGCATCAAACTTGCCTTGCAGAGAAGTGGCTTGCATATACAGTGGCGAGCAAAAATGTATTCATGTTGGCAGATTCCGCCCTCTAACCCCTATAAAATCTTTAATGAATGAGAACGCAAGATGAATGTTTCAGGGTTGATTACTTGTTTATTATATTACATATTTAAGTTAAAAAATTAAAAGAAATTATATACCATACTTCAAGAATATAAACAAAATTAAAAATAACTCAATTCGAACACTTTTGCACGTATATTCAAAAACCTTAATATTAAGCGATTTTTAATACTTTGTCCACAATCCTTTGTTCTTTTTATATTTTTAATGCGCTTTGGCATACTCTCCACCAATTTTTGTATGATTTCATCTGGGATTTTGTCCCTCTCCTCTTGTACTCTTTGCCAGAGTTCATACATGTTCGTTGGTGCTCTTTCATACACGGCCAGTCTTCTTTTTAAAAGAGCCCACAAATTTTCTATAGGATTGAGATCCGGGCTTTGTGCTGGCCATTTAAGTAATTTAAATTTTTTTCTAAATTTCTAACAATTTTGGAGGTATGTTTAGGATCTCCATGTTGTTGAAAGTGTATCTCCTCCTCGGGATATGCACTTTTGTCCACATATTCTAGCAAATTAGTCTGAAGAATATCGAGATAATCTTCCTTCTTCATTATACCTTCTATCTTAACCAGTGGACCAACGTTCCACCAAGTAAAACACCCCCACACCATCAAACTTCGCCCGCCATATGTTACTGTTTGCTTTAGATGATGTCTATGAAGATTTTCATGTGGACGGCGCCAGTAATATTCTTTCCCACCTGATTGGAAACGGTTAATTTTAGTTTCATCAGACCAAATCACATGTTTCCCAACCTCTGCTGTCCATTTTTCGTATTCTTTACCAAATTGCAGGCGCGCCTTAACATTTTTATTTGATAGGCCTGGTTTCTTTTTCTTGACTGCTGCGACTTGGCCAATTCTACGTAGTGATCTACGATGTTCTAGTATCCCTCGTTCTCATTAATCGCTCAATATGCCGAGCATCTGTCTGTTAACAACCTTGGACGACCAGTTATGATACATTTGGATGATATATTTCGTCTTTTACGAACACTTTGCACAGTACTATGGGCTATTTTTAAAGATTTAGATATTTCTCTGCATGACTGTCCATTTTCCGTCATAACTACTATTCGATCTTCTATTTCCACGCTTATTTTTTTCATTTTGTAGTTACAAATAAATTATTTATTTAATAAAAAAAATGCCAATAATATTTTGGAAACTGCACTTAAACAAAGTTGATAATAAACCATAATTCGATAAAAAAATAACGGTAAATTATAAATTGACACTTGTAAAGTGACAAACCAATATGAGTAAAAGTGTTCAAGTTCCCATATGTTGCGATCATGCTCGATAACTAGAGTTGTAATTGTTATTTTTATAAATTTTTTGCACTATAATATAATCCAACAGTAATGAATAAACATGCGAATTTTCGTTAAAATATCTTAAATAGAAAAAATTTTATTGACGTTTCACTAGAAAATTTAATATATTGAAACACTTTTGCACGCCACTATATGTTAAAAACTGCAATAGTAAACATAAAAAATAAAACTGATGCAAATTTTAATAGATTAGATATGAAAATAAGGCTCTGCTAAATATTTCAAATAAGAAGAACTTACGAACTCAATTTCTGCCTTCTAATGTTGTAAAAACGTCTAAATCTTCTCTGAATTCGCCTTTTTCTATAAAACCCTACAATTTTTATAAAAAAATTGGTCTTCTAAAAACTGAAGCGATAAAATCTTAAAATAAAGGCACCATAATAAGTCACATAGATTTACGAAAAGATTGTTTAAAAAACTGCGTGTTGAAAAAGAGAGAAAAAAACAATCGCTTAATAGCTACAAAAGATTGGGTGGCACCGTTCAAAGAACACGACGAAAGGAAGTTTATAATGCAGTAATCTTAAGAAAATAGATTGGGTGCGTTAAGACCAATAATGCATAAACAAATACATTTTAATCTCAAAAGAAAGATTTCCAGCACAGATTTTATGAAAGCTACAACTAAGATCAGTTCAATAAGTATTAAATACGAACGAAGGGTATTGTCTTCATTTATTTGTAAGTATCGACGCTATTATAAAGTAAATTTTACTTATATAAATAATAAATACAATAAAATATTTAATAATAAAACAACCATTTCTCTATAATTTTATAAACTTTATTAAAGTAATCGTGGTGTTTTTGTTTTCCTTTTCCTTTTTCTTTTATTTTGTATTACAAATGGTTTGTTTTTAAAACATATAAATCTACAATATTTATGCTTTACATATCAATTTCACTACGTAACAAAATTATTTTCGAAATAACAATGAACGCAGAAAGAAAATACATGAATAAAAAAAATAATAATAATAATTTACGAAAAGAAGCCTAAAGAATTAGTGTTTAAAGCAAGTAGACATCGATGATGCCAGCACTGCCGGCATATACTCAGGTGGTCCTTAAGAAATAAAAAGAAATCGAACGCAAAACGACACAAACAGAATTACAGATGATTGGTGTTGACATTACAATATTTTGAAAGTTAAGTGTAGATATACATAGTGACAGAGAAAATGGAAATTGTTTAGCTGCAGCAAGAAGCGGGGGTAGGATCTAAACCAGAACGCTTTGTAATAGCAAGGCGTGTAAATTCTTCAGCTGTTGTGGGATGAATACCGACTGTATTCAACAAGATCTTCATTGTAAGGCCAGATCTACAATTAAAATAAAATAATATAAATATTTAAGGGCTTAAAATAAATTGATATTTCACATCTTACTTGACAGCAGCAGCAAAACCTTGTATAATTTCGCCAGCCACCGGACCTACATAATGTAGACCCAATACTTTTTGATCACCGTTACGTTCGGCTACAGCCTTAACATAACAATAACGTACACTCTTTTGGGGAATAAAGAATTCAGTTGGCTTGTAGAAACCATGGAATACTTCAACATTGTCTTCACCAAACTTCTTGATGGCATCTTCTTCGGCCATACCAACGCAGGCATACTCCAGAGGGGAAAATACTGTGGTAGCCACATCTGAGTAATCCATCAGTTGTTTTGAGTTGCCAAACAAACGGCGAGCCAAAAGACGACCAGCATGAATAGCTACCGGAGTCAATTCGGGACGACCTTCAATGATATCACCAATAGCATAAATATGAGGAATGTTGGTCTGTTCTGCACTGTTGACAACAATTTTGTCCTTTTTTACTTGTACACCAGCAGCTTCCAAATTTAAATCATCAACCAAACCCTTGCGGCCGATAGCCCACAAAACGGTATCGTAAACGTCACTGCCTTCTTCTTGGGTCTCAGTATTAATGTATTTCACTAAAAGACGACCTTCTGGTGTCTTTTCAACGGATTTCGGTATGGTTTTGTGCAGGAAGGCAATGTTACGTTCGACCATTGCATCAGCCACAATATTGGCCATCTGTTGATCGAAACCACGCAAAATAATTGAACGCACCATAACGGTGGCATCGTAACCCAATCCTTTAAGAAAACCAGCACATTCCAAACCAATATCTGTATAAAGAAAATTATATCACGGCTTTATAAATATTCAAGATGAAATTTGCTATGAAAGAAAAACCTACACCCGGCACCAACGACCAAGGTTTTGCCTGGTTCACGGTCCAAACTGAAGATATCATCACTGGTAATACCATATTCCACAGCGCCAGGAATATCGGGATAACGAGGACGGCCACCAACAGCGATAACAATGTTTTTGCCAGTAATTGTACGCTCGGTATTGTTCTTCATTTTAGCAACAATTGTGTAAGGGTCTTTAAGGGTACCCAAGCCATTTATGTATTCCACTTTCCTTGAGATTGTGGAAACAAATATTAAAGTTAAGTTTGGAAATGAAATAAAGTTGTCAATGTGTGAATACATACTTGTCACGCAAATCAACACGGGTTACCCAATTCACTGATTTAATGTGATTCTGTACAGCTTGAACTAATTTATTCCAGTCGGGTTTGATTTTCTCTTTCTCAGGTATATCCCAGCCATAAGCAGCAGCATCCTAAAAATTTGTTATACACGCGTGATTAATACTTAGGACATCCAAAAACGGACAACCTTTTCATTCAACTTACGTGGACAGCTTCGCCTAGCAGTGATGCTTGATGCATTAATTTTTTAGGAATGCAACCAACGTTGACACATGTACCACCAATACCCCATTTGGTACCGAGTGGTGTAGGTGTTACATAATCCAGGCAAGCTACTTTAGCTCCATTTGCGACGGCCTCTTTGGCACAAGCCAAACCTCCGGAACCACCACCGATGACAATTAAGTCATAATCGTATTCGTCTTAAACAAACAAAAAAAATAAAATCGATATTGATTACAAAACAAAATTATTAATCGTCTTAACTAGGGATGGGATGGATGATGATGATGATCAATGTGTTGTGTTTGTGTTTTAGTTTGTTGTGTTTTGCTGATGAAGAACAATTTTTTGAATTTTTTTTCTTTTGACACTCTACCAGCACTTAACATATTCATTTAAATATTTTAGTTTTCTTTTTCCTTTTGCACGCACTTTTTATTTCATAAAGCCGTTTAGAACAAAAACAGAAAAGTTTTATTTTAACCGAAATGATGATCTTCATTTAAAGATCACCGTGACGGATGATATACACCAGAAAGGTTTTAAAAATAATCGTACAAGTCTTAAATCACATTATCACTTCCTAAACCACAATGCGAAGAGTGCAGCCCTTTTTTTCTTCAAGAGTTTTTTGAACTCTTGGGCAGTCTGAGCATATATTTGTGTTTGTCTTGGCATACATAAACAAAGCCTCTGGATACTTGGCCGAGTTTTATTTCATAAACTTGGGGAGTTGGCTTCTGTTAGGATCTCTCACCTGGTTTCATCTCTGACATTACTACCTACTTGGCATGTGAGATGCCTCTGTGATTATTCTTCTTATCTCATCTTATTTTTGTCTGCTTCTTGCACTTATCACTCCTTAATTTTCTTTAATCGTTTTTGTTTTCTTTCTTCCTCAGTTTCTCTTCGAATCTTGTGGTTTTTCTTTTAATTTCAATAGCGACACTTACCTACTATCGGAAACTAACCATAATACTCAATTGATAAATAACATTTGTTTAATAATTTTAAATATTTTTGTATACTATTGTTCTCATTGGAGTTTCAATAATGGATGTTATTTACTTGATGAAATTTATTTTTTATTTTTGAATAGATTTTAGATACAAATGACTTTTAAAAAAAGAATGTGAATCCAATTTTACACGTTACTGCACAAAGAAAACAAAAATGTCATGTCATTCTAACGATTATAAATAAATAATTATAATAGTTTTTTTTTGCTGGCAATTAATATCAATTACAATACAAACAAAAAAATAATAATGACGTCTATTATTTCTAAATATACATTATACTACTGCACAATAGTATTTATCTCTAAACAAATATATTTAAGATTTAACTACTACTGAATTTTTATATTCATACATATATCGCACATAATATCGTATACAGAATAGGCAACACCAACACATCTAGGAACTATAGATTGTAAAGAGGACGTGTGAAGTGGCTTCAATTTTGTGGAGGTAATATACACCACCCCAGGTCAGACATCACCAACAAAACGAAAAATATGAAAAATATTTCTGGCAAAAACTCTAAGTATGAATGAAATTTCAATAAAAAGTTTCTCAAAAATCTTTAGTTCGGAGATGACTTTAAACTGTAAGTTAAATGTATCAAATTAACACACAGCACATAAATTGTGTGAGAAGCTAGGTCGTCGTCTGAAGTCAAGCGTTGTAGTGACCAATTATGGATGTATGTATGTAATATGCACCACCACTTTCAGTTTGCTCTTAGGATTTGGCTTATTCAACAACCGAATGTTGGATATCAGATAATGAAATGACACTCTCTGAAGCTACTCAAGTGGCATCAGTTGATATGTGTAGGTACCACCTTCACAGTTGTAAACCTTTTCAAGCTGTATTAACATTGCTGCGTTACGTTTATTGGAACAAGATATTGTGCGATGGTTTCGGACTTTTGTTTTTTTTTTTTGACAAAAATGGAAAAATTTGACTTGGATAACTTGAGATTTCAGCAAGACCTATTGAGAGGCCAGTTTGATGCGCAATTAATCTTATATTTCAGAGCAGTCATTCGATTTGACAACACTAAACTATTTTTGTTTGGGGATGCGTGCAGTATCCCGTATTCAGGCACAAACTTACATACATACAATTTTCAGTTGCCATTGATGAGAAACGGACCGAAATACCGGAAAAAGTAATCAAAAATCAAAGCTCGCGATGGGCTACGTACGGCAAAACTGCGAGCAGCCTTCACATGAAACAATTTTCAAGAAAAACTAAAAAAACTTTAAGAAGTATTTATTATCCACACAAAATATTTAATTTACTCATGGAAACTGTATGTTTATTTTTAGCTTAGCTCGAAGCGTTTTCTGTTATGAATTGCATGCTTTAGTTTATAGAAAATTTGACAAACATACGTCAATAACAAAAATTATTATTTGACTGTTTCTATGTCTTCCAAATTACTAAAGACAAAAGCAAATAGTGGCGAGTAAGTACAAGTTAGGAATAAAATTTTCTAATACTTAAAAGTCAATCGAATTTCCTATATTTCATCTAACATTGAGCAAAAGATGCTACAAATTGAAGAGACCTTGTTAAGGCCTAATGATCCCCGTAGGAATTTAAGAAATTTTCGTATTTATTCGTATTATGATTTTTATTAAAAGAAAATGCTATCGATAAGAATTCCACGGAGTCATGACATATTTAATTAATCAACTATTAAGAAATAGCATATGTACATATACATACTAACAAAGAAAAAAGGAATACAATAATAATAAAATGGCCAAAATATTTTTTTTTTGCTCTAAATGTTAGTATAACACTTTTAAAGATATAAAATGACAATATTTAACCCATTACATTTTTCTTCTAACGGTTACCGTTTTGTTTTTTACATTCAATTTCCTCTCAGAACATAAAAACTAAAGCAACCTCTGCTGGCAACTTAAGTTGCAACTGGCCACTAATGGGTTAATGAAAACTCTTTACTGTCTGATCATTTCTAATTTGAGAGATTACATTGTAATTAATTATAAATACTTACTCTTATTGATCAAGTGGCTTGACCTTAGAAACAACATGTAAAACTAGTGAAAAGTAATCGTGAAGATTATAAATTGAAAACTATTTTTATGGACACTTGTATAGAATTATTAATGAGATTAATTATTGTTATCAGCACCACATACGTGATATGAAGAATGGAACGTGTTAATATATACGGTATCAATAATTCAATTTAAATGTTTCACTACAACCAACATATGTCGTTTGTAACAATATTTATGATGGATTTTTTTCTATTTAAAAATATTTACCCAGCATATGCTATATAAATGCTCCAAATGATCTTTCTTATATTCATTCATTTATGATATAATTGTTTTGATAATTGTTTTCTAAATGTTAGCAATTTCATAAGATTTCAAATGGTTTTTCCCATTTCGATATTTAATTCGAATAATTTAAAACAATTAAATTCCTAAATAATTATTTTTTGTTAAATTACAAGTATTAACACAGGTTATAGAGACAGACAAACCAGTCAGAGCACAGTGTAGTCATCTATTCATTATTCTTTTTTGATTCGTCATATGAAAATATAAATTATTGAATATTTATTTTAGAAAAATGCGAGACATGAGCAATACGTTTATAAAAATATTTCCAAAAGAAAAATTTTAAATGAATTTAACGTTCTTGGTTTATACCGTTTTTTATTTATAAAACTTTATTATGGTTTTTAATACCTAATCCTTTTGGACGTGGACAATAGAGCCGTGATAATATTGCACCCATTATTATATTAAATTAAACTATACAGAACAAATCAAAACCGCTATTTAAAAAACTCGACAATTCGGCGGCTGTAATCTATCAATTCACACAAAATACTACTCCTTCTCCGTAACCAGATTGTTGACGAACAACAAAACACAATCAACAAATTTTGTGTTTTGTTGAATTAACAAAAACAGAAAAAATTGAGACGAAAAATACGATGATGATTTCATCTGTTGTTTTTTTGTTATATTACTTGTTGAATTAATTCCCACTACCTTGTTGATATACACCTAATTCTGTTTTTACACGGTAGATTGGTTCCAGAAAAAACCGTGTAAAAAAAACCGTGTAAAAAAAGACACTAGTCGTATGCAAAAATAGGTGATTGGTTCCTAATCTCTAAAACCTATTAAAATTAGTGAAAAACAAGGATTTTTTAAGAAGTTTTGTATTTGACATTTTCTTTTAGGGATTCATAAAATATTTAACAAAATTAAAAACATAAATAACTTAATAAATATAAAATATTAACACATTTCAATTGCTCTGACCTTTGTGCTTGTATGCACAAAAAGGGAATTCCCCTAAATTCATGCCATTTACATTTGCTTTGACCAGTAAATTTGCTTGTACGCGCAAAAAGAGAATTCCCTTAAATTTGTGATATGAACATACTTTGCAAAAATTAAATTTGACAAAAAAAAATTAAGCACAAAAAATTTTAAATCGTGCTAAATGGAAAAGAATCGTTTAAAAAAAATTAAAAATATTTTATTTTCAAACCGTGTTATATCAAAACCGTGTAAAAAAAGACCGTGTAAAAACAGAATTGGGTGTACTGTAATTCTAATGAGATCTAAAAGGCAACAACAACATTTGATTTGCAAAACATTCTCTTTTAATGTCAAATATACTCTGCCAATGAAAAATAACTTAAAATTGAGAGAGACAAACTGTTCAACAAAATTTACCTTCACTTGTCATATCAACAATGTGGCCAATATTCATAAAGTATTTGATAGAAACTAAACAGATAAGAAAACTTATAACAAAACTAAATACGACTCTCATGCTTTTTCTAAAAAGACAAGCAAGAGTTAAATAGTAAGACTGTCGGAGGTAGAGAAACTTTGCTTTAGTAACGTTTTGTTTTGTTGGTCTTTCTCTATTTCTAAATAGCAAGTGTTGTATACGTACTTTGGAGGAATAGATAATTAAATATTTAAGTTCAAGTCAATACACGACTTAAAAAAACACAAACAGGTTTCTTTTTGAAGTGTGTAATAATGGTTTGTTCAAACACAATTGAAAAACATTACTTAGAGTTTTCTTTAACAATAGCAACAATTACTAAAGTAATAAATTTTTTTTAAACACGTGTTTCCATTTTTTGTTCCTATCTTGCGACCTGGTACTAGATTTATAACAGAGGAAGTTATTCCACCAAGAAACAAAAACCTCAGAAATTCGGCCAGGATAAAATAAAATTATGTTGTATATTAAAAACGCGCTTATATCTTTCAAACAGAAGATTATGTCATAGAAAGATGTGCTCAATTCACCTTGGAGACAGTAGATACAAAAGAGTCGGGCTCTCATTCGGGCACTCGATTTTTATGAATTTAAGTCGAAGATAGTATGGGACTGTCTGAAGAAGCTAAATCAGCTAATTAGACAGAACAAGGCTGCTCTGGGTCCTTGTGGGAATTCTCTACAATGAGCAAGCGGACGAGCGGCAAGGAGGGATGGGGCCAGAAACGTGTTGTGGCGTAGGGTAAGGAAAGGCGTAAGAAAAATGAAATGAAGCAAAAACTCTTCTCAAACCAAGTGAGTTGGAGCCAACCAAAACGTTTGTTGGGATATAACAATAAGAAGAGATCTGGGTCATACATCCGACTATAAAATAATAGCCTGAGGCTGGCAACCAGTGTTTTGACAGGACGCTGAAGAAAATGGGGTTGTCTCGAGCCCAACATGTAAGCCGTAACGATGAGAATGAATCATCGGAACACATTCCTAAAAAATGTGAGGCATTAATTAATTCTAGAAGGAAACACCTGAGTACATATCAGTTGCTGGGCAGGGAATTGACATTGTTGACTGCGATTAGTATCCTCAGGTTTGTCAGGGCAATAGGCTAGGAAAATATATTATAGGGATACTTTATACAATAGAAGATAAGTATAATAGACCGCATGATCGCAATACCAAGGTACCTTTATACCGCAAGAAAATGGTAAATAAAATTCTGGAAGACTTACAAAAAATAGGGTTGTGTCCAGAAAAAGGTAAGGAACTCCTTCTAAAATATTCAAGAAAACTACAGTGGAAGTACTATGAAAGTTATTTCGGAAAAAGTTAAAAACATTTTGTTTTTTAATTTAATACAATTTAACAAATTCAGAACTTGAGGAATACTCATATACCCGCTACAGTCCGGACTGTAGTGTGTACGTGTCCCTACGTAATAGGGACGAGCCCTCCGCGGTCGGGTGAGGGTGGGTTAGTGTGAGGCCGGGGACGTTAAAAAAAATCAAAAAAATTAACCCATTTGTTATAATTTTATAACTATAAACGCGTGAGCGTTTTTTACATTTTTTGACTTTGTTTGCAACTTTTTCCAGTGTTGGACTAAGTAGATTGAAACTTAATTGTATAAATCAGCAAAGTTTTGTAGCAACAATTTAAAAATGTATATATTTATGGAGCCTTTTTAATAACTTTCTTATATAATCTTATCTAAATCTATCTAATCTTGTTAGGCGATATAAAATATAACAACAACAATTATAATATTGAAGAAATAAAAATTTGTTTCAAAATCATGTTAAAGGTGATTATTTGCAAAGAATAAAGCCATGTAAATACAGTATAATTTCAAAATGTTTAACAATATCGATAAAACAAAGGTAAGTGACATATTATCCTGGTATAACATTGTATTAAAAATATTTCAACAAAAGTATTTATCATAAGAAAATAACAAAACAAAAAAATAAATACAATTTTTAATAACCAGAATGACAATGCAAATTTTTTTTATTTCCAAACTAGTTTCGTCATAAACAATATGACTCATTAATGACGTCATATAATTAAATAAAGGAATAGTTTATAAAGAGAGAATTTATATCCACAAATTATAATGTGCAATGCATGTTAGAAAAATATTAAAAACGTTGCAATTAACTTTAATACTATTTCAATGGCAATACAGAGAGACAATTAATTAAATAAAATGACAACTAAAAAACTAAATAAATGCACTCTGTATGTATATTAAATGTACAAGACACAAGACATACCATCGTTAACTTCATTAGCACAGTGCTCCTCATATTCTTCATCTTCCTGATGGATATCATCACCTTTATCACCTGACTCTTCATCACTCATATTGTGTTTTAAACGTATATCAAGATAATCAGACTTATAAACAGAACGTCGTTTATCTTTTGAATTTTTTGCTTCAGAAGCGGGTAAAAATACAAAATAATTCATATGTAATATGAACGTTTTATTGTTACTAAAATGCAACTATTCTTACTTGTTAGGACGTTGAAAGAAAACTATTGAAAACTGAAGTAAATATCCTTGATTTTTACTTCTTGCCTTTACTCGCGTTATTATTAGTTGAAGGAAGAAAAAGAAATGAAACTATGTAATTGTAATCAAAGTTCTTAGAACTACTAGGATATACAAGTAAAATCATGTTTAAAAACGCAATCTTAAAGCTTAACTAGTACCACCTACCCAAAAGAAAACAAGTGAAAAATCGATCCAGTTGTTACTCTTTATGTCGCCGTATTAATTTTGTTGTACTATGCGATGCTTGTTTATACATATATTTTTTAGATTACATTCAATAATAAACTAAGATAAAAACATGTTGTTAATCACACGAACAATAATTATATGAATATTAAATCTACACCTTGTAAAATCGTTCTGCCTTCTTATAAGCACAATCGAACAATCTAAACTATTTGATGCTTGACGATGTTTAAAAATAAAACTTGAAATGATTGTGAATTGGAAGTTTTGACATTACTATGATGCCATAGCAACAGGGATAAATACAAACGTTTTTCCAAGTCATTTGAAATTAGAATATTTTCCTTAAATACATAAGGTTCGGTTTTATATAAATAATATAAAAACCAATTGTTTATTAATTGAATTAGTAATTTATTGTACAATTTATTATTTAAAAATGTGAAAATTTATGAGAAATATTCATTTGTTGCATTTTTTTAAACCTAACAAGATTGGATATAAAATATTTTGGAAACAAATTAAAAATATTTTCTATTCCCTATGAAGGACTTAATTTAAAAATTAAAAATTTTAATTAAAAATTAAATTAATTAATTAATTAAAAATTTTGCTCACGTTCTGTAAATTTAAAATTGCTTAAAATCAAAATGAGCACAATTTTTTAACTACAGGAGCTTATTAACCTAACAAAGCTAGAAAATTAATTAAGCTGTGGCAATAAAAATTAAGGTCCTAAAATACCTATTACATATTTTAAAAAAATATTACTCTTGTCAACATTTTGCGATATTTATTCAATTCATACATACATAATTGGTCATTACAACCCTTCAGTCAGGATTACGACCTAGTTTCTCACACCACTTATGTTGTGTGTGTTAATTTTATACATGAGTGGCGGGACCTACAGTTTAAAGTCGGCTCCGAACGACAGTTTTTTTTAAAAACTTTTTATGACAATTTTTATTTACTCTCAGAGTTTTTGTCAGAAATCTGCTGAGAGGAAGTCGCCGGGAAAAATACTTTTAGTATTTTTTTGTTTTGATGTCTGACCATGGGCTCGAACCCTGACTTTACGTCTAATAAGCCAACACACTACCTACTCGACTACGGTGACTCTTGTCAACATTTTGCGATATTCAATTCATTTATTTGTTTATCGTCGAAACATAATTCTTCATTACATTTTACTTTCAGAAAGCATAGAAATTAAATTTTTTAATGACTTTTGTTCAAGAGAAAGATATCCGACTAAAGATTTTCCTACAAAATCTAGAAGATATTGAGAAGCTAGAGCCTTTTTGTTAACTATTGTAGTTATAACAGCTGTGCTGTTAGAATCTTCTTTTTAGTAGAATAAAATAAAATATTAGTATGAAGGTTGATAACAGGTGAGTAAGTGTACTTGGGCTTTAAAAGCTGGGAGGGCAACGTTTAATGGCGATTGGAAAATTCTCTTCCTGTAACAATTTCGAGTACAGGACCAGCCGGATCTCAACAGCTCAACAGTGGATCGGGTTCGGCTGGGTAATTGCCTCGCTCTATCTGATGTGGCAGTAGACTGATCGCTCATATTTCGTTATGAGAACAAAACCCTTTTGAAGGACTACGGGCTTAATCAAAGTCCCTAAAACTTCTCTTATAATCTCCAAATACTCCTAATAAAGATAATCAAACCAAAAGTCTGCTCAACATAAAATCCTATAATAAAATATATTTTATAAATATCAATCTCGATTCTCCTTTGGCTCGATTAATACATTTGCTGTTAGTTACGAAAATATACGAACGCTAACATTAAAAAGTGAAAGTCACAAACTGTCACCAAAAGGTTAATCAAAAATTTGTTAAGGATCTGTAAAGCGAGAAGAAACAGTTCAATTAGTCTATTTATCTCAGTTATATTAGGAATCCATAAAAGATGAATGAGTAACAGATATTTTTAGCCCTTAACCGTATGTATATTAACAAATATATGGGAAAAAGAAACCAGATATAAAGAATGTATACTTATAAACCCTCTATATTAATTCCGTAGACGTAATCTGATGATAAGTCCCAATGGACATGTCTTACTATTACTTGTTTTACTTCTTTATCCCAACCTATCTTTGCCAAAGACATTATGTTTTTTCTATTGATTTTCTTTGTTCGCCGTAGTTTCATATAATTGAAATAAAATCTATTAAATTATTCACTCTATAAGATAATATAATTAATTTAGGCGTGGTGTGGTGGTTAAGATGCTTAATTATGAATCCGAGCAGTTCAGATTCGAATCCGAGAATGAACAATAACATTTTAATAAAGATTTCTTATTTTAAAAGTTAAAATGTTTTAAATTCCGCTACAAATAGTCCATCCAAGAAGCTCCTGTACCGCCCAGAAAAGCTAATATCAACATCAAACACGAGAAATGTATTAGGCAGTGGCACCTCTTGAGAAAAAGGGTAAAATATTTCAAAGAGAGACGTACCTGTTACAAGAAACAAATCGCAATTCATCAAGAGAAGTATGATCAACGAAACTGAACCAAAGCAAGATAATAGTAAGGACATGAGGGCGTGCTTTGTGACAGTCCCATATTCCCTAGAGGAACGAAAAATAACGATTTATACATTATCCTAAGACGCTTTTCACACTTTCAAGTACTTTGCAAAGTCTTGAGTTTGTACGAAAAACGAGCGAAGATAAGTTCACACTTTGATATACATACTCGCGTTGTTCTTCGCTCGTCGTGTACCGATATCTGCATACACAAAATATCAAGAGTTTGTCAAAGTAACCTTTAAACGTGGAAAAGCTAAACGAAGGTTAAAACAAAATATAAAAAGAGTTTGTCAAAATACTTTGAACGTGCAAAAGGCGCCTAACATACAATCCCTTAATTCTATGAACTAAATTCCTTTTACGCCAAAAAAATTAACGCCTTGGCAATCCTCGTCAATATATAAACTATGAAAACAACACAAACAGCTGAGAATATAAAAAATGACTGGAATAATGTGCTTAAAAAGATTCAATTCCAATTAGAATTCCATCATACTTATGGCAACATAAGAGATAAGAAAAAAAACAAGGCAATTTCATCAATTTATAAATTGCAAAGAAATCTACAATATTTTAGGTGTGTGTCAAAACAAGTAGTCGCAACAAGACGTGTGCAATAACTGTACAGGTTAGAAAACTAAATAAAACTAAAATAAATAGTGTAGAGTGAAATAGAGATAATAGAATTAACAACCAACCAAAAAAAAACGAAAAGAAAAGTAACAATGACTTTGCAAAAATTATACAAAACCAACCATAAAATAGAAAATTGTAAACTCACGATTTTCTATAAAGAAATTAAATTGTAAACAATTTAAAATTTTTGGTGAAATTCACGTAATTATATAACCACACATTGAGTTCCTAGAGATATATTAAAGGGATTATAAACTTACGACTTTGTCTTGCTGCACCTCTTTGGTAGTTACTGCTGCTAATAAACCTTCTATTTGTACGGGAACTTTGTTGTGAAACAATAGAGGTATTAGATGAACGTACAAATGTTATAACAACCCGAGAATTCCATATTTTAAACATACTTAAGAGCTATTTCAAATTTTTTAGTTTTTACTTTTAATAAAAAAAATTGTTTCGTTATTTCACTTTTATAAATCCCGTTTATTCTTAACAGACTGACATACGTGTTTTGACATTTATATTGTGCACTGGAAGTCGGCTTGGAAAATCATGCATGTGAGAAGAGAAATGAGCGGCAATAAAAAAACACACAATCTCATTGGAAGCAAAGGGAATGAAAGAGTATTTAAAATAAAGTGTTGTCAATTTGGCGGAGAAATTCTTTAAGTTTCAGAAATATTTTAAAACCAATTATGTTGAAATAATTGTTTTAAATGTGCCACGAAAATAATTTTTTTATAACCGTATATAAAATGTTGGCAATTTTTTATTCAGAAAAGAAAAAAACCCTTTTTTCGTAAATTTCACACTTCTTTAAAATTCGGCAACAGTCAACACCGTAATACGCAATGTCGTCCTTCTCATTTGATTAGGAGAGAGTATAACTCATATGAGAAAAAAAGCAACAAATGTTATGCCGTTGCCGACATGTTCGTTTTTGTTTCACTCTGCTTTTTACATGTTTTATCATTTATATTCTAATTATAACAACCAAGTTTATAATTGCAAAAAATAAACATTGAAATAGAAAAATCTAGATTACTTATTTGTGTTTTAAATTAAAATCCGCCTTTGTTTTTTTATCTCTTTCGAAAACTTAGAAAACCTACAAGGGCAATAAACCTAGACGTTCGTCCATTCATCGTTACACCATTTAACGCGGTTCTCGTATTTTTTTATTTCTACAACAATAGTCGCGTCACGAAATTAATTGAACTTTATAAGACATCACTACATCAAAAAACTATTACGCGGAAATGAATTCTATTTTAATTACTGGTTGTAATCGTGGTCTCGGTCTTGGCCTAGTTAAGGCTTTGGTGAAACTTCCAAAGCCTCCTCAACATTTATTTGCCACATGTCGTAATAAGGATCAAGCAAAGGTAAGAAATTTTTTTTTTCCCATAAGAATTGTCTATTAAAATTTTCTTGTTTGTGTGTTTGGATGTGCCCATCCAACAACAAATATATACGTTCTTTCGGTACTTACTTATGGGTGCCATTTTTAGATTTTGTGCTTCTTGCTGATCCAAAACTTTTGCAAAATTGGTTATAAAAATTAATACACACACAAATTTCTCGATTCTTTTAAACGAAATAAAACAATTATTCACAAATTTCTTTAGATTTTTTCTAATAACACTTTAGATTTTTTTCTTCAAAACTCTTTTTCTTCACACTGACGGACTAGCTCAACCGTGTTCACTCTTGAAAGCTTACAAATGAAATAAGCGGCGTTAGTTTTTATATTTCTCATTAAAGTGCTTTTACTTTTCAAATTCCCTTTTATCTAAATTTGGCATTGGAAGAAGAAAAATAAATTTCCAGTGTCTCTCTCTAAGAAATTGGAATTATTCCCTAACAGCGTTGCAATTTCTTATTAATTTATACAAATAAGCGTTTTTAATTTTAGAAATTTAAAAAACTACAAGGGATTTTCTTCAATTTCACCAAATTACTTTAAAAACTTAGTTATTGTTATAGAATAAGATTTATAAACCAGACAAAGAAAAATAAATAAACTAATAAAACGGCAAAATATTTTTATATTTTTAGGAGCTACAACAACTGGCTGCAGATAACTCCAATATACACATTTTGGAAATAGGTAACTAGATTTCAGATAAAAAACCAGGAAAAATAAATTAAATGAGATTTTCTTTAAAATACACAGATTTACGCAACTACGAATCGTATGACAAACTAGTAAAGCAAATCGACGATATCACCCAAGATAATGGCCTTAATGTGCTCTTCAACAATGCGGGTGTATCGCCAAAATCAACTAGAATTAATATAACTAAAGTGGAGGATCTAATGAACACTTTCGAAACAAACACGGTCGTGCCAATAATGTTGGCCAAAGCTTGCTTGCCCCTATTGAAGAAAGCTTCAAAAGCTCAGGAGAACTTAGACTTCAGTGTTAACCGTGCCGCTATTATAAATATGAGTTCTATTCTAGGCTCTATTGAATGCAATACCGATGGCGGTCTTTACGCTTATCGCACTTCTAAGTCAGCTCTTAATGCTGCTACAAAATCGTTAAGCATCGATTTGTATTCAAATAAAATTCTATGCGTTGCTTTACATCCCGGTTGGGTACGTACCGATATGGGTGGCTCAAAGGCTCCTTTAACTGTTGAGCCAACAACTGCTGAAATTATTGAGACAATTATGAAATTTAATGCCCAACATAATGGTGGCTTCTATCAGTACAATGGCGAACAATTGCCCTGGTAAGGGACGAGCATGTAATAAACAAAAAAAAGTGGTCTTAAAGTATAAATGAAAATACTTGTAAATACTAATATTATAAATTGTATGGTTTGTTAAATATAAAGAATAGTTACTATTTTTTAAAAGTGTATTATTTCAATAAGATTTTGTCTACATTAATACGTAGTATCAGTAGTAAGCATTTAAAAGATCCCAGATTTCGTTGGGGATGATTCTGGGACTACTTTCGCTAAAGATAGTGGTTAGGGGGCAGGATGCAAGGAACTTTATTAGATTATTTGCAGGTTATGTAGGTTTGACAAGCTGCCATCGACGGTTTTTCAGACAATCTTCGTCAATGGATCAAATATGGCATTGGCGCTAATATCTACTTCAGGCCTCCTGATGAGTGAAATCTTCCCAAGCACGAAGTGTTTGCGACCACCAGGATAATAGAGCTAGTCGGAGAGCGAATTGCGCTGGGTGATAAGAAAGTTATCCATGTAGATAGTCAAGCTGCCTTAAAAGCACTAACTGTAACTAATCGTGACGGTGCTGCTATTCTCCAGGTGGAGGAGTTTCATCACCTATCTTCCTAACTTAACCTAACCTAGAGCTTCGTAATCTTTTTATTTTAGAAAATATTTTTTACTTATAGAACTATTGATGTTTAAAAGCCAGATTTATCATATAATAGTGTAGTTAGATATTTTTTTTGTATCGCTTTTGTTATACCTTTAGAGGAATAGTTTTTTTTTTGGGAAATAAAACAATATTTGAATGTGTATGATTTTCACATCGTCGTTAGATTTTTTTTTTTTAATTTTCTTTTAAATACTTTTTTTCTTGTTAGACAATAAAAGTTTTTTTTTTGTTATTTTGTATATAAATTATTGAAATTCAAGCTTAACAAAAATTTTGAGAGTTATGTGTTTCTTTAAAATAATTCATTTTTGTTTACATTTTCTATAATAAACATGCGAAAGCTAGGTTTTATTGCAGAATGCTTTATAAACAAATTGGAAGAAAAGCGAAATATAAATTAAAAAAAAACTTTATGCTCGTCGTAAACAGAGGAGAAGGATAAGCTGAGAGTGGCTAATAAGAATAAAATTAATACTTTGTTTTAAGCATAGTTTTTTTAGGCGTTTAAGTATCTAAAATTAAATTTTATTCCTTTATTGTTTAATTATTTCATTCGTTCAGTTAAAAAGAAAAATACAAATTAAGATCAAGAGAAATTTCTAAAAAGTTCAAAACTTTCTTTCAAATGATGTGGAAATCTTTCTTGGATTTTTTTAATTCCACCAATTCTTTTTCTTTGATAAACAAATCTAATTACTACTTATCATATGTGTTGAACCCTTGGCACTAGGCCTAGGGCAGCAGCGGTATGAGCAGAAACAGTGGAGGAGGACGATAAAGCGGTTTCATCAGTGGAGGAACGCGGCATAGCAGTAACTGACATGGTGGGCACAGCATTATTAACTAAATTTGAGCTTCCTATAGGATTATGTATTCCGGGAATGCTGGTAGCATTGGCATTAATGGTAGCGGTACTCGACAAGTCTGGTGTGGATGTCGCTATTGTCAATACAATGTGTCTGAGTGTCACAGCCCATGAAGTACATTCACTGGCATGATTTGCCACTAATGATGTGTAAATTTCCATGGCCTCATTATAGCAACGACGGTGTACAGCCTGGCTTAGACGATAAATTTTCTGTTGTACCGCTGCACATAAATTACCCGATTGCCATAGTTGTTCTATAATGGTCAAACGACGTTCAATCTCTTCACGTCGTACATTTATGGATTCATGAACATGAGGTACCCGTTCCCTTAGGGAACGAAAACATGTAACCGCAGCATCCGTAGGCAGAGTGATATTAACATGTTCACTAGTCGTATGGGGCATGGGGTGGACTACTGCCACGGGTTGCATAATCGTAGCAGTTGTAGAGGGTGGTGGTGGTGGCGGTAGGCCAACACTTGCCTGGTTTGGTAAAACCACCGCAGTGGGCTTTGTGGATGTGGTCGTTGGTGTTACAGTGCCTTGTAGGGGATATGCTACTCTTTTATTAAGATTAATACGTGGCCGTCCAGGGCCACCGCCTGATGATGCCGACAACGGATTAAAAGCCAATGTGGGGGGATCATTCCAGCCTGGTGTTCGGGAACCTATAAGTTACACATAATGGTCATCAATATCTGTCCACTTTTTCAACAATCTCATCTTTCTCTACACATAGGGCCATTATTCTCTTACGAAAAGTGTAAAACCCAACAAAAAAAAAAAAGAAAAAAACTTACCTGGAAATGGATCAGCCCGTGGTGGTACAGCTGTTGGTGGTTGATCGGCCATAATTATTGTTTTTCCTTTTCGTAAAAATAACTATATATCCTTTGTTTTCCTCTTTGATTTTGTTGGAATTTTTTGTTTTTATCGTAAAATTGCAGATTTTTTATGTTAAAAATAAATCAATTGCTTCTGCAGTGACGTCTCTCTTTCTATTTATTTCGTATTGTCCATTTTTCTTTAATTCTCCTTCGTAACTCTCACTGACGTTTACAAAAATTAATGTTTTGCGTAGTGCTGCTTCTTATTGCTTTAACATTCACTGTGTAATGACAGCACATGATAACGTTAACAGTTGAAGAAGCAGTGCTAGAAGAGCAACAGCTTTTGAAAATTTGAAATAATTTTCCTTTTTTAATAAAATTCTTATAAATTTTGTATTCAAAGTGAAATAAAAATAAATTTTATAAGAATGGAAAATTATTTATTAGTTCCCACATGTGGATAGCTGACTCGACTCGACTTTCCCCTATATTTAGTTTTTTTCCCCTTCTGTTATTAAGCAACATTTCTGTTAATATTTCTGCATTTAACAGTGCTTCTACTCCACTAACCATCTAGACTCTCTAAATGTAAACAAGCATTGATAATAGAACTCAAGAAGGCATTTGTTGTTTATGAGTGTTTATGATATTCGCAATAGTAAAAAATGCAAAATAGAACGAGAGTACGTACATAGGCACAAAAATTTTGCGTAAAAATTTGCCAACCCAAACATAAACCATTCAGTAGTTTAGTGGTTTTCAAGTGGAGTGTGTTGATTAGTAAGAGAGAGCTGTTGAACGTTATTGTGTGTTTCATTTTAAATTTGTTTGTGTTTTAGAAATAAAATTAATAATTAGAAGTGATATTAAAATTACGATTTCACTATGAATACCTTGGCCTTAATCGCCTTTCTATTGTGGGCTGCTTTCATGCGATTCTTGCCCAAAATTATGGAATTTCTTAAATTAAAGCAGTGGGCTGAAAATATTCCTGGACCAACTATTGGTGAATTTATAGAAAATGCAAAGAAAGGACGTAAGTTGGTCACCTTTTTTTTTAATCAAGTATGATTTGATAACAAAAACAAAGGCCTTTAAATTAATATTAGCAAATTGGACTTTGTATCATAGTTAAAATTGCGAATTCATACAACAATAGTAACATTGTTTATTTATTTATTTTTTTTTTAATTATGTTGTTATTGTTCTGTACAATTTATGCTCATGCACAATGTAATGTGAAAAGCATCACTCGCTCTCTGTTATTATTTAAAAACTGTGGAGAGAGTGGACGATATTTTTAACGGTCTAATCAGTGGTGTCCAAAAGTAAAACAGCAGGTTGCCTTGAAGAGCGAAAATCTATGGCACTGTAAGAAAACCTTAGGGCCATTATTACAACTTGCCGTTAAACTTGGGTTTAGTTAAAGGGAACTGTAAAGTTACCTTTAACTTATTTTCGTTATTAAAATTTACAGATAAAATTTTTCAAAAATATGTATCTAATAGGTGGTTTGTGGGTTTAGTAGGCGTGAGGCCATGACTCAAACCCTAGGTCAGACATCTCAAACAAAACGATTTTTGAAAAGATATTTCTTCAGCGACTTCCTCTCATCAGATTTTTGGCAAAAACTCTAAGAGTAAATAGAATTGTCATTAATTAACACACACACCATAAGTGGTGTGAGGAGCTATGTCGTAATCCTGACTGAAGGGTTGTAATGACCAATTGTGTATGTGAATAGGTGGTGTATATCAAATAAATACTCCGCATATTCTGCAGAAGTTACCTCAAAGTGAACAAGTTAATCAGCCATTGATGACATCGTGGAAAACCATACTGATAGAGACAATTAATATTACTCATATGGCATTTGATATGTTAGATAATATTTTATAGGCTAGGCTATATTACATTAACATTCCATAGGCTTGATAGATAATTCTCGCACTATATTTTGATCTCTATCGTCCTCTTGTTGTTTTAAAATATTGTATTAATCGATGTTGTATTAATATTTTGATTTCTACAGAAGTACTAGCTTGGTTCGTTGAGCTACGCAAAAAATATGGGTCCACATTTCGCATATGGTTTGGCAAAGATCTCCTTGTTTTTTTCTCCGACCCTGAAGATGTCAAGCAGCTGTTAAGCAATAACACCCTACTGCACAAGTCCAAAAATTATAATATTATGGAACCCTGGCTTGGCAAGGGTCTGTTAACAAATGGTGGGGACTCTTGGCATGCACGCCGAAAGCTACTGACGCCAGCCTTTCATTTTCGCATACTGAGTGAATTCAAAGAGCCTATGGAAGAGAATTGTAAAATATTGGTGAGTAAACTGCGTGAGAAGGCCAATGGAGAGCAGTTCGATATTTATCCGTATATAACACTCTTTGCCTTGGATGCCATTTGTGAGACGGCGATGGGCATAAAAAAACATGCCCAAATGCAAAGTGAATCGGAGTATGTTAAAGCGGTGCAAAGGTGAGTACAAAATACTATTTCTTTGTTGTTTTATTTTTAAAAAAATCTCTGTCGTTTGTTTTTTTTTTCGCAGAATGTGTCATATTTTACATAAGAAATCGTTTTCCTTCTGGCAACGTATGAACGTGTTCTTTAAATTTACAAAAGCGGGTCGGGAACGTGATCATAACCTTAAGATCTTACATGATGAAACAAATCGCGTAATTAAATTGAGACGTAAACAGCTGCAAGACTTACATATACAGAGTTTAAGTGATGCCCAAAAAGCTGCAGCTGATGATGATGTGGTGGGGCAAAGCAAACGACGTTTGGCTTTTCTTGACATGTTGCTCATCTCTCAAATGGAGGGTGTAGCCATTAGCGATCGTGAAATACGTGAAGAAGTTGACACATTTATGTTCGAGGGTCATGACACCACAAGTTCTGCCATAGGTTTTGCCATTTATCTACTCTCTCAACATAGTGAAATACAACAGCAAGCCTACGAAGAAGTTGTAGCCTTAGAGGGCAGAGAAAAAGAAACCATGCCCTATTTGGAGGCTGTTATAAAGGAAACATTACGCCTGTATCCCTCCGTACCATTTTTTTCTCGTTCTGTAACCGCAGATCTAAATGTGGGCTCTTTAGTAGTGCCCAAGGGCACCAGTGTCAGTATTCTAACGTATATGGTGCAACGTGATGAGAAAAACTTTCCCGATCCCGAAAAGTTTGATCCTACACGCTTTTTAAATAGAGACAATGATTTACATCCCTTTAGTTTTGTGGCTTTCAGTGCTGGACCACGTAATTGCATTGGCCAAAAGTTTGCCATGCTAGAGCTGAAGTGTTCTCTTTCGTATCTTTTGCGTAATTTTGAATTTCTACCCGTTAAGGACTACAAACCAAATCCACTGGCGGAACTGATTATGAAAAGTGGCAATGGCATACAGATTAAGATGAAAATGCGCTAAGAGACGTGACATATTTGGCATTTTTATAGGAATAGAGTTAAAGTCTGTTTCTGTTTGTATGGAAGTTCATCATTTATAATCAGATTTTATGCAATAATATTGACCAACATTTGACCCCAGGTTCAAAATCTATAATAAACGTTTATATTTTTATTGTATTATTTAATTAAGTTGTACCTTTCATTTCAAATGCTGATGCGAATAATAGGGGAGCTATGGTAAAGGGCAGTTAAATTCGAACTCGCTATGGTTAGGTCGAAGTGTTAGCTTTGATTACGAGGGTTCCGGAAGGAATGTACCAGCTCTGACGAGTTCGTCGGCCCTACAGTTGTCTGGAATGTAGCTGCGCCCATGCAGGAGCCCAGACAAGTGAGACACTGAAAAGCCCAAAGAGTACGTTGAGACAGCGGCGACACTCGCTAACGCGCCTAGAGTTAATCATAACGCTCGATAGAGATAGCAGCCTGACTCTCAGAGAAGATTGAGATGCGGGTGAAAGGAGCGCCGTTGATGAGCACCCATTGAGCGGCCCGGTAAATGACCATTACCTCCGCTTGCAATACGCCATGTGAGTTTAGAAAAAGTTGGCAAAATGCATCAATGCGTGTACTTAGTAAAGAGTTTTCTATTAAATTTCGGGAAAATATGCACTCACTGAGTTATCTGATTCAAGCGTTTTTTCATATCAAATATCTTTGCCTGAAAGTTGCTGCAGTTGCTTTCCAGTTTGTAAAGAAACGCTGAGATCCTCACAAGATACCACGGCCTCAGTATCCCCAACCAGTTTCACGCATTAGTGTAAATGGGTGTCCAAATCCGTATTGAGAGTTCTCCGACCACCGGAGCATACAGCCTCCAGAACTATATTATCGGTAGTTCTGTTCATTCCTCATCAGTGAATAAAAGACGTTTAGTATGTCAAAGTAACCGCTCGGGCGCTGTTTTCAACAGCCGGATTTAAGTCCAGTGAAGTCAAGCAGAGAATAGTGCCAAGCGCAGCGTTATGAGTGGTCATCTCGACTCCAAACGTGCTCTCTCTTTAATGAGTTGAAGGCATACATGGTACATGGTACAGTTAATATGAAGAATTGCTTCAAAATAATCCGCATTAATGTCGCCAACTAGAGAAACCGAATTTCGTACGAACAGATATAAAAGTAAACATCTCAGGCAGTAAATTGAACTACAGTTGCCAGAAATTTGGATTTTTATGAAAAGTTTACTAACGGATCTTGTTTCTTTAATAAAGTTACTGTAGGGAAATAGAAAATTTCCCGTTATTTACTATCTTGTGGATTTCAAATAACAGCGTTCGAAACTTAAACATCATAAATGAGAATTAAAAGCTTTTAATTTGTCCTTTAAGGAAATTATAATTCCTTTTATAATCCCTTATGGCCTATGGAATTCTAATTGTAATAGAATTAGTCATACAACAATGTTGTGAAGAATAATTATGGCTTTTTAATTCAGCCAGAATGAACCATAAAGATTAAAATTTTGAAGACAAAAGTCAACAGCTTTTCAACTGTTATTTACCGTTGAATTACAGAACTTTTTTCGAATTATGGCTGTAGAGCTTTTCTATTCTTTGCTTTTCCAAGGACTTCTAACGTTATTAAAAACGTTATAAATAATGTTGAAAAGCTCTTGAGGATTTTACCCCTTAAAAAGCTTATGATTTTTAAAAAAATGGGGAACGAAATCCACTAAAAAAAAGGGATGATGGTAGAAAATTTATGTCACATAATACTGTGAATATATTTTCGTTAAATGAATTGGTAACTGAGTGAATGCAGATCAAACCAGGTAATAGGGCCATTCTTTCAAACCTAGCCAATAATGGAAATTGTCGGTATCAAGTCTGTTATTATGCATCATTAGCCTTTTAAATCCTACATAAAATTAAAAGACTAACCTGTTTTATAAGCGATACTTTGAAAGTTTCTCTCACTGGCCTATCTGAAGATAATCTTCCTTACAGTGAATGATTTTTCTTTTTTTTTTTTTGTACTTCATCTTACGTCTTCGTGGCACCCTGTGGAGCAAAGGATCTTAACAAACCTTTTTGCTATGGAGTATATACATACATAATTGGTCATTGCAACCCTTCAGTCAGGATTACGACCTATCTTCTCACACCACTTATGTTGTCCGTGCTAATTTTTATACTCCGAACGACAGTTTTTTGAGAAGCTTTTCATAGCAATTTTATTTTACTCTTAAGAGTTTTTGCCAGAAATCTGCTGAGAGAAAGTCGCCGAAGAAATATTTTTTCATATTTCGTTTTGTTAGGGATGTCTGATAAGCCAACACACACACACTGATAATCTTCCTTATGCTGCTGGTACAAATCTGTTTGGATACTGGACCAGATTGAGACAGAGAGACAAGTTTCAATGCGAAACGTTTAATTTACTGCTTTCGCATACCGAGGGCTTCCATGATAACAAAATATATCAGAATTTGATCAGTTCTGCAAAGCAACGAGTATGATGGATCAGAACTTCCAGAATTAATGGGAAAATAGATGGGTGTTCACAACCATTAGGATCTTTAAATCTTTTTCATATAAACTTTAGTAATCGGACTAGAATAGTACTTGTCTCTTTTATTACACGCTAGTGTCTACTGGGGATTTGTAGAACCGCTTTAACGGGTAAGAAAAGAAAGGTGTACAGGTACGCTCTGTAACTGTCCAAGTCTGATAATATCGTATATGTACCTCTTTCGAAAAATTCTATTTATTGTAAACGTAATGTTGGAAGGTTCTATGTTTTTAAGTCCCGATAGCTTTAGGAAACTCAACCACATCAGCTCGATCTGATTACAAGGGTACAACATCGTTGACTTCGACAACTCCTTTGTATTTATAAAAATAGGGTCTTTCTCTTTATAAAAACTAGGACTTCTCGTCGCAGTAGTCTAGTAGGTAGTGTGTAGACTTATTAGACGTGAGACTCTTAGGTGAGACAACTCCAACAAAACGAAATTTGAATATTTCTTGGCGGCTTCCTCTCAACAGATTTCGGGCAAAAACTCTGAGAGTAAATAAATTTGCCATGAAAACTTTCTCAAAAATCTGTCGTTCAGAGTCGACTTTTAAATCATAGGTCGCGCCACTCATGTATAAAATTAACACACACAACGTAAGTGGTGTGAGAAGCTAAGTTGTAATTCTGATTGAAGGGTTATAAAGACAAATTATGAATGTAACAAGGACTTCTCAACTTCGACTATGGAAGCTACAAATGTATGTTAAATTATCCATGGACTGATACAGAATTCGGCAACACGTGTAAATAATAAACTTGTTTTTATCAAAATGGGTGTGCTATTTGGGCAACATACCACACGCTTCGTCTTCAGCGATGGGACTCATTTCTTTATGAATGTGTACGTTAACAAACGAAATTATCAAATTTGGGACGATACTAATCCATATGAGATCCAAAAGCAACAAATATATACCGAAAAAGTCACTATTTAATATGGATTTTGGGCTGGCGTCATCATTGGCCCATATTCAGGCCATCACTGTCAGCGCCAAAGTTCTTTTGAACTGAATTCGATAATCTGCAGGTCAACGACATGTGGTTTCAACATGATGGCGCTACAAGCCGCACAGATAATGCCACATTGGATATTCTGCAGGAGCGAATAGAGGGCATGGTTATCTCACGCGGAGTTGATTTTAACTGGCCAGCAAGATTGTGGAACCTCAAATGAAGTTCCCATTTATGCCAGTTCATTATTTTGAAAACGCTGATGAACGCCGCTAGAAAAGTTCGTTTGGCTGGAGATAATTCGACTCTTTTATGTACAGAGCACTTTTTATTCCAAAGTTCAGTTAGGGATGTTTGGTGCGTCCTCAGATATTTATTTCCAGTTCTATTTTTGACAAGATGATTGTTAAGAGGCAGAAGCGATTGGTTAATGGGAGATAAGTCACCGCGAGAATTGTCAGGAACATCATAACCTGACAAGGTCGAATAGCTCACAGTTCCTCTCTTAACTTGACAGTAAATTCTATGATTTTAAGGAATGTTCCACAAACAGAATGATTAGTAGGAGTAAAATATGGGGAAATCGAGGTGCTCGGTCCCAGAGTGGAATATTCAAAGCTCATAGAGAAACTCGCTAGTTGCTTCAAAGCAAAAGTTAACGCCGTTGAAAGATATGTTCAATTCAACTTAAACAGAAAATAAATAGGGGGATATAGGAATACTATCTGACAGTTATGTTACCATACAAGCACTCAGCTTCTATGAGTTTGACTTGATATTGAAATTCAAAGCTGAATCAGCTAAGCAGGGTGGATTCGGCGGATACTCGGCGAAAGGAAAGATGAAGAGAGATCCTTTAGTCAGGATGATGACCTAGTTTCTCACACCACGCTTGTTGTGTGTTAATTTTATACATGCGTGGAGGGACCTACAGTTTAAAGTCGACTCCGGATGACAGTTTTTGGAGGAACTTTTCATGGTAATTTTATACTCCTCTCAGTGCTTTTGCCAGAAATCTGCTGAGAGGATGTTGCCAAAGAAATATTTTTCTTATATTTCATTTTATTGGATATGTCTGAGCTGGGGCTTGAACTACGGCCTCACGTCTAATAAGCCAACACACCACCTACTAGACTACGGCGACTACAAAAGGCGAACACTTGTTCGCAGATGCCTGAGGATATTCAAAGGACACTTGTTTCAATATAGGGACCGATTCAAATCCAATATGAAGAATTACCAGAATATTTACTTGAAACCTGTGAGGAAATATTTGTGTATTTGTTAATACACAGTAATCCTTACTGACACCGAACAACGTCCTGAAATTTGCCAGAACAACATGACAACATTTCAGTAGACATTATGGGAATATTTATATATGTTGGCTGAGAGCAGTACAATAAATCGTCTGCTCGTGGTATTCCATTACCTTCTTCTGTGTAAAAATAAATACAATCGCTTTAAGGAGAAATCGATAGCAAAATGCATGACATCGAAAAAAAAAACATCGATGTTTTCTTTTAATGTCCATCACTACTGTTTAGGCTGCATTATGTTTTGGAAAATATCCATTATCGTCAATTCGGAGTTTTACGACCGTATGTTAGTCGACTTTGTTCGATCTGCAATGGAGTATTATTAACTGGACAGTATTCAAAAACTATTTTAGAAGAATAACCAATCCAGAGGCGGTCTTTTATATCTCATTGTATTTGGTATATGAAGCCAGAATCCAAGCATTCTAATAAAGTAAAAATTCCTTTGAATTTATATTCTTAAACGTTTTTCATTTAATTTTACTGTTGAAAACGAAACTAAATTCCAAATTTTCGATTTTTAATAGTGATGCTTTAAAATTTGCTCTCTGGCCTGTCATTTTGACATCCTTTTTAATTGAGTTTCAAACGAATGAAAAAGAAGTATAATTCTTAGAAATAATGTTGACCATGAAATAAGAAGCCCGAAAAAAGAGAGGAAAAAAAAAAGCAAGGAATTATTGTGTAATTAAGCAAGAAATGAAGTGGGTTAGTGCATTACGTATATGTGTGTGTATGTATTTAAATGTATAAAAATTATATTCATATCACTCATACGTCGTAATAGTACTTAAATATTAAATTCAGCAGTGCTCTACACATATGTATGTACATATAAACACATTCATGTATTCTACTATACACGTACATATACCGTGAGCGTCAAATGAAAGTAAACACCGAAGATTATTTGAAAAATGTGAGGATTCTCATCATGAAAATAGTGGAATATAAGAAGCGGTATTTTGTAGTTCATTGTAATTTTAAATTCAATTAATTTCATTAAAATCAAGGAACTAAAATCAAAACTACAAAAAAAATGATTCACTTCTTACAAAAAATATTCCAATTTTAAAGCGTCAAATTTATTAGACGTAAACCCCGGGTTCGTATCCCAGGTCAGACATCAAAACCGAAATATGGAAAAAAATATTTCTTCGATGACTTCCTCTCAGAAGATTTCTGGCAAAAACTCTGAGAGTAAATAAACCTACCATGAAAAAGTTTCTCAAAAATCTGTCGTTCGGAGTCGGTCCCGCCACTCACGTATAAAATTAACGCACACATGAGTGGTGTGAGAAGCTAGGCCGTAATCCTCACCGAAGGGTTGTAATGGCCAATTATGTATATATGTTAGAACAGATAACACTTAAACACATTGAATATTATGGTAAACTAACGTTTAATATAATAATCAATGTGCAAAGAAGACTCAGAATAGTTACAAACAAAAAAGGAAAGCAAATTTCATTTGTGGCTCTAAAATTAAAATTAGCATAAGAAAGGAAATTTCCTGTAGGAAATAAGCAAAATTGTGGGCAGGAATTATTTCACTATAAAAAGTATTAGACAAGTCTGCGAAATATAAAACTGTGTTGCCAAGCGGCAACCAAGGCGTTTAACAGACTCCAAGGTAATAGTTATTGTAGCGCATAGTGCATCCAGAGCAGTAAAAATAGGTGAAGATATCTTGCAAACATCTGGAAAGTCAGGAAGTGCTATCATCACGAGATAATCCCTACACCAAGATGTATTACATTGCAAAGTACCACGCAATAAATTTTACATATCAAAAACAAACTAGAGTAAGCGTATAAATTACCTAAAGAATATATGAACGAGCCGCTATCATTCTGGAGAAATATTTAATAAAATCATCAGAATACTTCCGTCAAGTAAAGACGAAATATTTAATGCCACAACACCCCTTCAAAACATGGCGAAGTATATATAAAGTCAGCAACGATAAATGTATTATGAAATTGAAATTATTAATAAAGCATGGTGGGGGGCCACTGATAGTCTAGGAGTGCAAATCAGTATCGGCAGTTGGCAATCTAGTTTTTATTCGTTTAACGATAAAAAGGAGGCCTATCTTGGTATTCTGAGACACAATATCGTTTTTGTAGTTAAAAATCGGGATAACCTCAAAACTGGGTGATCCTATAGCACAACGATCCCCAACATAACTCTAAAATTGTGAAAAGGAGTGATTGTTTTATAGTACCCCTAAAAAAACACTCGATAATCTGCCACAGTCGCTAGCCTTTTACCCAATTAAGCACTTATTGTAGAAATACCTTGATAAAGAAATCGCAGAACGAAAAACTTCGAGCAAGGATGGCCTAAAACTGACAATGCAGGATAAATCGAATAAAATAACCTTTAATTTCACCCGCAAACTTGTGGATTCAATGCCTTGGAGACTAGAAGCCATAATAAAATCAAAAGGACGGGAAACACAATATATATATATATATATATATGTTCCTCTTACTCCTCTAGGGAGCATAGGGCCGCAGGGAAACACAATAGTAAATAGTAATTAAGTATTGATTTAAGATTTCCATTTACTTTGATTTCATATTTAAAAATCGTATTATTTTTATAGAAAGTGTTTAAATTTCATGTGGCAATTTAGGGCTGCGATTATCTCTTCACCAGGAGATGACCAGACCGACATCTACGGAGACTAGTCTAGTACGTTTTGTGTTGGGTTATTAGCTGTGAGGCCGTGGTTCAAGGCCCGGCCCATACATCTCCAAAAAAAGATTCAAATATAAAAAAAATATCTTCGGCGACTCCTCTCAGCAGATTTCTGTCAAAAACTCTGAGAAAAAATAAAATTGCCACGAAAAATTTCTCAAAAAGTCTGCCGTTCAAGTCGATTTTAACCGGTAGGTCCGGCCACTTATAGATAAAATTAACACACACAACATGGGAGGTGTGAGAAACTAGCTCTTATTTCTGACTGAAGGGTTGTAATAAAATAATAAAAATAATAAAATACATGTACATTCTTATCGAATAAAGTGTGACGTTTAATTTATTTTGACGCCTACTGTACATTCACGTACTATACTGTGTACATAAGTATGTATGTATGTATATACATACATATGTATAAGATATAATGATAAAATGTAGTGTAAAGTGTATTTGTTAAAGAAATGTAGTGTAAAATTTAATTTTCCCTGAAAAATATTGCATATTTAGGTTGTGTGAATAAATGTAAGCAACTGCTCACTCCCTCCATTTCTTTTTCTTTCTTCCTTTTTCTTTCGGTTTCTAGTTCTTCATGTTTATTTAGAAATTTATTTTTTACTCTAATTTCTCTAATTACATTTCAATGTTAAACATACTCCACTCTTGTTTAAATAGTTTTTGTTTTTGTTTCTTTCCGAAAGAATAACTAACACTATGAGTACAACGACAACTACTACTACTGCCACCTCAGCATCCAAGACAAGGAGAACAAATTGTATTCTTTTTACCCAGTTTTTTTCTTCCTTAAATTAGTTCAACATTGCCGTAGACATGTGTAACGTTATGTATAGAATGTAAACACATTTGCTGTTGCTCTCCCTTTCTCTCGTTCGTTGAAATTTTATACAGTATTCCTTGGTAAGGAGAGTGCAATTGGTTTAGTGGGGTAAGGTATAAACAAATAATTGCTTATAATGAATTCAATGAAAAACACACAATTTTTACTACTTTTTTTCATACACTTTCTCTGTCTCTCTATCTCAGTCTCAGTTTAAATACATACATATGTATGTATGTAGCTGTGTGTTTGTGCCTGTTGTTGTATGCAATAATATTGACCATGAAAATCAATTGCCTGGTATTTATTTAACCATAACAGTTTATTATCTGCATTAGTGTTGTTGGTGTCCTGTGTATGCAATGCAATGCAATGCACATTGTTTGTGTAGACAGCAAAAGAGTGACATATTGATTTAATATAAGAAATTTGACAATTAAAGCAATTTGTAATTAATATTATGAGTTATTGCCTAAATAAATAACATATTGAGTTCATTTTCCCTCTCTCTCTCTCTCACTCTTCTTTTTATAAAATTTCTCTTTTTGAGTGCATTTATACGTACACGACAAATTGTGCTTAAAGGTTTATTTAAGGCATTATTATACAATTTGAACTTTTGAACTTCATTGCAGAGCCAACAAACAAAGAAAGAAAGAAAAGAGAAACAAGAACGAAGGAAAACAGCTGCTGGTGCTTTGCATGTGCAACATCCTGCCTCAATTTGTTGATAATCTTATACAGAGGCTCAAAGGGATTTGTATTTAAATTTGATAAATTGGCCTTTAATTGGAAAAAAGATGTAGCTTAACAAAAAAAAATTGGTAGAAGGAAAATTGATTCTTTTAAAAGAGAAAAGAGCATTGAAAATAAAAGAAATAATTTTTTTTGAGTAACACAGTTGATCCTAAAAGGTGTAGATGGCTTCAGTAATCTGTGACAGAACACATAGAAAAAGCTTTTGAAGCTTTTGTTTTCGGATTTTGATTGTGAAGTTGTGAATCCAGTTTATACCAACTTTTTCAAATCGCCAGTCTGGCAAATTCAAAATTTACTTTGCAAAGTCTTAAGTTGGTAAAGGAGAAGAGAAATTACATGATGTATGACATGATGTTCCCCAGCAGCGGACCTAGCAATGATTTTTCCCGCCGAACTGCTAAATATTCAGTCCTATTCTCTATGACACATTCAAGATTGCAGATGCATGGCTGGTTTTCAGGTTGTGATATAGCAATTCAAGTCGTTTTAAAGGATATTACAGCAGTTGTACGACCTACGACTTGGTGGGCATTCAGCATTTTAGTCCTTTGAAATGATACTAAAGCATTAAGAAAGAGTATAAAAAGTGTTCATTACGTTTTGCATCTCTGGTGGCAAAATGTGGGAGCCAAGATACTGGTCCTAAGGGGAGCCTATCGTTGCGGGGTTCAGGTTTGTGGACGATGTGCAAATAGAAGTGTCATTCTAGGATGGGGTCAGTTAGGCTAAATACAGTTAATTGCTGTTCCAATTTTGAACGAAGTTTACATGAGGTTTGACTTCGAGATTCCGTCTGATAATCCGCAAATTCCCGGCGGAGCCTCAAGACTAGGTTGGTGGCAGTAAGACTAAACCACTATGTACACAATGAACCTCTCAACAGGAAGTTTGACTTCGAGATTCCAAATAGGGACTTCTGGCCTGATAATACGCAGTATTCCTATAGTCGAGAATATACCGACCGCTCCAAAATCCTGGAAGTTATGCTATAAGTGTTGTGACATTACACTTTCGTATCGGCTGCTATATGTTTGAGGCGAATGTCATGGTCATGCTGAAAGGTGCGCTGGCTGGCAATAATCCAGTCCCTTACGGAGGCTACCTCTACGTCCGACCTCGTCTTCAGATATCGGAGATTTCTCTGGGAAATTACTGATCATTTAAAAATAACTTGAACTATGAGGCGAATTTAAACTATAGATTTCGCCATACATAACATAATTTGTCATTACAGCCTTTCAGTCAGGATTACAACCTAGTTTCTCACACCACTTATGTTGTGTGTGTTAATTTTATACGTGAGTGGCGGGACCTACAGTTTAAACTCCGACTCCGAACGACAGATTTTTTGTTTGAGAAACTTTCATGGCAATTTTTTATTTACCCTCAGAGTTTTTGCCAGAAATCTGCTGAGAGGAAGTCGCCGAAGAAATACTTTTTGTATTTCGTTTTGATGTCAGACCAGGGGTTTGAACCCTGGCTTTACGTCTAATAAGCCAAGACACTACCTACTATACTACGGCGTCTTCTAAATAGATAGATTCCGCCATATAATATATGATAAAATACATAAAATTAATACAGAAAGATTGGATTGTGTGAGATGATAGGTTGTAATCCTGACTAAAAGATTGTAATGATCAATTAAGTAAGGTAATATGGTTAAAGGACTCTTTACTCTCATAGTAATTGCCAGAAGACTGATGAGAGGAAGTGGCCGAAGAAACATTTATTTCATTTTTGGAGATGTTTGAGCTGTGATTTGATGAGTTCGCGTCTAAGAAGCCAATTGTTACTACTGCGTCAGTAGTTAAACTGGATATCTTCTGGTTGGTGTGTAATTAGTCTAAACTTCGTTGACAACATTAGCGCTCATGCGTTATTACCTGACTCTTCTAGACTAATCTAGATAAGAAGAGATGATTGTTTCCTTTTATCGTGTTATTGTGGTTATCACAGTTCACTAAACTATTGGTAACTTAGGCTAAAGCCTTGCCAATGCCTTGTATGTGAAAGAGCCTAACTAGCCGAAGATTCTTTCCCTCTTATTGCCTGTCTTACTTTAGAGTGGGCTTGGATTTCCTATAGGGACTGTTTAATTTCCGGCTTGAATGTTGGGCTTAATCTTTGCATGACGTGACCCTTCAACAAGAATCCGCCATCTTACCTAGCCTAACCTATAGCAGATGTAATCGTTTCCCAATTTCTACTGAACTTTTGCTGACCAATAAACTATGAAATGTATACTTTCTTTAAAGATTAATGCCGCCTTTAATCCTTTTCTTATTATTTTTCCATTATAACATTGTTTTGTTGGCTTTAATAGATAATGAACGTTGAAACATTTCCTAATGCAAAGCCATTAAAAATTTCGTTACCAATTAAAATTAAAATCCTGCTTAGTTCTCCAGCGATAATTGGTAATGATGTCCATACCTTCCATTGAACCATACATCCATGCAGTCACCATAGAAATTCAGTGCAAATGTGACCAGCGGGATTTAAAACTTAAAGGGGGATTTAAATGACTTGAAAAAAATTCACAAAAAACAAAAAAACAAATTTCAAATGCTGACAAAGCCTCGTTTCCCTTGTACGAGGGAGGGTATTTGTTTTATTTTCTCCTGCCCATTTTTTCTATTTCCTCTTGATTTTGTAACCAAATTTTTGATCTTTGTGAGGCAAAAAAACTAATTAAATACGAATAGAATGGAATGGAATAGAATTGAAATAAGGAAAAAAGTAAAAAAAAATTGAATATTTTTATTGCAGTTGCATTGCAACAAAAGAAAGATTTACACAAATTGTACAATATTCCCCCACATCAGCACCAGCACCAGCTCTACCATTTCCTCATACTGCCTCAAATAAAAACAAAAAATCAAAAAAAAAAAAAGAGAAATTTCTCTATAAAAAGGAAAATGGTTTGGAAAAATACGATGGCATTTGGGTCAAAGTCAAATTTGTGTTTAATTTAATAAAGAATTGAAAGACAAAATGAAATAAAATATGACAGTGGAGAATTTTAAATATAGTGAGGGAGGTGGGGTACGTGTGAGAGGGGAAATGGAATAGAAATCTAAAACAAAATATTTAGAAAAGTTTAATGATAACACTACAGCTGAGTGCATGAGTGAGTGAGTGAGCAAATGAATGAATGGCTGAGAGCAAAATGAAAGGATCTTCTCAACAAGAGCTGTGAAAATTGTACGAAAATCAAGCCACAATTTCCCAAGACCCTTTTATCTGGCATCACACTAGTCAGTACTTTTGATAAAATTGATAAGGTTATCAAATGTTACACTTGTTACTATATGCCATACACGCAGGCATACCTAAAGATTTTAAATAAACTTCTCAAGTGAAACAAAAGATTCATGTTAAAAACTGAAGTATTGTCGCGAAGACAGTATAAACTTACTTAGAAATTGGCTTAAGTTAAGATTACGACCTAGCTTCTCATACCACCTATCTTGTGTGTGTTAGTTTTATCCATAAATGGCGGGACCTACAATTTAAAACCCATTTTTTCTCAGAATTTTTACTAGAATGATGTGTAAGTCGCCGGAAGAAATATTTTTCATATTTCGCTTTGTTCGAGGCTTCTGAGCTGAAGTTTGTACCAATGGCTCGTGTCTTATATGCCAACAAACTATCTACTACACTACGGCGGCTATGGACAGAATAAACACTGAATCTTTGTTTAGGAAACATGAAAAAAGAAATAAAAAAACAATTTTTAACAGAACAACAAAAAAAGGTAAAGGGAATAGGAAAAAACAAAAGACATGTTACAATAACAAAACAACATAGAAACACCACCAAGGTTTCTAGAAGTTGCTACATCGAAAATAAATGCAAACAATTAATCGAAAGATAAAGTGGCCAGTCAGTTATATTAAATAAAGAACGATCTGTGAACATTTCTTTATCAGGATAATCATTTTGTGGTCCTTAAACTGCCGTCATACCCCAAGGCTGTCATCTTTAAAAGTGTATTTAATTTGAAGTGTAATTTATTTAGTGAAAGGGTTTCTTTTTTACTACAGTGGATCGTTCTACAATCGGAACACGAGTCCAAATAGTCAAAACGGAATACAAATGTTAAGATTCTGACTCGGCCACTTTTTGAGCTTTACAGTGTTGATATGGCCCTCAGAATAGACCTACTGAGCAAGTAATTGACCAGATTGTAAGGAAATTAGAAGAGATTGGAAACGTTACAAATATGATCAGATCTGTGCACTATCGCAATGTGCAGATTGGCGCGAATATCGCTTCTGTTAATGAAAGCGTACCCCATAATCCGAATATGTAAATTCCATGGTGTTCTCAGTAATTTCGTCTTATTGTAGCGTATTTTGCTACTTGCATCTCTCCATACATATAAAGTGCCACTCAGTCATAAAATATAGCAGTTGCTGTAGATAAACTGATTAAAGGCTAGAGAAACAGACTTTCGAAGTCACCGAAAGACGTGAGACCAATCAATCTCTGGGCTAGACATCTCGATCAAACGCAATAAACGACTATAAACTGCAGCTAACGCCACTTCTGTATAAAATGTAACACAGACAACATAAGTGGTGTGAGAAACTAGGTCGTAATCCTGGCTGAAGAGTCGAAATAACCAATTAAGGAAGTAAGTAACAGGTTTTTAATGCTGATTTTTCGAACATAATTTTCGACAACGATGAACTTCATTCCCCATTCCGTGGTTACGGAAATAAAAAAGTCGTATAAGAAACTCTCATCATGATGATGATGTCAGTTTTTTCTTTGTGAGTCTATATCGAAAGCTGTTTCTACGCAGATAATGCCCCAACGTTGATGCAGTTGCAAACCAAACTACGTCAACATACATTCGCCGAGACACCGACCACAATGTACGAAAAAGTGGTCCAAAGCTACCTAAAAAGGATGGACTACTGCAACCAACTCAAAGGCGATCATTTATATGAGAATGCATTTTATACATTAAGTCACCGTGGCCTTGTAGATAGTGTGTTGCCTTATTAGAGCTGAGTCCGTGGTTCAACTCCTGTTTCAAACATATCTAGCAAATCAAAATATGAAAAAATATTTCTTTCGGTGACTTCCTGTCAGAAGCAAAAACTTTGAGAATAAATGAAATTGCTATGAAAAGTTTGCCAAAAACAAGTCGTTTGACGTCTCCACTCATGCAAAAATTTAACACACACAATATGCATGACTAAAAGAGCAACTAAGTAAGTAAATACTGAAAATGTGTGGTCTTTTTGTATTGACAATACTAAACGATGCATCCTTTCCAGTTATGGCTGAATTACTAAGAAAAACACCTGCTTTACGATTACTCTGTGCCTCACTTTAAATGTTTAGAAATGAACAGGCATCCATCCATAGTTCTACTTGGCAGTCATAATTAAATAAGAAATAAACTAGATTCCAACCAAAAAAATGTTTTTTTTTATTTTTTATTTGAAACAAAATAAAAATTCTGCAATAAAGACTTGAAAAATTGTTGGTTTTAAGCCAAAACAAATATTAGAAAGAACAAAAGAAACTGTTTTGAACGACTTGCTGAGTGGATGCAAAGAATATCAATTTATTGTTTAACAAAAAAAAAAAAAACAATGCTTTTTTAAAACTCTGCTAGAATAAAATGTAAGGTATGGGCCGAAGAAACACTTTTATTGTACTGTAAAAACATTGCAATTATTAAAACCTTATGAAACCACCCACGTAATATATGATATGAATGTGTATGGATGTGTTTCAAATATTTACTAACGAAAAATTAAGAAACACAAAGAGTATTACAATGCTTTATACATATATAGTATGTATGCATGTGTAACATATACTGTGAGCGTCAAATGGAGGTAAACACCTCACATTATTTAAAGAATGTGAGGACTGTGAGCGTCAAATGAAGGTAAACACCTCACATTATTTAAAGAATGTGAGGAAAGCAAATTTGATTTGAGGCTGGAAAAATAATCATAGATTAGCATAAGAAAAGAAAATTCCTGTGGGAAATAAGCAATACTGAGGTCAGGAAGCATTGCATTTAAAAAAATGTTAGACAAGTCTGCGGAATATAAAACTATGGAGGATTTGTCACGCGGAAGGCAAACGAAGCGTTTAACAGACTGGGAAGTAATAGTTATAGTAGTGCAAAGTGCATCCAGAGCAGTAAAGATAAGTGAAGATATCTTGCAAATATCTGGAAAGTCAAGAAGTAGAACGAGATCACAAGATGATTCTTATACTAACACGGATTACATGGCAGAGCACCACGCAAAAAGCCGTACATATCAAAAACAAACCAGAATAAGCATATAAATTACCCAAAGAATATATAAACGAGCCGCTACCATTTTGGAAAAGTCTATAATAAACTCGCCAGTTGACTTCCGTCAAGTAAAGACATGGGGAAGTAAGAGAAGTCTGCAACGATAAAAGTTTTATGAAAACAGTAAAGGATTGTGGAGGGACAGTGATGTTCTGGGTGTGCACAGCAGTATCTAGTTTTTATTAGATCAAGGAGACCTAACTTGGTATTCTCAAACAGAATGTAGCTCATAAATTAAAGAATTTGGGTTTATCTCACAACTGAATGATTCAAAAGGACAACGATCGTCAACACACCTCGAAAATTGTGAAAGATTGGTTGTCTTATAGCACCCCAAAAACATTCGATTATCTGCCGTAATTGGCAGTCTTGTATCCAATTAAGCACACGTTGTAGGAATACCTTGATAAAGAAGTGGGAAAATGAAAAATTTCGAGCAACCATGACCTAAAACTGGCAATGCAGGATAAATCGGATAAAATAAGCTCAAAATTTGTGGATTCAATGCCTGGGAGACTAGAAGCCATAATAAAATCAAAAGGAAGGAAAACACAATATTAAATAGTAACTAAGTGCTACATTAAGATTTCCATATACTTTGATTTGACAAAAAAATCGAAATATTTTTGCAAAATGTAAATAATTTTCTAAGTTGGCTAACATTTGTTTTTTTCTTTTTTTAAACGAATTCTACTTGAAGTAACAATGAACTACAAAGAATTGTTGTTACATTTATTATTAGAATTATTAATAAATTATATATTCTTATCAAATAAAACAGGGTGTTTACTTTCATTTAACGCCTACTGTAGTTATGCTTAATGCATGTGTGGAAGAGTATTTTCACAAACACTCTTGCACTTTCTCCTTTCCTTTTTCATTTCTACTTATACATACAAAGCATAGATTTCATTATAAATTAAGTTTAAAAAAATTTAGTGAAAATGAACACCAACAACAATAACTGAAATGTCAACAATAAAATATGAAACATTTATACAAAAAAGGAGACACACACATAAAGACAAAAGCAAACATCATAAATTAATAATTTCTTGTCTATTCTCTTACAAAATCATGGTTCACTCTCTCTCTCTCTCTCTTTTTGTCCTTTCAATTTTCCTTTTCAGTGCAACTCAACTAAATAAATACGAGATAAAAAATTCTTTTTTACCAAGCAATTGCAAAACTTTGTTTATGTTAAAGAGCGTAAATGTGTGTGTGAAGAGAGTACCCATTGTAAAACACACTGTTTTCCTTTTTTTTTTTGAGTTTTCGAAACTGTTTTGTTTTGTTTCGTTTTGTCAACTCAAAGTTTAAGTTCATTTCTGTTGTCTATAACACTTATTGACTGTCGAGCAAAAAAAAAAAAAAAAAGCGAGGGAGTGAGAACGAGTGCCTGGAAGAGACGGCATTTGTTAGAAAGTATTATAATGTAGGAGAAAATGCTTTTGCTTTTTTGTTTAGTGTCAAATAAATGCCTACAAATGCCAAAAGACCTTGAATTGTTGTTTTTTTAATATTCTCTTTTTCTTTTAATTCAAAACACGCTCATAACAGTATTGCTTAAACGTTTTTAAAGGTTATTTGTTGAAAGAAAGAAATTTATAGAAATAATTTTTATCAGTCATTTCCCAAAGATTGGGAATGTGTTATAATGACTTTTGGAGAAGCCATAATGATGAGAAAGAAAATGGAGCCCATCTTCTGTGTCATTATCCGGCAATTGGCAACCTGAGGCAAAGGTTTCTTAGGCACTCAGAATTTATTGACCAAATGTATCTCGGCAAAGACGATTTTTATAAAATGTTAATAAATATATTGCAGAATAGGTACAATCGGTTTTACAATGGGGCTCATATAGACCCCAAGTAACACATAAATACATACATAATTGGTCATTACAACCCTGCAGTCAGAATTACGACCTAGCTTCTTAACACCACTTATGTTGTGTGAGTGGCGGGATTAGATTAAATTGAAAGCCTCCTAAAAAAAGATTGTTTAAAGTCGCCGTAGTCTAGTAGATAGTGTGTTGGCTTACTAGACATGAGACCATGGTTCAAACCCCATTTCAAACATCTCCAACAAAACGAAATATGAAAAACTATGTCTTCGGCGACTTACTCTCAGCAGATTTCTGGCAAAGGCTCTAAGAGTAAAAAAAAATTGAGCCTGGTCGTCATCCTGACTAAAAGGTTGCAATGACCAAACAGATACCTGTTGACAAGAGCAGTGTTACCCTTTCAGTTAAGAGCGGGAAATTAAAAAATTACGAACTTAATTAGCTTTCCTCGGAAAACAACTAAAATTTATGATGTTCAAGGTAATGGAGAGTAAAACAGTTTTGGAATCTCTGCTCTTTAAAAACCCTTTGAAATGCACATTTAAATTATATTCAAATAGGAGAGTATGTATGAGTCTGGTATAAGCTTATAAGCAGGAGATATTGTTTTTCATTAAATTACTTTTTAATTTATTTGTTTAGCCCGGAAGGAGGGGACAGTCTCCTCCTTAAAAATTTTTATAAAACAAAAAAATGAAAAAGAATATGATTTATTTGTAAGGGAAACAAAATTTTATTTATTTATTTTCTAAACAATGCAGTTACAACAAATAACAACAAATTTTCCCATTAAAATTGTTGAAAAGTTTGTTTTTGTTTTTTTAATTTATTTTCCAAATAAATTATGAATTCCTATTTGATGATGATGATTTTTTGTTTATTTATTTATTTACAAATCTATTGAAGAGATTAAAATCTATTTTGAATACTAAAGCGTTTATTTTGTTTGCAAAAATAAAAAAGAAATTGAAAAGAATTGTTTTGAAAACAAATTTAATTGAATTTGTTTAAAATACTCGGTTATCATAAAATAAAAACAAAAAAACTAATAAATATTCACATGCAAATTGTGATGTTTAGTAATGGAATAATTGCTTTTAATTTTTTAATAAAACTTAAAAAAAAAATAGAAAAACAAGGGTAAAAAAGATACAAAATAATTGATTTAGAAGATATCAAGGCTAAACTATTATTATCGATTATGTTTTCTAATTGATTGGTGACAGAATAATTTAAAAAAATTATTTAAATATACTTTTCAGATTTAAATATTTATCATATAACGGACGGTTCAATATGTCTGGCTTTTTAAATAGAAAACTTCATTTTGTTTTTCAAAAAACACTCCTATAAAAAACTATACAGTTTGTCTAACGTTTCTCTACATATTCGTTCCTTAAAGCAAAAAGGGTTTTGTTTCCCAAGGTCAAGCAAATCTGTTTTCGCACGTTTTGGAGAAGCCACCCCGCATCTAACTACCCTTAAGCCACCATAAAGCTCATATAGCTCGCGATTCGTTTCGTGCGATGTACCCAAGTACCTCTCGAAAACACCAAGACCAGTTTCATCTGCTTGCAAAACCAACCACACTACAGCGCCGAATGTCAACATGCGCAATATTAGCATATTTTACAGTGTAAATTACGTATTTTTTAAAGAAAGTATTGCTGTTTTAAGCGTCCAGCTGTGACCGATAGCAAAAAAAAATGCATCGATAGTGACTGGGTTCTTTGGGTAATTCTTCGGTGACTGCTTCTAATCAGATTTTTGGCAAAAACTCTGAGAGAATATAAAATTGTCATCAAAGAGTTTTTCACAAATCAGTCCTTCAGAGTAGACTTTAAACTGTAGGTCCTCTCAGTCATGTATAAAATTAACACACATAACACAAGTGGTGTGAGAAGCTAGGTCGTAATCCTGACAAATTATGTATGCATGTATGAAAGAGCCACTTCAACAGAAGCTTGAAATCGATTGTCCTAGTTTTTCACCAATAGTGACTGACCTCATTTGAATGTAGTTTCTTACACTCATATCGTGTATGCTAATTGTATCCATGAGTTGTCGTACCTACAATTTAAAGTCAATTTCGATGATTTTTGAGAAACTTTTCATGGTAATTTTATTTACTCTCAGATTTTTTGCCAGAAGACTGCTGAGAGAAAGTCGCTACAGAGAGAAAGCGACAACTTAATTAGTCATTATCAGACATCGACACAAAGAGAATATGATAAAAATGTGAGTGTATTTGTGAGAGGCATGTGTTAACCCAGAGGAAAATTGCTAGTAATATTTTCAAGTCTACTTATTAAGCCAATAATATGTATATGTGAGCGGAAAATATAGAAAAATTTAACTTGCTAAGTATTCTTCCAAAAATCAAAATCATTTCTCACTCATATTAGTGAATCGTACTGTAATATTTCTTTGGGTGTATAATTGAAGTCTGAAATAAAGCGATATGAACCTTCTTTTTAGAAGCTGACAAGCAACTGAATGCATTTTTACGCTCTTCTCAACGAACATTGTTGATGTTCGTGCCCTATTTGTGTAAAAAGCCGAAGATGTTCTTCCCCTGGGGGAACTTGGTGCCGACGTCTGGACATTACAACCCTTTAGCCAGGATGGCAACATAATTTTAATTAATTTTGTCCACGAATGGTGAGATCTACAGTTTAAATTCGACTCTGAAGGACTAATTTTTTGAGAAATTTTTCATGTCAATTTTATTTTTTTTTTACCAAAAAAAACTGCTGAGAGAAAGTCCCTGAAGAAATATTTTTTTTATATTTCGTTTCGTTTTCGATGTCTGAGCTGATGTTTGAACCACGAGCTAACATGTAATAAGCCAACGCACTAACTTCTAGGCTACGACGACTTCTATGAAAGAAGCGTAATGAAATTCTCCTCAAAATGGCAATAAACACTCATTTACAGATTTTGGCACATCAAAAGAAAACAAAAGTGCAATCGTTGTTGCTTGTACACCCATGTAAACAATGAAGACACAGTACTTGAAGCCATGGCCGTTTACTTGGGCCATGAAGTTACTTTTGAATTCTGTTGTATCACTAAAATTACTTTTTTAAAATCCTTTTAAATAATGCAACCCTGTTTTAAAGAGAGCCTTTAGGCTCTAATAAAGTTGTATTAAATCGTTTATCATTTAAGCGATTCAAATACGAAAATTGCACAAGATTTCCCTTAAGAACTATAGAAAGAGAAGCAGATTATAGAATTAGGAGGAGAAAGACGAATCACTGTCTAAATATGTGTTTTTGATTTTGAATATTAAAGTTCAATCTCTATCTCTCTCTGCCTCTCTCATTTATTGGTCAGTCAGGTGTAAATTCAATTAAAATAACCATGACACATAATACTCGAATGACAACAGGAATAGCACAACAAAACACATACATACATCTGGTTATACTTATCATAAGCTCACCAACACAGTCATACACACACATGCATGTAAAGTAGAACAGTGTTGCCTTTGTAGTTATTTCTAAAAACAATTTAAATAAACGAAAACTACTTTTTATAATTAATAACCCCAACCTATACATACTTGTAATAACTAATGAGTTAGGAACTCCAATAAATTCCTCCAAGTTTGGTAATCGAAATTTCAACTCGTATTATCAGAATTCAACATGCCTTCAACTGCGACTCGGATGATCTTTTTCTCAGCATGTAATGTCAAGTTTAGACTAAACTCAGTAATCTTTATCACGTTAACCACTCTCGGGATCCAAGAAGTGTTTTAAGTGAGGTTTAAAATGCCAGCCTGATTAAATATTGCCCACTTACTTACTTAATTGGCCATTAACCACCCATTTGTCGGATTTCGGTCTCCCTTATCACACCCTACCAAGCTCCTCGTCAGTTTGTCATACTAATCGGTGCCAGGGCTTCCTCAATTTCGCCCTTTCAACGCAGGCGAGATCGTCCTCTGCGCCAACTTCGGCTAATCTCCGCATTAAATATCCTTCTCTCCGGAACATCTTTTTCCGTTCGAATGACATGAGCAAGCCAGCGCTGCCTTGGAATGCGTGCATAACTTTCATGTCGTTGAGAAACTCATACATCACATTCTTGAATCGGTTGCGGAAATCATCGAAAATCTTACGTAGGACTTTTCTCTCGAATATTCTCAAGACTGCTGATGAACTCCCTATGATGATAAATAATATCTCTCAAAGCATTCCTGCAATAAGTTCTTTTGGCAATGGAGGTGAAATACTACATGATTGGAACCATAGTCTTCACATGCCTTTAAAATTGATACTCGTCAGTTTTTTTAATTTTTTTTCTTTTAAGGAACACTTTGCTGCCACAAAACTCTTCGATCATTTTTTTATAACTTTTCTTGCATTGTGTCAGTTTCCTTAAACAAGTTTTTCCAGCGGAGCGGTTGAACTGTCTGTTGCAGCAGGATCAATGATGATCCATCTGCTGTTATCTATAAACAAGTTCCTCTGTGAATATGGTTTAGGTGTAATGGTGAAGAAATTTGCTGACTAAGTCTTACTCCATTTCAAGAAATGCCACTGCCAGACTTTCCTATACAGTTCGTTTGGTTAGGTTAGGTAAAAGTAACAGCATGCCTAAGAATATAGCTCTCTTGAATTCTATAAGGCCATCACTCTGTCTAAAAAATATTTTTTGCGTTTTAAAACTCCCGAATTTGTATTTGGAAGTTTTAAGTGGATTTCTTAAATAGATATTTACCAGAACCTAATGGCAACACTTATACTAAATTCCATAAGGACAAAAAAAGAGAGAAGAGGCAGCATAACTGTATGTTTCCCTACACCACAATTGTCTCTTTAAAAAGATGTCTGCTTTTCAGTGAGTGTTTGTGTGTTACAGTGAGTACAAATCTTTATTTGAACGTGTATATGTGCACTTACACAATGCCGAGTGGCCATGTAAATGTTTTCGTCTTAAAGGTAAACCCCTTTCTGCCAATAATACTCCTGGCATGTGTGGTATTTAAACATGTGCCCAAAACTAGAAAAAAAAGCGACGAAAATGTTTTGCAATGGAAAAAAATTTAAGATTTTTATTCCTCTTTGTATTGTAGTGCCTCTCTACATACTCGTACACATATTAAATGCACAAAAATGTGGAACTAAACAGCTGGAAAACTTAAAACATTTTAGGGATAAAAAAAATATGCGGTAAAAACTGTGGTTAAGATACCCTTTATTTTGAACGATTTGAAAGACCACCATATTGCTGGAGGTACACTATGATGGTCAAGCCAATAGTGACCTAAGAGGGTCACTATAGGATCAAATCTTAAATTAGTGTGTTGGTATAACGGTTGGTATTCCGTCAAGACTAGCACGTGATTTATAATCGAGTGAATGACAGCTTCTTTCTTAACTCTTTCCTGGACAGACTCTATGATTTTGGGAAATGCTTCGTAACAAAACTTAGTAGTAAAAATGGATAGAGTAAACTGAAAATCACATACTCCTTTAAAATAGTGAGCTTTCTATGGTCTACAAACGAGTCTAGATTGGTTCTAGGTAAAGGAGCGGAAGTCTTTCGTTCCAGCATGAAATATTACCAGCCCATCGGAAAACTTACGAGTATCTTCCAAGTAGAAGTCCTCGCAATCATCAGATATTCTGAATTTAATCTGAATAAAGGGTACAAAGGACGTGTCATAGCGCAGATAGATGAGCTTGTGAAGAGAAGAACAAGAACTGTTCCGTGGCATGGGAGCAGAGATTTGGAAAGGCATACTCAGCGAAAAAGAAGATAAAGAGCGTTAAAGACTTCTCAAAATAAACGGCTTTGAAGCAATTAAAACTTTTGTTGAGAAATTATAATCGAATCTATAGTACAGGAAAAACGTGAGGTTAGTAATCGGTCTTTTGACAGGTTGTACAGAATAGGTGCAGTGTCGAACCCAACGTATACAGTCTGTGATGACAAGGATGCTTCATCAGAACACATTCGTTGAACCAGTGAGATATTAATGTTCGCCAGGAGGAAACATTTGAGTGGCACCCAGATGATAGCGAGCAATATCCTGAAGTTTGTAGGGACGACAGTACATTGTATGGTTGTAGTATTATGAACTTCTTCACGACTACAATAATAATTATTAAACTAACAAAGAATTACAATAACACAAACAACAAAGAAATTACAAGAGAAAAATCGAATTACAATAACAAAGCCACGTGTAAAGACCACGAAAGATAGAAAATAATAAGATAACAATAACAAATAAAGAGAGAAGTTTTAGAGGTTGCTACACAAAAACTAAATGAATTGTAAACGGAGGAACAGATAAAGACAATGACAGCCGATAGAAGTAAATAATTTTTTTCTCGATTCCATAGAAAAATGCTACAATGTTATCATGTCTAGAAATAAAGTCTCAGGAAGCTTACTAAATTAATTATTTGAAAGGGGATTAAAAACTTTTACTTTTTCAAAAATTGAAAGCCATGGCACAAGTACTTTTTCTGTTTTCTATTCGAACTTCTAATAGCCGAGCAAAATTAACTTCCAAATTATTTTTACAGTAGCGTACATAGGCAGTAGTCTATATTTTCAAAATCTTTAAAAATATTTGAATTTTTTGTTTGTTTTATTCTTGCAAATAAATGTAAAAAGTATGCGGAATTGTTTTCTGCCAGAGACATCATAAAAATGAAAAACCACAGGATTCTTATTTTTTTCGTTCTTATTTTCTATTTTAGTTTTTTTTCCCCTTTTTTTATTCCACAGTTAAAAGTCGTTTATTTCAATCAATGCAGCAGTAGTACCACAAGCAAAAATCTTTCGAAAAGAAAGTACCAACAAAGAAAAAAACATTAAACGGACGAAACAAAACTATTAAAGCTTAAAAATAACGAAGGCATTGCAAAAATACAGCAATACTGGAAGAAGGAGCAAAATACTCAACAGTAAAGCATATTGAAGAAAATGTTCAAATGTATTGGTTTCAGGGTTTGCACACAACAAAACACAAAACCCAAAAAAGAGAGAAAAATTTAAAAAGAAAATATGTTTGTGTATGTTAAGGTTACCAATAATATCTGGCACACAAATTGTCAAGCTTGTTAAAGCAGCCTACATGCACATGCTATGTCGAGTATGCACATATAGAACGAGGAAGGTATGTGCATACACAAACACACATGTGTATTCTCTCCCTCTTTCTCTCTCTCTCTTTCTCTTTCTCTCATGCACTTTTATTCCCCCACTCGTTCAGCAGATATTTTTAATTTTACTCATGTTTTGTAAAGGAATTTCCTGACAGACATTTCAATGAAAGATCACTACTGTTAAGTTGTTTATTTCTTCATTTTCTTTAATTTTATTATTGTGAAATAGTAGGGAAAGCAGTAGACAATTTTGGGCGTTATGCACAGTGGAGCAAAGGTAGAAAAATTATATCGAATTATTATGATTTTTTTATTGTTTTTATCTTATGGCTGTAGTCGTTGTAGCCCAGTAATTAATGTGTTGGCTTATTAGACGAGAACCCATGGTTCAACCCCTGGATTAGACATCTCGAACGAAAGGAAATATGAAAAATATTTCTTTTGGCAACCTCCTCTCAACAGTCTTCTGTCAAGAAATAAATAAAATTGCCAGAAAAAGTTTCTCAAATCTGTAGTTCTGTTCGAAGTTAAACTGTAGATCCCACTACTCATGCATAAAATTAAAACAAACAACTGAGTAGTGTGTCTAAATGGCTAACTTCTCATTTATGTTGTGTATTAATTTTATACATGAGTGGCGGGACCTCACATTTAAAGTCTACTCCGAACGACAAATTTTTTTAAAAACTTTTCATGGCAATTTATTTATTTACTCTCAGAGTTTTTGACAGAAATCTGCTAAAAGGAAGTCACCGAAGAAATATTTTTTCGTATCTCGTTTTGATTGAGATGTCTGACCTGGGGTTTGAACCGTGGATTCACGTTTAATAAGCCAACACGCTACCTACTAGACTACGGCAACTTCAGCCCCACTATACATGCCTAATATGTGACAATATTTGCTTATGTTGTATGCATGTACGTTGGTATGTGTGCTTCAGAATGTATGAAATACGGTTATACGTTGTATTTTGTATTTTTACCCTCTAATAAGCAGGAAATTAGGATGTTGTTGTTATTATTTTTATATTTCTTTCTCATACAAAAACAATGTTTTTTACAAATTTTTGCTTACTCCCCATTCTCTTTATGGTCTTTATTAGTTTCCTTTTGATATTTTTATTACATTTAATGTTTTCCATATGCAAGTGCATACAAAATTTGTTTGTTGTTTTTGTTTTGCTTGCAAAAAAACCAACGGTTTCTTTTTGAATATTCTCCCAAATCAAGAACCTCTTTTGTTTACATATTATTATGTTCGGGTTTGTTGTTTTTGTTACATCGTCAAGTATGCATTTTATTATTTACGTGTCAGTGCGCATTTTTAGTTTTAATTGGCATCTCAAGGTCATTATTTAGAAGAAGAAAAAAGTCTCTCTGAAAATTTAATATTTCTTGCTCTTTCATTTCACAACTTCATTATTATTTTGATATTAAATTGTGTGTGACACTGTTATAAAGAGATGCAAAAAGAGAGGGTGTGTAAGAGAAGAGTAAAATTTTTATTTAACTTGCACACACATTTACAAACTTCTGCATTTTTTTGATATGTACTCGCTTATACTCCATACTTATGTGCATAAGTATTAGAAAAACTTTTATTTTTGAGTGTTTAGCCAAGTACAGTAAAGGCGAAAACTTTTCATACACCCACTTATATTTTATGTTTTTAAGAATTATGTGTGTTGGCATTTGAATTGTACGACTTCTTAAAAAGGAATCAATAAATAAATTCGTTTATAAAACAAAAAATATCTTCAATAGAGAAATAAGAATAAAAATGACAAAAAAATAGTAAATTTATTAGCAAAAAAAGTAAATAAAAGGAAGTTTTTTCAACAAAATTTGAAAATAATTGGAAATAGTATGTGGTGTAACCACCTTGAGCTAAAATTAGACGACGAAATCACTAAATTGGTCATTACAACCTTTTAGTCAGGATTATAAACTAACTTCTTACACTACCCATATTGCGAGTGTTAATTTTATCAATGACTGATGGTGGGACCTACAGTTTAAAGTTGACTCCGAACGATAGGTTTTTGAGAAATTTTTAATGGAAATTTTATATACTCTCAGAGTTTTTCTCAGATGACTGCTTAGAGGAAGTCACCAAAAGAAATATTTGTTCATATTTTCTTTTGTTTGATATGCCTGAGCTGGGGTTTGAACTACGTACTTGCTACGTACTACTCTTAAGGTTTTCCTAATTTTTTCTTTTTTGATTCACATATTTTGCACATTAAAAATCCGTAGTTTTAATTTCATTATTTTCTGTTGTATGTAGACTTGTTGCCGTAACTGTACTGTTCTACATGTTTGTGTGCTCGTATACTTTGTGGTGAATGTGTGTGTTTTTGCTGCTCTTATTCGTTTGATCATTTGTTTGAAATATAATTTTCAACAATATTTTGTGGCTTAAAAGGAAATTGAAAATTTTGTTGAAAACAAATTCAAACAATAATAAGAAACACTGTATACGTACATACATATATTACAATTCCCATCTTCTTTTAGTTGAAGCTGATGTCTGCTGCCTATTATTTATTGTATTCGATTTTGTTTTTATTATTAAAAGAGAGAGCGGGAGAGAAAGAAGAATGCAGTATAATTTTCAAAGATTAAAATAAACATAAAGAAGAACCCTTGAAATTAAAATAACATTTCAAGTGGCTTGCAAATAACAGAAGAAGGAGAAATTTAAATAAAATTCGATCATACAACACATACTTTAAACAATATTTTATTGAAAAAGCATATAAGCATGCTTTATATTGACGTATAAAAAATTCAATTCTCTCTTGTGCTCTTTAAAAAGTTCTCAAATTCAATAAAAAAAACAAAGAGAGCTAAAATTCGTTATTTTCATGTAATTTGATTGCCTTCATGCATAAACAACCAACAGCATAAAAGAATTTTTAAGAAAAGAAAAAGTCTCTCGTAATTTAGGAAGAGAAACAATACAACAAGGGAATCATCAAGCATAGCAATTACATTCAAGTTCTCTCTAAGCCAATTGAAAATAATTCCGTTAGAATTGCTTTTTTGTTGTTATTGCTCTACCATTAAATGAATAACACGTTTTACAATTATTTTTGCAATAACAACGCCTATCAACAATGAAAACAGCAAAGTAGCAACAAAAAATATTTGCAAGCAATTTCAAGGTAAAATCTATTACGGAAGAAGTAACAAAATGAAGAGAAAAAAATGAAACATTCAAACTCAAATTACATTAAAACTGTACAGGAGATAATAATGATGTTAAGCATCATTATATTCAAGCATCATTATTGTTACACGCTCTCTTCTTAACGTTCTCTTCTTAATCTGAATGTACGAAGAATACAATTTTACTACACCAACATGAATAGAAATGAAACGAGAGAGAGAGAGAGGGTTCTGCTGGCTGACATTGAAAGAAATTCAACACCAACAATACAATTAAAAAAGGATAAAAGATGTTACCATTGTTCGTTTCTTTTCTTTGTTCTTTTTTCTCTAGAGTCTAGAGTAACGAAATTCACTTTATTTTTAGTAAAACAGTAGAGTTTCATAACAAAAAAGAAAAAGGATTTCTTTCAATCACAATAACAAAAAATTACGAAATTCTTTACGTAACAAATGACACTCTACACTTGCACTGCTCACAGAAATAAAATAAAATGCAATATGAACCGATTTGTTTGCATAAACAAACAGCTGACAGACTTTCCAGACCAGTGGCTTTGAAACCACTAAATGTAGTACCCGTTTAAAGAAAAACAAGTGTGTGATATAAGAATAGGACAACAAAATAGATTAGATTCGAGTGCCATGTATAAATATTAAAGCAAAATAACTAAACCGACGATTTGTTTTACTGGTTCGTATAGAATAAACGTTCGTATAAAACAAACGAACTTTTTAATGAATAATTGACAACTGACAAGTATAGGGACAGCTTTGATAGCTGATAACTGCCATATTTTATGAACTACATCTATGAAATTAGTTGTCATGGATGGTAAAAGCATTCAACACACGTGCAAATAATAAAATTGTTTTGTCAAAATGGGTGTTCTGTTGGACAACGTTACACTTAAATTGTCTACTTTATGATAATCGTCTTACATAGTCATAGATACATACATAATTGATCATTACAACTCTTCACTCAGGATTACGACCTAGCTTCGTCCTACATAGACTTGCCGAAAATCTCGCCAAGATGTGATAAAAGTTTCCGTGCCGCTCACAAGAACTTGTCCTTTGGCCTAAGGAACTGAAAGTAAATGATGACGTGAATTCGCTGAATAACGTCTAGAACAGTGGGCAACTGACCATAATTTCCATCGAAAATTCAACCTCAGCGCTGAAGTCCATTCCTGGATGAAGGATTACGTGAGCAAACAAAAAGCACTGAAGATCCAAAAGGGTCTAAAGCATGCCGAAAAAGCGATTTGACGGCATAGGCATCTCACTTGGAAGTGGTGTTAACTGGCCACTGAGATCAAGCGATTTGAACCCCTTGGAATTTCTTGGAGGAAACAAGGTATTTGTGGCGAATAAGCCACAGCGATGCTCAAAGCCAACATAACCCATGCTATTGGTCAAATTCTGTCTATTTATGTGCCTTAGTCATGAATAATTGAATGTTTCGAATGCAGCCGGGAGAAGCCGTAGATTGTTATATTCCACACATAATGGATCTTTGAAACAAAGAAAAAATTTCGTTCACATCTCACATACTTAACTTAATTGGTCATTACAACTCTGCAGTAAGGATTACGACTTAGTTTCTCACCCTACTTATGTTTTGTGTTTTAATTTTGTATGAGCGGCGGTACCTGCAGTTTAAAGTCTACAGATTTTTTGACAAACTTTTCATAGCCCTTTTAATTACACTCAGAGATTATGCCAGGAATCTGCTGAGAGGAAGACGCCGAAGAAATATTTTTTCATATTTCGTTATGTTCTAGATGTGGCCTTATGTCTAATAAGCCACGGCGACTTCACATCTCACACACACTTTGTTTTATTTAAATTTAAAGATAGGAAGCGCTTAAAAGTCATCTGCAGTAGTGCCAAAACACTGCCAGTCAGCAGTCTTCTGGCAAAAGCACTGCAAATAAATAAAATTGCAATGAAAAGTTTCTCAAAAAATCAGTCGTTCGGATTCGACATTAAACGACTTCAATGTCCATTTAATTTAAAATCAATAGAAGAAATATTTAAAATTAAAAGGTTCGTTCAAACAATTGTTTTTTGAAACAAAAAAAAAAGTGATGGCCTTTAAAATAAAAGAAACGAAAGAAAAAATAAAAGGTATCAGGATATGCTTCAGCATGAGCTTCAATTATTCAATTTCTTATTACACAAGACTCTCTTCAAGTGCTTTTCATACAATTTCAATTCACTTTTTTACAATAAAGCTCGCTTCCTATATCACAAGACAATTTCATTTTGAATTACGAGTATTTTTCAAATGATTTTCGACAAATTTGATGGCCAGAAAAAAAATTAAATCATATTGTCTTCGACAGAGGCAGAGGAACCTGGTTCTTTTTAAATTCAAATTAAAAACTCTTAAGGACTAGATTCTTTGCCTGCATCCCCGTATTTACATTTCCAGGCTTTCTGCCTTCTATAGGAAATTGTATTTGACTTGCTAATGCCAGTGAAATGGTTGCAATGGATGGCCCCTAAACGAATAAGTTTCCAAAGATTATGTGAAGCACTCAATACTAACGCCGTCATCATTATCATCATCACTATCATCCTTACCATCTAACAGAGCGTAAAAGAAGAAACACACGTCAAAGTATTTTAAACTCAAAAGAAAGAAAAAAACGCGACAGGCTCACTTGATGAAATTAATGTCGTTAACGTAACGTTATGTTTTTGCAGGACCCTGCATTCAAGTGGTGGTGGTGGTGTTGGTGTTGGTGACTTTGAAAGTGCAATTTTTCATAGGATATTAAAACATGACAACCAACTACAACAACTTAACGAAAGACAAAGAGAAAATTTAAAATTTTATAAAGAAATGTTCATTAAGGCAAGCACCTGAAGATATAAAAAAGAAACAAAATTTATGACTCATAGAGTGAAAGAGATGGAATTCTGTAAAAAAATTGGTTTGCTTTAAATTTCATGAAAAGTGAATCGGTATGCTTGAAATTCTATTAAAAATGAATCCATTTACTTAAATTATTCCAAAAAAATTAATAAATTCACTTTGAATGCCATAAAAGGCGAATCGGTTATCTTCCAAAACTACGCATATGAATCGGTTCACTTGAAATTTCATGAATACATAAAAAGAAACAAAATTTATGAATTCAGAGATTGAGAGAGACGGTGAATTCCATAAAAAAAAAAATCGGTTTGCTTTTAATTCAATGAAAAGTGAACCAGTTCACTTGAAATTTCAGGAGAAATAAATAGGTGATCTTATAATACTATGAATACCAAAAAATTCACTTGGAATACTATTAAGGAGTTTACTTAGAAAAGCAATAATAGCTAATAGGTTGCGTTAATCTAAGTACACCTAATTCTGTTTTTACACGGTAGATTGGTTCCAGAAAAAACCGTGTAAAAAAAAACCGTGTAAAAAAAGACACTAGTCGTATGCAAAAATAGGTGATTGGTTCCTAATCTCTAAAACCTATTAAAATTAGTGAAAAACAAGGATTTTTTAAGAAGTTTTGTATTTGACATTTTCTTTTAGGGATTCATAAAATATTTAACAAAATTAAAAACATAAATAACTTAATAAATATAAAATATTAACACATTTCAATTGCTCTGACCTTTGTGCTTGTATGCACAAAAAGGGAATTCCCCTAAATTCATGCCATTTACATTTGCTTTGACCAGTAAATTTGCTTGTACGCGCAAAAAGGGAATTCCCTTAAATTTGTGATATGAACATACTTTGCAAAAATTAAATTTGACAAAAAAAATTAAGCACAAAAAATTTTAAATCGTGCTAAATGGAAAAGAATCGTTTAAAAAAAATTAAAAATATTTTATTTTCAAACCGTGTTATATCAAAACCGTGTAAAAAAAGACCGTGTAAAAACAGAATTGGGTGTATCTGATGCTTGATGTTCTATTAAAACTGAATCGGGCTGCTTAAAATTCTATTAAAAATGAAACATTTACATAAAATATCGGTAAAAATATATCAGTTCGCTTAGAACTCTATGGAAAGTAAATCGGTTATCTTGAACCGGTTTGTTTCAACAACATGAATATGGAACGGTTTACCCGGAACGTCATGAAAAATGAAACGGTTCACTTAAAATTTCATCAAAAATGAGTCGGTTTATTTAGGATAGCACGAAAAGTGAATTAATTTCACCCAAATACTATGAAAAACGAACCGGTTTATTCGTAACGCACTAAAAAAGTACCGGTTCATTTAAAATTTCATAAAAAATTATTCGCCTCATTTAAACTATCATAAAACGTGAATTCATTTGCTTGAACTACTATGAGAAATGAGCCGCTTTGTTATAACACCATGAATATGAACCGGTTCACTTAATATTCCATGAAAAATAGATCAGTTGGACTAAAATTCTAATACAACAGAATCTGTTTGTTTGGACCTTAACCAAAAACGAATCGGAATATTTGGAACATCATGAAAACGAAACCAGTTCGTCTAAAATACCATAAAGAGTGAATCGTATTAGTTCCCAAGCTAAGGAAACCAGTATGATTTTTTCGATATTTAAATGACTCGTATGCCATTTCGTTGTATTCCTTATTCGGTTAGAAAATTTAAGTTCTCTTCATTTTTCTTTTCAATGTGAAAATATAAAACAGTTCTCCTCACTTTTTCCCATCAGAGTAATCGTGTCATCAACGTCAACATCTGTGGCATTTCAGCTACGAAATGTTATTTTAACAGCAGTCAAGAGTGCTCTTCAAAATAAAAACAACAACAATAACAACAATAAAAGCTGTATTTCCAAAATAAACTCATTTAAAAAGAAGAAGTTTTCATCAACTCTTTATAACATTTTCAGCTTCTCTGTCTCTCTACATCATGCTGCCACTCAGTCATTCATTTTTTTTTACTTTTTTTCTTGAATTTCTGTACTTCGTCTAGTACACCTAGTAAATATACCAACAGTAACAACAACACCAACAATAACATCATTTAGAACTTGTTTACAAACAGAGAACAGTTTTACTTCTCAAAATAAAAAACGAAAAAAATTAACGGAATTTTCATTTTTTTAACTTCAAACGATATTTTAAGGAAAGTAATCCAGTATCCAGTAGAAGTAAGAGTATTACTTGCCAGACAAGGACAATGCGCCATAATAATTTTGTAACGGTAAAAGCAGAGTAAAAAATAATAATATGCGATATAAAAATAAACAACAATATAATGAATGCATTTGGGTTAACGTTTCACTTTTTAACTTTGAAAGAGAAACAGGGAAAAAAAATTAAAAGAAGTTCTAGAAAACTCTGAAAGATTTCCTTCGGAAATGTGAAAGTTAAGCGCCTATTACACGATCCTACTTCGCCTGCACACACTACCTTATGAAAGAGAGTAACCAGTCCAATATCAAAAAATTTTTGACATTCATCAGATTAGCTTGCAAACACGAATTTTATCGTATTGTACAAGATGTAATGATGGGTCGCCGTCAGGCAGTGTTTGCATCCGAAGTTCGATCGTGTAATAAGCGCCTTATACCCACAACTTTTTTTGCATAGCTTTCTTGTATTCTCTGCATGTAGTAGACAAATATCTCTTAATTATGCAGTCTTATCTTTACTCTCATCCTAAGCAAGTTCTTAAATTTTTTTTAAGTTTACACACACACACACACACAGCCAGTCAAAATTTCCCTAAAATGAAGATTGAATTGTGAAATGAACAGTTTTGTTGATCGAAACTCTTCAATCAAATGCAATTTCTTTCTTATTTCTCTCCTTTATAACAGACCGTAATGTTTTTGGTTATTTAACATGATGCAGACCAAGAGTAAACAACGACAACAATAAGAGGGTCCACTACACAATGGCAAAAAGTAAATGTGCACATACAGAAGTATGTCTGTGTAAGTAATTAATGCATGAGAGAGCAAATTGATTGACATGCTAAAGTAAATTAACAAACAAAGTCATAATCTGTGCAAATCGATTACACACAAAGGAATCGATTACAAAATGTTACACAAAACAACAACACATAACATATATGTATACGAGTGAGTGTACGTTAAGTGTAATCTTTCAATATTGACTGTGTTCACAACAGTTTAGAAACTTCAATTGTTAAAAAAAAAGAAAAACAAACAAACAAAATAACAATTCAAGAAGAAATTAATTAAGTAAACCAATCAGAAAATTATAATTTCTTAAGTTGAGTATGAAAAGGGCACAGTTTTAATTAAAGTCTGAAAAAATTAATCACTTTATTAGGAAATCCAAAAGAATTCTTACAATCATTTGAACAACAGCGAAACATTTTATTGAACTCGGATTCAGGATGCACTTAAACCGACAAGCAACCTATTGCACAGGCTTTAAGACCGCGAAATAAGTGGACAATGAAGTCACTGTAGTCTAGCAGGTAGTGTGTTGGCTTATTAGACGTGAGGCCACAGTTCAAACCCCAGGTCAGACATCAAAAAAAAAAATATTTCTTCGCCGACTTCCTCTCAGCAGATTTCAGGCAAAAGCTTTGAGAGTAAATAAAACTTGCCATGAAAATATGTCGTTCCACTTAAAACTGTAGGTCCCTCCACTGATGTATAACATTAACACACATAACACAAGTGGTGTGATAAGCTAGATCGTAATCCTGACATATTCTACTATGCTGACCGAGATTTAGATACATACATAATTGGCATTACACACCACTTATGTTGTGTGTGTTACATTTATCCATGAGTTGCGAGACCTACTGTTTAAAGACGATACTGAACGGCAGCTTTTTTGAGAAACTTTTCATGTCAGTTTTATTTACTCTCAGAATTTTTGCCAGAAGACTGCTGAGAGGAAGTCGTCGAAAGAAATATTTTTCATTTCGTTTTGTTCAAGAGGGCTGAGCCAGGGGTTGAAACACGGTCTCTCGTCTGATAACCGTACACACTACCTACAGCAACATATATTTCATTCTGAAACGAAAGATTTCCGCTTCTATAACAAGTTCCCTTCTTGAAACATCTGTATACCATAGAATGGTCTCTCTTTTAAATGAGTATACTGCTTCCCTTCGTACATTTTTATTACTAAAGCTCGTTGCGAAACATTTCTCAAAATCATAGAGTCTACTGGTTATGTAAAGAGAACGGCGAACAGGAGGTGGCTGTCAACCACTCGATTTATTAAGTCACAAAGTCTCCTAATAAATCTCACGCTATACTTGTCGTCCATTTTCTTAACTATGGTTAGTTTTGCACTTTGGATCGAATTGTTAGTTTTTTTGATTTTGTCTGCCCAAATAGTCACTATTGGGCTGCATACACATGGTTTACTTACAATCGCAAAACATGATAACCAATTTAATTATCGCATAAAAATTGATTTTCAACGTAAACCAGATCGATTAGAAAGGTTTTAAAGCTTAAACGGTTCACTTGGAAGGCTTTTAACCGATTACCGATTCGTCAATTTTAATATAACATTTAATCGTTTCGAATAATAACGTTTGGAAGATTAACCGATTTGATAAAAATCGTTTGGAAATTGACAAACTTACTGTTTTTAATAAAACACTCATCTCCCATTTGAAATGTAAACATAGTTGTATTTAATAGTGATCTGATTCTCTTTAAAAACCATGTCATTTCTCTTAATTTTCTTTAAAATACACTTTAATCATCATTAAGAAAGAAAGATTATTTCCTTCAGATTTGTCTGCCTTAAATAATTCACAATTCCCTTTATTTACTGTTATTGTGTTTGATTGTTTGTGTTGTTGTTATAAAATTCTACTAATAAATCTGAAAAAAATATAATGAAAACTTAATGCTTTTCGTTGTTGTTGATGTTTTGCTATTGCTGCTGCTGCTGGTCCTTTAAAAACCTCCATTTATTCTAAAAACCTATTTCTTCTATTCTTCCTTCGTCCACATTTAATAGGAAAAACATTTCTGTTCAAATATTTTTAAAAGTTTAGAGAGGAAGATGTAAAGGGGTAGCGTATGAGTAATCTCTACTCATAGCTGCAAAAAGTTTTTCTTTTCAATTTCTCTTCTGTTCGTGTCACTGGCTATAAGTAAGTAAAACAGCAACAATTTTTTTTCTCGCTAATGAAAGAAGGGATTAAAAGAAACTAGTTTTCGTTGATACTTGGAGATGATGTCTGTTGTTTTTGTTGTTGTTTATTCTCAATAATCCCTTTTCAATTGAATGAAAACAACAAACGAAGACAACTAATAACGGTTATTTAATGTATTTTTATATGGTCTCTACAAGCATAGAAATTTTTAGGCAGAGAGGGAGAGAGGGAACAATAATAAAAAAAATGTTGTTGTTATTATTGTCTGTATTAAAACTCTCTGTCATATTCATTTAATACCGATAAACAGTTGCATTTTTCTCTTTTACTTATATTTTGTTGTTCTTAATTTAACAAAGCAGGACAGCACACAAATATACAGCAAAAGTAAAAACAGAATACAAACGACGTGACAGATTGTTCCATATAAAATAAACGGCGTCCGTGAGATTGTGCAATGGATTTTTTTCTCTTTCAATTGATTGCTCACAACCTCGGAAAGGTCATGTTGTGGTTTGTGTCCCAATGAAAAGTTTTAAAACGAATGTGATGAATAATGTTTCCCAAATTTTTTGACAGCGTTTTATTCTAAAATTACGGTCTCATTCTGTTCTTGCAATAAGATGCTAAACTATTGAGGAGAGAAAGTGTATTAAAAAAAATAAAACAAAAATGCCAATGGAACCTAAAAAATATGTCGATGATGGCAGAATTTTTATACACTTTTAAGCTCTTTTTTTTTGTTTCTCTTGTTGGTAACGATAACAACTGGACTAGAGAAATTGAAATAAAGGAAAACAACAATAACAACAACAAAATAATTTAAGGAACAAATTTTCTCTAAATTCTCATCTGATGATGAAAAAGAATACAAGTCGTTGTACTTTCAATAAATTTGGTTGTTGTTGTTGTTTTAGTATGAATTTTGATAGAGATTTAACGGTATTTTTTTTTTTGCAAATTAAAGCAGATGGTCGGCCGTAACGATAACAGTGTTTCAAATGGAGAATTTAAACAGTGAAATCATCAATTGAATTTGTCCCTTGAAAAAGGACAACCGATTCAAACTAGAGTCAAACTAGACCGATTCACTAGTATTTAATTGAGGCAGTTTTTTTATTTGACTCCAGATCTATTATTGAACATTAGAAAACTGACTAGCGTAAGAATTCTTAAAACAAACAATGGTTCACAGAGAATTTTTCGACCTGGGAATTGGCTTATACAAAATTGAATAAAATAGCAACTGATTCATCTAGAATACCTCGAAACAGGAACATAAATGCCAAAGAATTTCTCGCAATAGGAACAGTTTCACATAGAATTTTATAAAGCAGCAACCGATTCATCTAGAGCACTTCAAAATAGGAGCCGGTTCACAAAGAATTGCTTGAATTTCTGTAAATACCAAATTGTGCGCATAGATCTTGCAGAAATAGGAACCGGCTCTAAATTCATTTCAAATTCTTTGAGATAGAAACCGTTTCACCTAGAAAATTTTACAAAAGAAACCAGTTCACAAAGAATTTTTCATATACAAAGAAGTTAATTTATTTAGAATTCCTTGAAATAAGAACCGGGTCACAAAGAATTCCATAAAATAACAACCGATTTATCTAAAATTTACCAAAATAGGAATCGGTTAGCAACGAATTCCTCGAAATAGGAACCGAATCACATAGAATTCTTTGAAATCAACACGTTATCAAATAAAAATTCTGGAAATAAAAACCGATTCCATTTAGAATATTACAAGATAGTAATCAGTTGGTTTATAAGACCATAACCCATTGAGAACCAGACATATTTATGTGCACCTTATATTACGTATGTATACTTTTAATGAGTATTGTCACCTTAAAGTCGATATCGGAAGTTTTTTTCTTTTCCACATGATAGTTTCCATACCAGAAGATATTAAAATATACAAAAAGTATTCGAGAACAATAAATTCATGCTAGGGTCTTAAGAGAATAAAATTAAAATTTATTCGATTAAAACCCGCGAGATACCGTAAATAGGGAAACTGATCACTACTTACTTACATAATGGGTCATTACAGTCATCTAGCCAGGATTACAATATATACATATCTCCACACCAGCCATGTTGTGCGTGTTAATTTTACCCATGAGCGGCAGGACCTAACATACAGTTTAAAGCCGAAAATAAGCAAAAGTCTCATCGAATCACAGAATCAATCGGACATGAAGCCTCAATTTGTATGGAAAATATTGTCACAGTTGTATAATCAATACCTTTAAAGACCATTGATGGGGTAGGGTATGGCTTTTGAATTATTATATTTTTTTGTTTTTTTTTTAATTATTTTGGCAAAAACTTTTAATTACAAATATAATTTACATGCATAAATTTATTGTGTTCTCAATTAATATTTAATAAATATTTATGAACATTTCGTTTATATCTGCTTTTAATTGCAAAAGAAAACAAAACTCCAATGTTATCCACTGTTTTGTAATGAAAAATAAAAACAAAAAATTAAGCAGCAACAACAGCAATGACAAGTTGATAAGAAAAACTGCAATCCTGTCAAAATATGTATACACACACACAACAAACAAAACCCCAATGATAAACGAAGAACCAGCTATAGCAACACAGCAACAGCATCAGCAGAAGAAAAACATCAAAAACGATTATTGTCATCAACATCATCATCATCAACTTACAGCAACTAATACAACAACTACAGTAACAGCGAATAAAACAAAAATCATTCAACATTTCAGCACCACTGCGACTCATTAAATTCCAAAACAGAGAAATGAAAGAAGTAAATCCAAGTGAAAATAAAACAAAAAAACAACATTTCAGGCAAATGGTTTAAGCAGTAACAACAGCAGTGGTGAAAGCAGTGAAAAAATCACTACACAAGTGCCAGCTGGTATAGGATAACGGTAACTTTAGCTAAAGCAATAGGAATAACAACAAACACACCAACAAAGCAATCATTATAAATATAAGACAACAACAGCAAAAAAATCAACACTAGAATAGCAGTAATATCACGACACAAGCAGTGTTGCCGTTTTGTTTATTTCTAAGGACAATTTGGAGACTTTTTGATCGATAAGCACTTTTTAAGATTCAGTTTGTTAAAAGGCATTATTAAAATCACATTATTCTGTGATTTTTTTTTATTCACTTTACTTTACTTTCCTAGTATATTGTAGAATATGTAAGAATGCGTCAAATGCAGCTAAAAAAATGGTCACGGAAACGATGCTGTAACTAGGAGGACAGCAGTGAAATATTTTTCTCGCTTTCGATCTGATATGTTTGATCAAATCAGCGTGGATGTTGCTGATGAAGTAGGCATTCATCACCAAACAGTTATCAATCATTTGAAAAAAGCTGAATACCCAAAGAAGCTCAATATAGGGGTGCCATATGAATTAATAGTGAAACAGATACTTTAGTTTGTTTAATAGATCGCATTTCCGTTTACGATTCATTGGTAAATCGCAACGAGATTGAACAATATCTAAAGCGAATGATTACGGGCACTGCAAGTGGATCAAGTACGACAATAATGATTTCACTCATTACATAATGTTTTTATTCACATCAAAGACGAAGCGTGGAGGAACCAAGATCGACACCAATGTTATAAACACGTTCGAGGCATGTCAAAATTAAATTCAACAATGGTGGTGCCACTAAATTTTTGTTTTCGCATTTTGAATTGTTAGCACTAACCCGTTCATTGCCGCATCGGCGCTTGTGTACACGCTGCCCTTAAATTAATCACATGTATTCTATTTTTGATAGGTTTTCTGTGCAGTACTTGGTGCCGCGAATGTGTTTGCAGCATAAGAAATGTAATGCTTTGTGTAGCAAGGGGGATTGGAAGAAAATTGTTCATTATGAGCTTTTGCTACGTGGTCAAAAAGTTGATTCAGATCTCTAGTACATCGACCATATATCCGATGTATCTGCAGTATTTCAGAAGAAGATCTCCACTAATGTTGTAAGCAAATGGTTTTATGCCAAAAATGATTGAATTTTAACAATCAAAACGGCACATACATATATTTGATTTCATAAACTTTGTTTCAAATATAAGAAAAAGGTGTTCTATGTTTTTTTTTTCAAATTTGTAATGGATATTTTGCTAACATCGATACTTTCTAAATAACTCATCATTTGATGTTTCATTGAGTCAGAAATTATTTCAAACAAAATTAAACAGTACAAGCCTTACAGTATGAGTTCAACGGCAAGATAAAACTGCATGCCGACACATCAAATTTATGGATGTGTTGGATATATTTATTTTGCTTAGTATAGCAACATATCAAAATTATGCCATCAAATTTCTTTTTATGGTTTTTGTGAAGAAGAATTTCTCTTAATTTTTATTTGTCTTCGTTACCTAACTTGGTTACCTTTTGTATAAATTGATAACAAAAATTTCAAGTTTGTGGCAACATTAACTAACCACAACGCGAAAGAGAGTGAGAGGAAACGCAACAAATAATAGTCAACAGCAGCCAACATCAAATGAAATGTGCATGTGACAACATGCACAAAAACAACGGCAACAACAATAGCAGCAAGTTAAAATGCACAAAATTGTTATGATAGCCATTGTTGTTGGTGTTACTGTTATAACACAGTAACAATATTCCACGACATGGTCTTCGTTTAAAGCGAAAGTAAAAGGTTGTGTATGTGTATGCGTGCTGTGATGAAAATAGCAGTCAACAGTTACTTTTTCTCTCATACCTGTAGGTTATGTTTTATTCTGAGTGTCCTTTTATTGTGTTGTCGCAGTTGTTGTTGGATTTTAATTTTGTGCCAGCAACCCAGATTTATTCGCCTTCTAAAGAAAATCAAAAATAAAACACCAACAACAATAAAAAGGATTTTTACAGAGAAATTCTTGTTAAATGTTTATAACGATGATTATAATGATAATGATCATAAATATGTATGTACGCTTAAGTATATGATATTTAGAGAAATATTGTTGTTGTTGATTTTATTTTTATTTTTAGATTAGTTGGTGATGACAAACGATTTTCAACCAATTTAAATGGAACAACACTCGTTCACTTTCTCTCTCACTCTCTCTCACTTTGTGTTTATAACGTTAAACATTTTTATGGTGAATAATTTCAAATTCTGCGTGCTTTATTTACATATTAAAGAGATTTTCTTAAACAATTTGCTGATCATTGTTAAAGGATGTACATATTTTACTTAAATTTTAAGTAAAATTTAATTGCTATGCAATATGTACATTTGTTTGTGTGTATACATAAATACATATTCACATATTTGCCTTTGTTTTTGACACTATCAAAATTATTTGCGATTAAAAATAAATATTTAGTTGGTTTTCGTGCCTTGCGATAAAGCCCTCATAATTCAAGTCTTTACAAAGAAATTTCTTTGAAGTTTTATGCATCATCTTTTGCAAATAAACTCATGCATGTTTGTTGCATTGATAAGGATTATAAATATTTAAATGTCCTTGAGCTATAAAAGGACATTTTAAAATATGTTGTCAAATAATTGTAAACAAAGCACGTTTGCAGGTTGCGTTCAATGCAAACATTTCGAAAGTTTCGAAAACACTAAAAGAAAAATGTTGGTAACACAAGAAAATCACATACAAAGACTTAAGAGGAAAAAGAATGGATTGTTAGGATGCCTATCCTAGCAAGTGACAGTTTTATTAAATCAAAGCCCACTTGAACACACAAAGCGGACAGTTGCGATACCACAATTAGCAATGCGCTCGACCTAACTGGCAAGTCCTAATAAAACCGATCTTAACAATCAGTATCACGACTTCGTCTTTAAAGCATGACTGCCTTGAAATCAAGCTGAAATGGCTTAGAACTAGTTTGTGTGTTTAGAGGATTTAGAAAGGTTTAGACAAGTGCGAGAAGAATGCGTCGAGCCAGAGACGGACAATGGCAAATAAAGTGACTAATACTCTCTTCCTCCTCAACTAATATACCTCTGCAGCAAAGATTTTTAGACAAACAAAGTCTCTAGTACATAATGACCCGTAAAAATAGATACAGTGACAGAGATGTCCCTTGATTCAATTTAAATAATTGATTGGTAAGCTTGATATCCTATTAGGAGAGTCTGGCAATGAATTCCTCTGCCAATGACCTATCAGTGGCCTATAGAAACAATCATGTGTGGATTGGTATTCGGTAGGAGTACTTCATCCGCTTCACAAGCACTTAGAATATCCCTGAGATCAGGAACGAATATGAGGGTATCGAGCTCTACGTGTACCAATTTAGACTTGGAGGTTACGCTCGAAAGAGATGATGATTGCCGCTTGACTGCCAGCGAGAATAGAAATACTAATAGTAGCAGATCTTTTACTCGGAATCAGTTCAAAGCGCAATTTATGGCTATTATCTTGGCTTTAAATACACTACACTAGTCAGGCAGACGGAGATATATCTCAAGATCAACACTTTTGGAAAAGTTTCTACAGCCTACGCTATTCTCAAGTTTAGAACCATCCGTGTAGACATTCATAGGTTCGCCGAACCTAATCAGCGTTAGGTCAGGTTAGGTTAGAGGACGTGTACTTGTGAATTAAGACAAGTACAGTACCCGAAGGTCGAATTGACCCATTGTGCAACGTCCTAGTTGCTCACACCACTTATGTTGTGTGTGTTAATTTTATACATGAGTGGTGGGACCTAAAGTTTAAAGTCGACTCCGAACGACAGATTTTTGAGAAACTTTTTCATGTCAAGAAATCTGCTGAGATGAAGTCGCCGAAGAAATACTTTTTGTATTTTGTCTTGATGTCTGGCCTGGGGCTCGAACCCTGGCATTACGTCTAATAAGCCAACACACTACCTACTAGATTACGGCGACTTCTAAAAGTCAGTCGTTCCTGCATGAAAATCTCCCATTAAAGTCAAGTTCAGACATAGAATAATCAGTTTTACTCAAAGTCTAAGCATCCTCAGTTAAGGTACAGGATGCTTAAAAAGAATAATGGCCTAGAGTGACAGGGACCTAAGTCACATGCTGCTGAGAAAAATTTTAAAGTTTACAGAGATGATGCTATGAAAAGAAGAGCTGCAACAAAATGTCTTTCTCGTTTTCGATGTGATAATTTTGATGTTAAAGGTGCACTGTGCTTTAGCCGAAAAAATCGTTAAAAAATCTTAAAATGCCGTCATATAGGCAGCGTGGACACTGTCAGGAAATTAGGCATTCATCACTAAACAGATATCAGCTGGATACACAACGAAGCCCAATGTTTAACTGATAAAGCTGTTGTGTTCTAACGTGATTTAGAACACATTATTTATAACAGAACTTTCTGAAGAACCCTATAAATTTGTAATATTTTTTTTTTGTTGTTTAACACACCAATTTTTCTGAGAGTAATTTTGTATAAGAAATAAAGAAAGATTTTCCCAAGAACTTTCAAGACATGTGTGTAAGATAAAAATGGAAAAGGAAAAAAACCAAAAAGCATGACTAAAATTTTGATAAAATATAGACTAATTAAGTTACACAATCGTTGGTAGAATTCATTTTTAAATTTTCAAGGAACACCACATTATTAAACTATTAAAGCCTACTGATAATACTTAGGTGCTAGAAGTTAAAGAACATTTTACATACCTGTAGGCTCCTAAAGGTAAATGTACTTAAGTCATTACGCTGATAAATTCTACCTGCGACTTGTATATAATGAAGTAGCACAATTCGAAGACAATTTTATTCAGTTTGATTTTGAAACTTTAAACGTTGAGTACATATTTTGCGCTGTATTGCCTACAAAGAGAAAAGAAACAGAAAATTAAAATGAGAATGGTGAGCAAAATGTGAAATTATAATTTTATAAAAAATTAAATAAAAAAATAATTTTAAAAATCCTTTTCCACTAACAGTTTAACTTGTTCTATCTGCTGGCGTTGTTAAGCACTTGCTCGGCTGGTTTCATTGCACCCAGCGTACGTAAGGCTATAGCTCGTGGCCATGGTTTCCCTCAAATCAATAAAAATAATCAACAGCATCATACTAGAGGATGGTATCATCAATTGATTGACATGAACACGTATGGCTTAAGAGGCGATATTGGTTCTTTGCCCCATAGTGGTGACCTTTCGAAACTGAATTACAAACCACACTATGCTACAGAATCATCTTCCTTGCATAGCAGTTACCAATATCATCCCCAAAAACATCACTCTCTTAAGGCTAGTGCTTTACGTGGCGACTCTGACCTTCAACGTAATGATCGCAAGTTTGTTTCCTATCATGACAACAATATTTTGGATAATTCACTAGCCCAAACTACTGATAACAAAGTGCCCTTATATTCTACAATCTCATCACCATTATCATCTTTCCCTAATAGCAGTCATAATACAGTTCCTGTTGGTGCTCTGAAAGCATGTAAAAGAAAAATTTAAGGAAGAGATTTTTTATTAAAAAATGCCTGTTTAATTACAAATTGTTTGATTTAAAATTTTTTAATTTATCTTTTAGTGACAGTTGACAGCTGTTTTGTGATTAATTTGACAGATATGTAGGTAGGGGGACATGTATGGTTGTTAGTAATCAATACATTCTTTCAGAGGCCATGGGACCAAATGTTTAAAGAGAAACAAAGAAAAACCAAACAACCAGAGAGATCTTTTATCGTCAATAATTTCTCTTCAACTCCACATATCTTACACAAATCTATTTCATATTTATACGAAATCTATGTCAATGCCGACTGGAAACTACCATCATAAATCGGTGGCCGAAAGTTTTCAGACACAAAAGTATCCTTTTAACGTTTCTGATCCTCCGTCGGAACCCATTCCTTTATGACCCAGGAGTGGCAAATTGGAGGATTAAAAACAAAACATATCATCCAAAGAATGAAAACCAAATCTAGAAGAGCATCAGCTTTTCTCTTCCAAGAATATTTAGGCTAAGGAATCCAGTAGGTAGTTCGGTTCGATTTTAAGTCGCTCATAGAGCTCATGTAGTTACGAACCACACACTATACCGATCCCTTTCCTCTCAGGGCTACTTAAGTGGAAGTAGCGAAGTAGATTACGATAACAAAATGCCTTCCAAAGTGCAAAGACCTTATATTGCCCAGTCTATAATGAAGCACCAACCAATCAACTAAAGATTCCAGCATCCATCCATCTGTAAAAATCGGAGTATCTAATCTAAATTGGAACATCTCCATTGTGCCATGTGACCTTTCTCTAAATAAGAATCCTTCAAACATAACCTCGGTAACCATACAGTTGGTGCAGAACGTCCCAATAGTTCTCTTGTTTGTGAAGGAGAGTAGACACACAGAATACCGTGTGGCGGCACATGTGTTTGCTGCATTTAATTTTAGTCGAAAACAGACCTTATTACGGAGCACATGCAGAGCGAACGAGTATTTTCTCCCACGCTATTGCGTAATAGGAAGGCATGTAGAGAGACTTCGCTGTGCCGCAGAGTTATATATTGCGATCCGTCACTTTGTCATACCGAACATTTACATTTCCACCTGATAAGGGCGTATGCGAACACTCACGAAATTTGTCAGGAACACATATTTACTATCCCGAGAATGATTAGAAATCGTCTATACATACTTTGAATGAGCGCAGATTTGGGATTACGCGGCTCAATGAGTTCTTGAGAAATACAAAGTGACAGGCTCTGTTACTCACCTGCTTAACAACTGGCACCACTGACGACCATCGTTTCTTGCCAAATGTACATTGTTGCCTAACGGACAAATATTTCAAAAAATAATTTTATTTATCAAAGAACACAACCATCAATTGTCTTACCTCCCAAAAGAATATGGTTCGTGAATCAACTACTAAATTGTTTACTGTGACTCATTTTACACAGCCAGTGAAAAAACATCAAAATTTCTCCTCTGCCAATTCACGTTTAAAAATTGTTTACTGTGACTCATTTTACACAGCCAGTGAAAAAACATCAAAATTTCTCCTCTCTGCCAATTCACGCTTAAAAAGAATGGGAATTACAAAATTATTTTCATTTGCAATATTCACAATTACCTCCCATATAGATATCAGGCTCTTGTTTGGTTTAAATTGTTTTATTTTATTTATTTTTTTTACTCTTATTAACCTTACGCTTGATGTCTTGCCGCTTTTCTTTCATAATAACGCTGGACAGCAGCATCGAATACCTCTCCCACGGTACGTTTACCCCATATTTCCGCTTTAGTACGTTTAGGTTTTGGTGGAGGTGGTGTGACCTCTTTTTCTTCCGCAACAAAAGGAACTGGCAATTTTTCTTCCGTTTTGGCTTTATTATCGTTTTGCTCTTCCGGTTTAAGAGAATTCAAATTTAAAGCTATGGTGTTGGAAGGTGTTTTAGAGATTTTGGAATCTTTTGCGGGCGAAACCGCATTGTTACTTTCTTTTGTTTTTGTTTCACTGTCTTTTTCATCTTCAGATTCTGAAGAGCTGTCATCTATGCTAAAATCAGAGTCTGCATCTATATTGTTGGTTAAGTGTACTTTTTTGTTTTTTTCTTCTTGCAGGGATTTAGTTCTTTCCTGTTCTTCTGCTTCTTCCTCTGAAGCTCTTCTCTTTCTATATGCTCTCTGTTGTGGTAACTTACCTGATTTTATGGGTTTATAGGCCACTGCACCCTCCTCTTCAGTATTATCACCGGCATTCGTAATTTCTGGTTCTAACAACGGTTTCTTAACCTCTTTCGAGGTGCCCATTTTCTGTTCATACAAATGGCGATAGAAACCATCCAGATCTTTTTGTTTTGTTACATCGCCTATAGCCTCTAAGTAGTCATCACGTTTATTTTGTTCTTCCAATTTTCGCATCTCCTCCAATTTTTTGCGATATGCTGTTGTAACAAAGGCTTCTTTATCTTTAAATTCTTCACCTTCTGTCTCACGCTCTTTCTGGACTTGTCGTTCTACACGTAGTTCATTTTCCAATTTACGCCTTTCGGCCGTTTCCATTAGTTTAGTAATATAGCGTGCCTTTTTTGGTTCTCTACTTTTTGTTTGTTTCTCTTCCTCACGATTATTTTCCATCTCATCATAGAGTTCATCGTATTGAAATATGGTGGGGTCTTCCGCCAAAGCCTTTTCCTGTAAACTTTTCGCTTTCCGTTTCTCCATCAGGCTGGGCCCCATCGGTGCCTTTTTCATTTGCATTTGTGGCGGGCCATCAGCATCGGACTCTGAACTGGTCTCATCGAATATGGAAGGTTTTGAAATTTCTCGTGAAACTTCTCTTGCTGCAGGACGCTTTTGCTGACCCGGTAGAATGAGACCAAATCTGTGAAGAATGAAAGAGTTTAGATTTTATAGCAAAAATAATAATTCAAGATTTTCTTACTGTTTCGACATTTTCCCTCTTTTTGTTTGGACGCTTGTTTACATTTCAGCATCTGGTACAGAGTTGTTCACAATTAGGAGTTAGCAGAGTTGTATATCAAGTTATTTACAAGTACAAGGTGGGTTTAATTGTAACAATAATTTCTTCAGGTATGAGACCTTTTATGAACGTAGTACAATACGAATTATAAGTTCCAATTTCGGCGATAAATATAACGAAGTGCTAAAATAGATAAACACATGAAATGTATGTATGCATACGATTCCTATTATCGGATTATGATAGAGAGTATAAAAACTCACAATCACATATATTCAATCTTGGCCGCCATAGAAATGTATACCCTTTTATTGAATTATTTTACGATAACTGCCGTTAATTAGAGCGGCCGTATCAAGGCGAATTCATATAATAGGTGGGAGCATCTAAACAGCTGATATCATTTCGATTGTCAAAATTTTGTTGTTTTTTGTGTATTTTGTTTTGATAATCAATTTCGTTTTTTCTTGTTGTGTCAGAAGTTTGTATATTTTTCTTCTTTTTCTTTTAACATTTTTCTTCCCATCGTCATTCTTTAATCAACATTTTTCTTCCCATCGTTATTCTTTAATCATTTTTATAAAATTTTTTAACAGTTTTCTTCCCATCGTCATTCTTCAGTCAGCTGTTTCTGACAATCGAAAGAGATTTTACAAAAACAAAATGCCTGTTGTTTTTGCATTGTTGTACTTGTTGTAGAGATAAGGTCACCTACTATGAATTCGCCTTGGGCCGTATATTGTTTGAATCGAAAAAATAAAATTTTTACTCTCTTTCTAAATAAATAGCAATAGCAGTGTTGAAAAACTTAGTATTACAGTACTTTTTGCGGTACTATTCCATTTTGAAATTACCAAAGTACCCCCGCGTCACTTAACGTACTTTTTTATTATTACAAATTTTATGTTTTGTGCTTTTCTTCTGTTAATGCGTTCGGAACATCTTCATGCAATGCTAAAGGTGGAATTAGTCTTTAGCCCTGGTTAGCCAAATGTCCACGGAACGTACGTTAGTTTTTCTGTTCCATGTTCCTTATGTGTATTAAGTATATATATTCTTTACAAAAGTAGCATTTAAAGCAAGAAAGTACTTTTTGGGTTATAGTATTGTCCAATTTAAAAATTTCAATTCTGTAACACTTGTGCATTGCAATAATGTTGCCTTTTTTTTACAACCGTGCAAAATACAAATGGCGCTGTGAGTAGCAAACGTGAAGTGAAGATGAGAAGAAAATGCTTCATTTTTCAGACGGCTGCCACAACCTGCTGCGTACGTCTAACGAATTCTAAACAATTAAGCCGTAAAAAGTGCTTAAATCGTGAAGAAAACAATCGAAAAGTGTTCTTTGAGTGCAGCAAAATGCATTTTCAATAGAATTTTTTCAAAATAAATGGATTTTTCTATGAAAAACTTCAAGTGAAAAATTCTTTGTTACAGTTTTGATGAAATTCATTGCAATCGTGTGATAACGAATTGAAAAACACAAAAGACGATTGAATACGAACTGAGTTCGAAAAGAAAAAGTGCCAGCCAGCGGAGTCTCAGCTAAAAGTTAGCGGAGCGCTAGCGAAAGTTTTTGTTTTTACGATTAAAAAAAGACAAACGGGGGGAAGTCTTTTGTTAGCCCCCAAAGTGATTTTTGTTTTTGATAGTTATTAATCAAAACATTTAAAATTAAAATAAACACATTAACAATATGTCGACAAATGATTCAAAAGCGCCTTTAAGGCAGGTAAAACGTGTGCAATTTGGCATCTTGTCTCCAGATGAAATTGTAAGTATTATTCATGATAACTTTCTTGATCTAAACAGCATTATAATTAAAAGTATGTTGTTTGACCATGTTGTATAGCGCCGCATGTCTGTTACCGAGGGCGGCGTGCTGTTTGCTGAAACTATGGAAGGTGGCCGTCCAAAATTAGGCGGTCTTATGGATCCCCGCCAAGGTGTTATTGATCGCACATCCCGTTGCCAGACCTGTGCGGGTAATATGACTGAATGTCCTGGTCATTTTGGTCATATTGATTTAGCCAAACCAGTCTTTCACATTGGCTTCATAACCAAAACCATAAAGATATTAAGATGCGTTTGTTTTTACTGTTCGAAAATGTTAGTCTCACCTCACAATCCGAAGATTAAAGAAATTGTTATGAAAACAAAAGGCCAGCCTAGAAAACGTCTGGCTTATGTCTATGATCTGTGCAAAGGCAAAAAAATTTGTGAGGGTGGTGAAGATATGGACATGACAAAGGATGGCCAACCAGCCGATCCCAATAAAAAACCTGGCCATGGTGGTTGCGGTCATTATCAGCCATCGATTAGAAGAACTGGCTTAGATTTGACAGCCGAATGGAAACATGTCAATGAAGACTCACAGGTATAGTAGTAACAAATTGTTTTTAATTGCAATCAACGCAATAGCATTTAGGGATTATAGCTAAATATATAAGAATTATAGTAACTGTAAAATGAAGTCAGTCTAACTGTTCCCTAATTTGTTGTTGAAAAAGGAATATTTTTCTTCTTTTTCTTCAATAATGTGTGAAAAACTATTTTGCGGTTGTAATCTCTCACCCTAGTTGTGAGTTTCAAAGTAGCCGTATACCGTACGAACTGCATCCGACATATTCTTTTTTCGAATTTTTGAGAATGAATATCCCTTAAGACGAAGGAGTTTCACAGGCATAAAGTATTTGTTGATGATAATCCTTCTGATAATTTAGAGCAGTTTTTAAAATGCTTTGCATATCTTGCTGTTAAAATACCAATCGGAAAACCTTTATTTCGAAAAATTTTAAATAATCGAGTGTGTATTTTTCACATTTCATTTTCATTTCGTAAGTTGGAATAACTTCCTTTTATTTTGTCCATCTTGAGTCCATAGATACTTCATATTCACTTTGTTTCACACTATCTCGCCATCAGTTTCAATTCTTTGGATAGAAAGAGGTATATTTTTGTCGTCTCTTTTAAGGGACCTTATGCGCTAATCGGTTAATGGATTGAAAGATTTAAATATTTATTTAATTGTGACAAAAAAAACTTGTAACGTTAAACCAACAAAGTTCATTAAATATGGCAATGGTGTGGTGTGCCTGTCTAATTACAGTTGTTTATAAACATTGTAGCATAGTTAAGATGCAATCTTATGAAATAAAAGTAATTTTTCCCCATTCAATGAATCGCTTTAAACAGTTCAGTTCTAATAATACTGATGAATAGTTTACATTGTTAACAAAGTTAAAAGAAAACAGAAAAGTTGTGATTTTATTCAGATTAAAACTTCATAATTAAATAATTTTACTTGATTTTATGCAAAACTATACGCAAATCGACTGGAATATAGTGAAAGTTATTAAAATTTTTAAACGGAAAATTAATTCAAATGTAAAGTTAAATTAAACACGAATAACTATAATTTCGATCAAAAAAATTTAACGTAGCTCTACTTGATGATCTTAATTCAATTCGTTCACAACGTTTTGCTTATTTGCGTTTTGATTATTTTTACCCACCATCATAAATGGTGTATGTTCGTAAATAGCAAACTATTCACTAAATAAATGACACTTAGGACTAAATGGGTAACTAGTAAACCCAGACAAACAATATAAGCTTTATGAGAAAACACTATCTTCCTGAGATCTGATTATTAATTTTTAACGTCTTGTAGGAGAAAAAAATTGCTGTCACAGCAGAGAGAGTATGGGAAATTTTAAAACACATCACTGATGAGGAGTGTTTTATTTTGGGTATGGATCCTAAATATGCTCGTCCGGATTGGATGATAGTCACCGTATTGCCCGTACCACCACTAGCTGTTAGACCGGCTGTTGTTATGTTTGGTGCCGCCAAGAATCAGGACGATTTAACACACAAACTTTCCGACATCATAAAGGCGAACAATGAATTGCGCAAAAATGAGGGAACCGGTGCAGCAGCTCATGTCATTATGGAGAATATAAAAATGTTACAGTTTCATGTGGCTACATTGGTGGACAATGATATGCCTGGCATGCCAAGGGCTATGCAAAAGTCAGGTAAACCTTTAAAAGCGATAAAAGCACGTCTAAAGGGCAAAGAAGGTCGTATTCGTGGTAATTTGATGGGTAAACGTGTGGATTTCTCGGCACGTACTGTCATTACGCCTGATCCAAATTTACGTATTGATCAGGTCGGTGTACCACGTTCCATTGCACAGAATTTAACGTTTCCCGAATTGGTGACACCATTCAACATCGATCGCATGCAGGAATTGGTTAGACGTGGTAATTCACAGTATCCCGGTGCCAAGTATATTGTGCGTGATAACGGTGAACGTATTGATTTAAGATTTCACCCCAAACCCTCCGATTTACATTTACAATGTGGCTATAAAGTCGAACGTCATTTGCGCGATGACGATTTGGTTATTTTCAATCGTCAGCCCACTTTGCACAAAATGAGTATGATGGGTCATCGTGTTAAAGTTTTACCCTGGTCTACATTCCGTATGAATTTGTCCTGTACCTCACCCTATAATGCTGATTTTGATGGTGACGAAATGAATTTGCATGTGCCCCAATCTATGGAAACGAGAGCTGAGGTCGAAAATATTCACATTACACCACGTCAGATTATTACGCCACAGGTAAGTGTGAGTAAAGTTTTTAAAATACTCTGTAAACTTACATATTTTATTGTGTTTTCCTCTAGGCCAATAAACCCGTTATGGGTATTGTACAGGATACCCTGACAGCCGTACGTAAGATGACAAAACGTGATGTTTTTATCACACGTGAACAAATGATGAATTTGCTCATGTTCTTGCCCACTTGGGATGGTAAAATGCCCCAGCCGTGTATTTTGAAACCCAAACCTTTGTGGACTGGCAAACAGATTTTCTCGCTCATCATTCCCGGCAATGTAAACATGATAAGAACTCACTCCACACATCCTGATGACGAAGATGAAGGTCCCTATAAATGGATTTCGCCTGGTGACACCAAAGTAATGGTAGAACATGGTGAGCTTATTATGGGCATTTTGTGTAAGAAAACACTGGGTACCTCGGCTGGTTCCCTGCTGCATATTGTCTTTTTGGAATTGGGCCACGAAATTGCTGGCCGTTTTTACGGTAACATTCAGACTGTCATTAACAATTGGTTACTGTTGGAAGGTCACAGTATCGGTATTGGAGATACAATTGCTGATCCGCAGACCTATAATGAAATCCAGACGGCCATTAAGAAGGCCAAAGACGATGTCATCAACGTTATTCAAAAGGCTCACAATATGGAGTTGGAACCCACACCTGGTAATACATTGCGTCAGACTTTCGAGAATCAAGTAAATCGTATTTTGAACGATGCTCGTGACAAGACTGGTGGCTCTGCTAAGAAATCTCTTACTGAATACAACAATTTAAAGGCTATGGTGGTGTCCGGTTCTAAAGGTTCCAACATTAATATCTCCCAGGTTATTGCTTGTGTAGGTCAACAGAACGTAGAAGGTAAACGTATACCATACGGTTTCCGTAAACGTACCCTGCCTCACTTCATCAAAGACGATTACGGTCCTGAGTCCAGAGGTTTCGTAGAAAATTCATATCTGGCCGGTTTGACGCCTTCAGAGTTCTATTTCCACGCTATGGGTGGTCGTGAAGGTCTTATCGATACTGCTGTCAAGACTGCTGAAACTGGTTACATCCAACGTCGTCTTATAAAGGCTATGGAGTCTGTAATGGTAAACTACGACGGCACAGTACGTAATTCTGTGGGTCAACTTATTCAATTGCGTTACGGTGAGGACGGTTTAGCTGGTGAAACAGTAGAGTTCCAGAATTTACCCACCGTTAAATTGTCGAACAAATCCTTCGAAAAGCGATTCAAATTCGATTGGTCAAATGAGCGTTACATGCGCAAAGTGTTCACCGACGACGTTATCAAAGACCTGAGTGAAAGTGGCAATGCCTTGCCGCAGTTGGAAGTGGAATGGGAACAGTTATGCCGTGATCGTGAAGCCTTAAGAGAAATCTTCCCTAACGGTGAGTCTAAAGTAGTATTGCCTTGTAATCTGCAAAGAATGATCTGGAATGTTCAGAAGATCTTCCATATAAACAAACGTATGCCTACAGATCTTTCACCCCTGAGAGTTATAAATGGTGTGCGAGATCTATTACAACGTTGTGTAATAGTGGTGGGCAATGACCATCTTTCTAAACAGGCCAATGAGAACGCTACTTTGTTGTTCCAATGTTTGGTTCGCTCCACACTGTGTACGAAGTATGTGGCCGAAGAATTCCGCTTGTCTACAGAGGCCTTTGAATGGTTAATCGGTGAAATCGAGACAAGATTCCAACAGGCTCAAGCTAATCCTGGTGAAATGGTGGGTGCCTTGGCTGCTCAGAGTTTGGGTGAGCCTGCTACACAGATGACACTGAACACTTTCCATTTTGCTGGTGTATCTTCGAAGAACGTAACCTTGGGTGTACCCAGACTTAAGGAAATCATCAATATTTCTAAGAAACCCAAGGCTCCTTCCCTAACAGTGTTTTTGACAGGCGGAGCTGCCCGAGATGCCGAGAAGGCCAAGAATGTCTTGTGCCGTTTGGAACACACTACGCTGCGTAAAGTAACAGCCAATACGGCCATTTATTACGATCCTGATCCCCAACGCACAGTCATTGCTGAAGATCAAGAATTCGTGAACGTCTACTATGAAATGCCCGATTTTGATCCAACTCGTATATCCCCTTGGCTTCTACGTATCGAATTGGATCGTAAGAGAATGACTGATAAGAAATTGACCATGGAACAGATTGCTGAAAAGATCAATGCCGGTTTCGGTGACGATTTGAATTGTATCTTCAATGATGACAACGCAGACAAGCTTGTCTTACGTATACGTATCATGAATAATGAAGAGAATAAATTCCAAGACGAAGAAGAGGCTGTGGATAAAATGGAGGACGACATGTTTTTAAGATGCATTGAAGCTAACATGTTGTCAGACATGACTCTCCAGGGCATAGAAGCTATTGGCAAAGTGTACATGCATTTGCCCCAAACAGACAGTAAGAAACGAATAATTATCACAGAGACAGGAGAATTTAAAGCCATTGGAGAATGGTTATTGGAAACTGATGGTACTTCCATGATGAAAGTACTCTCCGAACGGGATGTTGATCCAGTGCGTACTTCTTCTAACGATATCTGCGAAATTTTCCAAGTGTTGGGCATCGAAGCTGTGCGTAAATCAGTTGAAAAAGAAATGAATGCAGTGCTGCAGTTCTATGGCTTGTATGTAAACTATCGTCACTTGGCTTTGTTGTGTGACGTAATGACAGCGAAGGGTCACTTGATGGCCATTACACGTCACGGTATCAATAGGCAGGATACTGGTGCTCTTATGAGATGTTCCTTTGAAGAAACAGTCGATGTGTTGATGGATGCCTCTGCTCATGCGGAAACCGATCCTATGAGAGGTGTATCAGAAAATATTATCATGGGTCAATTACCGAAAATGGGCACAGGTTAGATAACAGTATAGAGAGAAATTGAGTAGATTTTTATTATCATTCCTTTTATGACTTTTACAGGCTGCTTTGATTTGTTATTGGATGCTGAAAAGTGTCGTTATGGTATTGAAATTGCCAATACCTTGGGCTCTAGCATGCTGGGCGGTTCAGCCATGTTCTTTGGCGCTGTGGCAACACCTAGTATGTCGCCGCCCAGAACACCCTGGATTCAATGTGGTACACCTAAATATTTATCACCGTCAGGTCAAAGTAAGTTTCGAAATTTAAATCTGAAAGAATTTTTTTTGTAATAGAATGTTGATCTATATTTTCTAGTGAGTGGAATGACACCAGGCGGACCCAGTTTTTCACCCTCGGCTGCTTCGGAAGCGTCAGGCATGTCACCTATATGGTCGCCGGCTCATCCTGGCTCATCACCATCATCGCCTGGTCCTGCAATGTCGCCATTCTTATCACCTTCGCCTAGCGTATCACCACCCTCTTATTCGCCGGCTAGTCCTAATTATGCGGCTTCCTCACCAGGTGGAGCTTCACCCAGCTATTCACCGCTCAGTCCAACCTATTCACCTACTAGTCCTGTTTATATGGCCGGATCGTCGAGATATTCCACAACTCCTAATTTCAATCCACAATCAACGGGTTATTTGCCCTCAACTAGTGGCTATTCGCCCTCATCTCCAGCCTATTCGCCAACATCAAATTACCAATCGTCAAGTCCCTCTTATACGGGCAGTGGATCCAATTTGTATTCACCAGCGAGTGCTTATTCACCAACCTCTTCGAATTATTCAGCCAATTCTCCTTCTTATTCACCAAGCTCACGATCTTATTCTCCTTCATCTCCTTCGTATTCTCCTTCCTCGCCTTCGTCTCACTGTTATTCACCAACATCACCCTCGTATTCGCCTTCGTCACCAACTTATACTCCTGTGACACCTTCGTATTCGCCCTCTTCACCCAATTTGTCGGCTTCTCCACACTATTCACCGGCTTCACCAGCTTATTCGCAAACGGGCGTCAAGTACTCACCAACTTCGCCTAAATATTCACCACCTTCACCCTCTTATGATGGTTCACCTGGCTCACCGCAATATACACCCGGCTCACCTCAATACTCTCCAGCTTCGCCTAAATATTCTCCAACTTCACCATTATATTCGCCGGCTTCGCCACAACATTCGCCAGCCAATCAATATAGTCCTACAGGCTCCAGCTATTCGGCAGCTTCGCCTCGTTATTCACCCAATATGTCAATCTATTCTCCCAGTAGCACAAGATATTCACCGAATTCCCCAACGTACACTCCAACGCGCAATTATTCACCAGCGTCACCCATGTATTCACCCACAGCTCCATCTCATGGCTATTCGCCTACAAGTCCCACAAGCCCGGCCTATTCTCCCAGTAGTCCTACTTACGAGGAAAGTGACGATTAAGCTGAAGGGGAGATGTATCACAAACATAATAGAAGGAGGAAGAGATCGTAAGAATTTCGTAATTGCAATTCGTTTTAAAATGTTTTTCGTGAATATTGCAGCATAATGGGAATAATACATGAGAAAGCATTGCATTTTTTTGTTTATATCAATAGTAGAGTATAAAGTATTGGTATTTACTATTATCCTTTATTTAAATAGAATTAAGCACACACATACTATTCACAGTTTGTAAAATGGATGGATCAGTACTCCATAGTGTCCATTCTATTAAAAATTTAAATTCTCTTATTGATAATTACTTGATGATGAGCCAGGTATGGCAGAAATTTTCAATTTTTTCTTATAAAAACTGATCCTCAATTTATGTAATATTTGTAATGACGGAATAAGAACAATTTTAATAATTAACTTGAAAAGAAAAAGTAAAATCAACCCGAAAAAAAATTATATTTTTAATTATTATAATTTGTAATATTTAAAATGATAAAACATAAAACAACAAAAACAAATAAAAAAAAAGAGGAGTTTAAAATCAAATTTTTTACATTACAAATAAGATTTGCGGGTAATAGATTCGAAGGATATTCAGCGTATGGAGAATACAACTCGTCTGCTGTAGCAAGTATTGATAAATTAAATGGCAAAAATTGTGCAACTTGGAGCATACAGGTAAAATGTTTGCTAATTACATTAGATTTGTGGCTTTATTTTATTTATTATTTATTATTGTTGAGGCTTGTACGAAAGAAAATTTCAGAAAATGGGTGGAGATGGAAATGAAGGCTTTGACAGCAATAATATTAAGTATGAAAACAAATCAGTTAATTTACATTGAAAATTATGCAACAACAAAAGATGCCTGGAACGTGTAGAGTTCAATTTATAAAGCAGACATAGCGTCCTGAAAGGTAAATTTTATTTAAATAAAGGTTTTGCTTCATAACTTAAAGAATTTATCAATCAATAGTTGATGAATTCAAGCAAAATTGGAATCGAATTGAATAATGATCTCTTACTCATTTTGTTATTATCATTATGTAGTTCTTATTATTATTATGTATCCTTATTTGTAGTAGCCATAGAAAGCCGTGATGAATTGCCTAAATACGAAAAATTAATATCGAAAATTTTAAACGAAGAAATAGGACAAAATGAGAAGAATGGTGATTCAAATTAAAAAGTTTTTGTTATGAATTATGAATGTGAGAGGTAAGAAACAATATAACAATACAGTTACAGTTGAAATGATGTAAAAAGTGGATACTAACATAAAAGAAGTTGTCTGAATGATAAGAAAGATACAGAAACAGATACAGAATGTAAATGTTAATCAAATGTCTTAGAAAGGATGTTTTGGAAAGAAAGGCCACGTAGAAACTCAGTGTAAAGGAAATAAAGAAATGCATAATTGGTGAATATCATTTAGTGGTGATCCATCATCACATTATGGATAATATCCCAGAATATTCTGAAGATTTTAAAGAATCAAGAAGACAAAAGATTTTAGTAATATCTGGCGAAATAATTTCTGCACAAGGCTATGAAAATATAAAGATTTTTATTCGCTTACGTTATACAATGTAGGCGTGATACGTCCCCCAGTTGTTACGTTCGAATTTTCTAGCAATAAACAAAATTATTAAAGCTGGCCGGTCATATTCGACAATTATAATTAATTATAGTGGAACATACATACATACATATGTTCATAGTAAAGTTGTTGTAAATGGTGTAATTGCTTAAAATCCTTTTTTTACACGAATTGTTTTGTCTCAACATGATTTTCAATATTTTCAAAAAAAAAATTCCAAAAAAATTTCTGAAAGTGGTGAATATGAGGACACGACAAAAGATGGCCAACCAGCCGATCTCAATAAAAAACCTGGCGATGGTGGTTGCGGTCATTATCAAATATCGATTAGAAGAACTGGCTTAGATTTGACAGCCGAATGGAAACATGTAAATGAAGATTCACAGGTATAGTAATAATAATTTGTTTTTAATTGTAATCATCGCAATAGTATTTAGGGATTATAGCTAAATAAAATATAAGGATTCTAGTAACTGTAAAATGAAGTCAGTTAACTGTTCCCTAATTTGTTGTAGAAAAAGGAATATTTTCCTTCAATAATATGTGAAGAACTGTGTTGTGGTTGTAATCTCTCACCCCAGTTTTGAATTTCAAAGTTGCTGTATACCGTAGGAACTGCATCCCCGACATATTCTTTTGAATCTCGGATTTTTGAGAATGAATATCCCTTAAGACGAAGAAGTTTCACAGGCATAAAGTATTTGTCGATGAGAATTCTTCTGATAATTTAGCAGTTCGGAAAACCTTTACTTCGAAAAAAATTTTAAATAATGCAGAGGGTATTGTTCACATTTCATTTTCATTTCGTAAGAAATAACTTCCTTTTATATTGTCCATCCTGAGACCTTAGATACTTTATATTCACTTTGTTTCACACTATCTCGTCATCAGTTTCAATTCTTTAGATAGAAAGATGTATATTTTTGACGTCTCGTTTAAGGGACCTTATGCACTAATGGGTTAATAGATTTAAATATTTATTTAATTGTAACGTTAAACCAACAAAGTTCATTAAATATGGCAATGGTGTGGTGTGCCTGTCTAATTACAGTTGTTTATAAACATTGTTGCATAGTTAAAACGCTATCTTATGAAATAAAAATAATTTTTCCCCATTCAATGAATCGCTTTAAACAGTTCAGTTCTAATAATACTGATGAATAGTTTACATTGTTAACAAAGTTAAAAGAAAACAGAACAGTTGGGATTTTATACAGATTAAAACTTCTTTATTAACTAATTTGATTTGATTTTATGCGAAACTATACCCAAATCGACTGCAATATAGTGAAAGTTATTAAAAGTTTTAAAATGGAACATTAATTCAAACGTTAAGTTAATTGAATTACGAGTAACTCTTATCATTTCTATTAAAAAATTTAATATAACTCTAAAAATGTCTGTGTCAAGTCGCACGATCTTGATTTGATGTTCAATTAATTCACAAATTTTTGTAGTACTTTTGACTTTATTCTTCAGTTTTCAAGTGATCCCTGCTCGTAAATAGCAAACCTTTCACTAAATAAATGGCAGTACTACATGGATAACTAGTTAACCAAAACAAACAATATAAGCTTTATGAGAAAACACTATTCTCCTAAGATCTGATTATTAATTTGTAACATCTTGTAGGAGAAAAAATTGCTGTCACAGCAGAGAGAGTATGGGAAATTTTAAAACATATATATATACATATTAAATATATATTTATTACTTTCGCTAATAATGTAGCAGATATTCTAACAAAGGCGCTGTGACTAAGCCGAAACGTGTGGATTCCTAAAGATGGAAATTAAATTTTTTTAATTCAATTGTTGTAATTTTGTTGCATACATGTGTTGTAAAAGTAGTTTTTCTAAAATTTTTATGAAAAGTAAACTTTTTGACTTTCAAATAGTTGTCATTGCGATATTAATTTTTATTTAAACAAGAGCTATTATTAATAATTTATAATTCTGGGTGTTTATAACATAAAAGACGATCGAATACGAACTGAGTTCAAAAAGAAAAAGTACTAACCAGAGCATCAAAAAAAAAAAAAAAAAACAAGTGTGGAAGCGTTTTGTTAACCCCCAAAGTAAAATTTGTTTTTGATAGTTATTAATCAAAACATTTAAAATTAAAATAAACACATTAACAATATGTCGACAAATGATTCCAAAGCGCCTTTAAGGCAGGTAAAACGTGTGCAATTTGGCATCTTGTCTCCAGATGAAATTGTAAGTATTATTCATGATAACTTTCTTGATCTAAACAGAATTATAATGAAAATATATAAATGAAAATGTATAGCGCCGCATGTCTGTTACCGAGGGCGGCGTGCTGTTTGCTGAAACTATGGAAGGTGGCCTTCCGAAATTAGGCGGTCTTATGGATCCCCGTCAAGGTGTTATTGATCGCACATCCCGTTGCCAGACCTGTGCGGGTAATATGACCGAATGTCCTGGTCATTTTGGTCATATTGATTTAGCCAAACCAGTCTTTCACATTGGCTTCATAACCAAAACCATAAAGATATTAAGATGCGTTTGTTTTTACTGTTCGAAAATGTTGGTCTCACCTCACAATCCGAAGATTAAAGAAATTGTTATGAAAACAAAAGGCCAGCCTAGAAAACGTCTGGCTTATGTCTACGATCTGTGCAAAGGCAAAAAAATTTGTGAGGGTGGTGAAGATATGGATATGACAAAGGACGGCCAACCAGCCGATCCCAATAAAAAACCTGGCCATGGTGGTTGCGGTCATTATCAGCCATCGATTAGAAGAACTGGCTTAGATTTGACAGCCGAATGGAAACATGTCAATGAAGACTCACAGGTATAGTAATTCTTTTTTATTCATATTAAGTAGTATTAATATACTTTTAAATTACATTCAAATTAATAAAGATATGCTATGAATACATATGCTCTAATTAATGCTCCTTATAAAAATTACAATTTTTTTTCCTAAAAACATTAGTATTAGTTTCATTTTTAACATCAAATGGCAACATATTGTACAGGTGTAGGTAGTCCTTTATTAAATAGCGATTTTTGCTTTGCAGTGGTGTTAGCTTGCTGAATTCTGAAGTCCATGACGTTTCTCAAACTGTAAGGTTGAACCTCCCCAACGTACCGTAGTTGTTCTGTTAGGTAATCTGGCGCATCGCCTATCTTTATTTTTTGAATAAAATATATGGTGTTAACTTGCAGTCTTTCTTTTACATTCAACCATTTCAGAGTATCTAGCATCCATTTTGTTGATGTTAATCTATTTACTTTAAGAATTGCACGCATTGTCCTATTTTGTAATTTCTGTAGTTATATTATTTGTTGATCTGAACAGCATGAATATATTATTGTTGATCCAAATTCGAAATGTGGTTTAATTATTGTATTTTAAATATTTATTGATGTTATAATTGACATTTTATTTCTTATGCGTTTGAAAAATCCGATTTTTTCCCCAATTTTTTTTAGCTTGTTCATCATTAACCATTTATTTATATTTTCCATATCCTTTAATAAATTTTCGTGACATAAGTTATCCGTTTTATCATCCGTAAAAATTAAAGTATCGTCCGTATATAATACTATCTCACATTTTTCCAAGACCTTCTCCATATCGTTAATGTAAATAATAAATAACAGCGCTCCTAACATTGATCCCTGTGGTACTCCATACTTATTTTCTATTGAGCTAGATTCAGTGTTGTTAATTCTTGTAATTTGTTTACGGTTCGTTAAATATGACCCAAACCACATCAGCTCTTCATTCTCTATCCCATACCTCAATAGTTTTTGCAGTAGGATGTCTCTATCTATCGTTTCGAATGCTCGCCTAAAGTCCAGAAAAATTGCCAGAATCTTATCAGTTTTCGTATTCCTCCATCGGCTTACAACATAATTAAAAGCAGTTTCACATGAAAATTTCTTTCTGAAACCTGACTGATATTTTGACAATAATTTGTTTTCCTCCGTGTATTTTTCCAACTGTTGCTTAACCACAGTTTCTATCTAACACTTTTTCAAATGTTTTCAGTGATATTATTGGACGAAATTCTTCACATATATTAGTATTTTTAATTTTCTCAATAGGTGTTACCAATGATTCTTTCCAATTATCAGGAAATATTCCCGTTTCTAGCGCTTTATTTATAATTTCAAGCAAGATGTTACCTAATAAATCCCAATTATCCAATATTAAGTCTTTCGATATTCTTCTATAATCATTTTTCATCTTAATATTTTTACATATATTCCTTAATTCTAATAATGAAATTGCACGGAACTTAAATCTACAGTCTATCACAGGTATTTGGTTCTTATATTGCACGTCTTCTATGAATCCTCTTATTTCTTTAATACTATTTACGAAGTAGTTATTAAAATTTTCAGCTATATCAGAATTAATATTATATTCTATATTATCAAATATCACAGATTTTATCACATTTTTAGGAGTTTTTAGGCCTATTTCTTTTATTTTATACCACATTTCCTTTTGATTGCTAGTATTCGTAATTCTATTGCTTATAAACTTATTTTTTTCATTACTAATTTTAACTTTATATATGTTTCTTATGACTTTATAACTATTCCACGCCGATGCTGTATTTTCAAATAAAGCTTTATGATACACTGCGTTTCACTTGAATAGCACACCGTACACATTGAAATTCTCGTCCCTATATCTTTGTAAGAAATAAAAATAACGGAATGATTTTGGATTGCATTTGTAGTGTTATTTATAGCGTTTATTATAAAATAAAAATGATTTCGATTTACATATTAAATTGTTTTTAAAACACAACATAAAAAAGAAAAATACTCAAAAAATAAAAAATAAAATTCCGTTTCACTAGAATAGCACATATTTTAATAAATGTAGAAAAATTACTTTTTATAAAGGTTTTTAATTTTTCATTATTTTTTATTTATTTTTTTATAAGAACTAATATTTAAATATGGGGTTCTAGTAGTAAGCCTCCCTTGTTCAGATTAACCTCGGATATCCTATTAGGCATTGACTCGTACAAATTTTTCAAATAATCGAGAGAAATTAAAGTCCATGCCCGTTGAATGGCCTCAATAAGTTCTATTTTGGTTGAAAATTGTTTTCCAGACTCGTAAACTTTTCTGGCCATCCGTCCCCAAACATTCTCTAATATGTTTAGGTCCGGCGAGTATGGTGGCCAATTCAAAAGGTTGACATTTTTGGTCTCTATGCACGATTTGACCACATGGGCATTATGTATTGGGGCGTAGTCTTGCTACGGCTCAACTCACTACTAGAAACTCATATTTAAATATTAGTTTTTATAAAAAATAAATAAAAAATAATAAAAAAAATTAAAAACCTTTATAAAAAGTAATTTTTCTACATTTATGTATTAAAATATGTGTTAGTCTAGTGAAAAGGAATTTGCTTGTTATTTTTTGAGTATTTTTATTTTTTATGTTGTGTTTTAAAAACAATTTAATAAATCGAAATATTTTTTATTTTATAATAAAAGCTATAAATAGCACTACAAAAGCAATCCAAAATCAATCCGCTATTTTTATTTCTTACAAAGATATAGGGGGAGAATTTCAATGTGTAAGGTGTGCTATTCAAGTGAAACGCCGTGTATTTGATAATTTTTTCCCTTTTCAACATCTAAGTTTTCGCGCACTTTTTCTCACTATAAATTTCTTAATTGTTTGTTCAAAAATAATAAATAATAAATTGTTTTTAATTGTAATCAACGCAATAGTATTTAAGGATTATGGCTAAATAATATATAAGGATTTTAGTAACTGTAAACTGAAGTCAGTTAACTGTTCCCTAATATGTTGTAGAAAAAGGAATATTTTCCTTCAATAATATGTGAAAACTTGTGTTGTGGTTGTAATCTTTCACCGCAGTTTTGAGTTTCAAAGTTGCTGTATACCGTAGGAACTGTATACATATTCTTTTAAATCTCGAATTTTTGAGAATGAATATCCATCCCTTAAGGCGAAGAAGTTTCACAGGCATAAAGTATTTGTCGATGAGAATTCTTCTGATAATTTAGAGCAGTTTTTAAAATGCTTTGCATATCTTGCTGTTAAAATACCGTCTGGAAAACCTTTACTTCGAAAAAATTTTAAATAATCCAGTGGGTATTTTTCACATTTCATTTTCATTTCGTAAGTTGGAATAACTTCCTTTTATATTGTCCATCCTGAGTCCTTAGATACTTCATATTCACTTTGTTTCACACTATCTCGCCATCAGTTTCAATTCTTTGGATAGAAAGAGGTATATTTTTGTCGTCTCTTTTAAGGGACCTTATACTCTAATCGGTTAATGGATTGAAAGATTTAAATATTTATTTAATTGTGGCAAAAAACCTTGTAACGTTACACCAACAAAATTCATTAAATTTGGCAACGGCGTGCCTGTATGATTATAATTGTTTATAAACATTGTTGCATAGTTAAAATGCAATCTTATGAAATAAAAATAAATTTTCCCCATTTAATGAATCGCTTTAAACAGTTCAGTTAACAAAGTTAAAAGAAAACAGAAAAGTTGGGATTTTACACAGATTAAAACTTCATAATTAAATAATTTGACCTGATTTTATGCGAAACTATACCCAAATCGACTGGATATAGTGAAAGTTATTAAAATTTTTAAACGGAAAATTAATTCAAACCTAAAGTTAAATTAAACACGAATAACCCTATAATTTCGATCAAAAAAATTTAATGTAGCTCTACTTGATGATCTTAATTCAATTCGTTCACAACGTTTTGTAGTGCGTTTTGATTATTTTTACCCACCATCATAAATTTTCTCTGTTCGTAAATAATAAACTATTCACTAAATAAATGACACTTAGGACTAAATGGGTAACTAGGAAACCCAGACAAACAATATAAGCTTTATGTGAAAACACTATCCTCCTGAGATCTGATTATTAATTTTTAACGTCTTGTAGGAGAAAAAAATTGCTGTCACAGCAGAGAGAGTATGGGAAATTTTAAAACACATCACTGATGAGGAGTGTTTTATTTTGGGTATGGATCCCAAATATGCTCGTCCCGATTGGATGATTGTCATCGTATTGCCCGTACCACCACTAGCTGTTAGACCGGCTGTTGTTATGTTTGGTGCCGCCAAGAATCAGGACGATTTAACACACAAACTTTCCGACATAATAAAGGCGAACAATGAATTGCGCAAAAATGAGGGAACCGGTGCAGCAGCTCATGTCATTATGGAGAATATAAAAATGTTACAGTTTCATGTGGCTACATTGGTGGACAATGATATGCCTGGCATGCCAAGGGCTATGCAAAAGTCAGGTAAACCTTTAAAAGCGATAAAAGCACGTCTAAAGGGCAAAGAAGGTCGCATTCGTGGTAATTTGATGGGTAAACGTGTGGATTTCTCGGCACGTACTGTCATTACGCCTGATCCAAATTTACGTATTGATCAGGTCGGTGTACCACGTTCCATTGCACAGAATTTAACGTTTCCCGAATTGGTGACACCATTCAACATCGATCGCATGCAGGAATTGGTTAGACGTGGTAATTCACAGTATCCCGGTGCCAAGTATATTGTGCGTGATAACGGTGAACGTATTGATTTAAGATTTCACCCCAAACCCTCCGATTTACATTTACAATGTGGCTATAAAGTCGAACGTCATTTGCGCGATGACGATTTGGTTATTTTCAATCGTCAGCCCACTTTGCACAAAATGAGTATGATGGGTCATCGTGTTAAAGTTTTACCCTGGTCTACATTCCGTATGAATTTGTCGTGTACCTCACCCTATCATGCTGATTTTGATGGTGACGAAATGAATTTGCATGTGCCCCAATCTATGGAAACGAGAGCTGAGGTCGAAAATATTCACATTACACCACGTCAGATTATTACGCCACAGGTAAGTGCGAGTAAAGTTTTTAAAATTCTCTGTAAACTTACATATTTTATTGTGTTTTCCTCTAGGCCAATAAACCCGTTATGGGTATTGTACAGGATACCCTGACAGCCGTACGTAAGATGACAAAACGTGATGTTTTTATCACACGTGAACAAATGATGAATTTGCTCATGTTCTTGCCCACTTGGGATGGTAAAATGCCCCAACCATGTATTTTGAAACCCAAACCTTTGTGGACTGGCAAACAGCTATTCTCGCTCATCATTCCCGGCAATGTAAACATGATACGTACTCACTCCACACATTCTGATGACGAAGATGGTGGTCCCTACAAATGGATTTCGCCTGGTGACATCAAAGTAATGGTAGAACATGGTGAGCTTATTATGGGCATTTTATGTAAGAAAACACTGGGTACCTCGGCTGGTTCCCTGCTGCATATTGTCTTTTTGGAATTGGGCCACGAAATTGCTGGCCGTTTTTACGGTAACATTCAGACTGTCATCAACAATTGGTTGCTGTTGGAAGGTCACAGTATCGGTATTGGTGATACAATTGCTGATCCGCAGACCTATAATGAAATTCAGACGGCCATTAAGAAGGCCAAAGACGATGTCATCAACGTTATTCAAAAGGCTCACAATATGGAGTTGGAACCCACACCTGGTAATACATTGCGTCAGACTTTCGAGAATCAAGTAAATCGTATTTTAAACGATGCTCGTGACAAGACTGGTGGCTCTGCTATGAAATCTCTTACTGAATACAACAATTTAAAAGCTATGGTGGTGTCCGGTTCTAAAGGTTCCAACATTAATATCTCCCAGGTTATTGCTTGTGTAGGTCAACAGAACGTAGAAGGTAAACGTATACCATACGGTTTCCGTAAACGTACCCTGCCTCACTTCATCAAAGACGATTACGGTCCTGAGTCAAGAGGTTTCGTAGAAAATTCATATCTGGCCGGTTTGACGCCTTCAGAGTTCTATTTCCACGCTATGGGTGGTCGTGAAGGTCTTATCGATACTGCTGTCAAGACTGCTGAAACTGGTTACATCCAACGTCGTCTTATAAAGGCTATGGAGTCTGTAATGGTAAACTACGACGGCACAGTACGTAATTCTGTAGGTCAACTTATTCAATTGCGTTACGGTGAGGACGGTTTAGCTGGTGAAACAGTAGAGTTCCAGAATTTACCCACCGTTAAATTGTCGAACAAATCCTTCGAAAAGCGATTCAAATTCGATTGGTCCAATGAGCGTTACATGCGCAAAGTGTTCACCGACGACGTTATCAAAGACCTGAGTGAAAGTGGCAATGCCTTGCCGCAGTTGGAAGTGGAATGGGAACAGTTATGCCGTGATCGTGAGGCCTTAAGAGAAATCTTCCCTAACGGTGATTCTAAAGTAGTATTGCCTTGTAATCTGCAAAGAATGATCTGGAATGTTCAGAAGATCTTCCATATAAACAAACGTATGCCGACAGATCTTTCACCCCTGAGAGTTATAAATGGTGTGCGAGATCTATTACAACGTTGTGTTATAGTGGTGGGCAATGACCATCTTTCTAAACAGGCCAATGAGAACGCTACTTTGTTGTTCCAATGTTTGGTTCGCTCCACACTGTGTACGAAGTATGTGGCCGAAGAATTCCGCTTGTCTACAGAGGCCTTTGAATGGTTAATCGGTGAAATCGAGACGAGATTCCAACAGGCTCAAGCTAATCCTGGTGAAATGGTGGGTGCCTTGGCTGCTCAGAGTTTGGGTGAGCCTGCTACACAGATGACACTGAACACTTTCCATTTTGCTGGTGTATCTTCGAAGAACGTAACCTTGGGTGTACCCAGACTTAAGGAAATCATCAATATTTCTAAGAAACCCAAGGCTCCTTCCCTAACAGTGTTTTTGACAGGCGGAGCTGCCCGAGATGCCGAGAAGGCCAAGAATGTCTTGTGCCGTTTGGAACACACTACGCTGCGTAAAGTAACAGCCAATACGGCCATTTATTACGATCCTGATCCCCAACGCACAGTCATTGCTGAAGATCAAGAATTCGTGAACGTGTACTATGAAATGCCCGATTTTGATCCAACTCGTATATCCCCTTGGCTTCTACGTATCGAATTGGATCGTAAGAGAATGACTGATAAGAAATTGACCATGGAACAGATTGCTGAAAAGATTAATGCCGGTTTCGGTGACGATTTGAATTGTATCTTCAATGATGACAACGCAGACAAGCTTGTCTTACGTATACGTATCATGAATAATGAAGAGAATAAATTCCAAGACGAAGAAGAGGCTGTGGATAAAATGGAGGACGACATGTTTTTAAGATGCATTGAAGCTAACATGTTGTCAGACATGACTCTCCAGGGCATAGAAGCTATTGGCAAAGTGTACATGCATTTGCCCCAAACAGACAGTAAGAAACGAATAATTATTACAGAGACGGGAGAATTTAAAGCCATTGGAGAATGGTTATTGGAAACTGATGGTACTTCCATGATGAAAGTACTCTCCGAACGTGATGTTGATCCAGTGCGTACGTCTTCTAACGATATTTGCGAAATTTTCCAAGTGTTGGGCATCGAAGCTGTGCGTAAATCAGTTGAAAAAGAAATGAATGCAGTGCTGCAGTTCTATGGTTTGTATGTAAACTATCGTCACTTGGCTTTGTTGTGTGACGTAATGACAGCGAAGGGTCACTTGATGGCCATTACACGTCACGGTATCAATAGGCAGGATACTGGTGCTCTTATGAGATGTTCCTTTGAAGAAACCGTCGATGTGTTGATGGATGCCTCTGCTCATGCGGAAACCGATCCTATGAGAGGTGTATCAGAAAATATTATCATGGGTCAATTACCGAAAATGGGCACAGGTTAGATAACAGTATAGAGAGAAATTGAGTAGATTTTTATTATCATTCCTTTTATGACTTTTACAGGCTGCTTTGATTTGTTATTGGATGCTGAAAAGTGTCGTTATGGTATTGAAATTGCCAATACCATGGGCTCTAGCATGCTGGGCGGTTCAGCCGTGTTCTTTGGCGCTGTGGCAACACCTAGTATGTCGCCGCCCAGAACACCCTGGATTCAATGTGGTACACCTAAATATTTATCACCGTCAGGTCAAAGTAAGTTTCGAAATTTAAATCTGAAAGAATTTTTTGTAATAGAATGTTGATCTATATTTTCTAGTGAGTGGAATGACACCAGGCGGACCCAGTTTTTCACCCTCGGCTGCTTCGGAAGCGTCAGGCATGTCACCTATATGGTCGCCGGCTCATCCTGGCTCATCACCATCATCGCCTGGTCCTGCAATGTCGCCATTCTTATCACCTTCGCCTAGCGTATCACCACCCTCTTATTCGCCGGCTAGTCCTAATTATGCGGCTTCCTCACCAGGTGGAGCTTCACCCAGCTATTCACCGCTCAGTCCAACCTATTCACCTACTAGTCCTGTTTATATGGCCGGATCGTCGAGATATTCCACAACTCCTAATTTCAATCCACAATCAACGGGTTATTTGCCCTCAACTAGTGGCTATTCGCCCTCATCTCCAGCCTATTCGCCAACATCAAATTACCAATCGTCAAGTCCCTCTTATACGGGCAGTGGATCCAATTTGTATTCACCAGCGAGTGCTTATTCACCAACCTCTTCGAATTATTCAGCCAATTCTCCTTCTTATTCACCAAGCTCACGATCTTATTCTCCTTCATCTCCTTCGTATTCTCCTTCCTCGCCTTCGTCTCACTGTTATTCACCAACATCACCCTCGTATTCGCCTTCGTCACCAACTTATACTCCTGTGACACCTTCGTATTCGCCCTCTTCACCCAATTTGTCGGCTTCTCCACACTATTCACCAGTCTCACCAGCTTATTCGCAAACGGGCGTCAAGTACTCACCAACTTCGCCTAAATATTCACCACCTTCACCCTCTTATGATGGTTCACCTGGCTCACCGCAATATACACCCGGCTCACCTCAATACTCTCCAGCTTCGCCTAAATATTCTCCAACTTCACCATTATATTCGCCGGCTTCGCCACAACATTCGCCAGCCAATCAATATAGTCCTACAGGCTCCAGCTATTCGGCAGCTTCGCCTCGTTATTCACCCAATATGTCAATCTATTCTCCCAGTAGCACAAGATGTTCACCGAATTCCCCAACGTACACTCCAACGCGCAATTATTCACCAGCGTCACCCATGTATTCACCCACAGCTCCATCTCATGGCTATTCGCCTACAAGTCCCACAAGCCCGGCCTATTCTCCCAGTAGTCCTACTTACGAGGAAAGTGACGATTAAGCTGAAGGGGAGATGTATCACAAACATAATAGAAGGAGGAAGAGATCGTAAGAATTTCGTAATTGCAATTCGTTTTAAAATGTTTTTCGTGAATATTGCAGCATAATGGGAATAATACATGAGAAAGCATTGCATTTTTTTGTTTATATCAATAGTAGAGTATAAAGTATTGGTATTTACTATTATCCTTTATTTAAATAGAATTAAGCACACACATACTATTCACAGTTTGTAAAATGGATGGATCAGTACTCCATAGTATAGTGTCCATTCTATTAAAAATTTAAATTCTCTTATTGATAATCACTTGATGATGAGCCAGGTATGGCAGGAATTTTCAATTTTTTCTTATAAAAACTGATCTTCAATTTATGTAATATTTGTAATGACGGAATAAGAACAATTTTAATAATTAACTTGAAAAGAAAAAGTAAAATCAACCCAAAAAATTTATATTTTTAATTATTATAATTTGTAATATTTAAAATGATAAAACATAAAATAACAAAAACAAATAAAAAAAAGAGGAGTTTAAAATCAAATTTTTTACATTACAAATAATATTTGCGGGCAATAGATTCGAAGGATATCCAGCGGATGGAGAATACAACTCGTCTGCTGTAGCAAGTATTGATAAATTAAATGGCAAAAATTGTGCAACTTGGAGCATACAGGTAAAATGTTTGCTAATTACATTAGATTTGTGGCTTTATTTTATTTATTATTTATTATTGTTGAGGCTTGTACGAAAGAAAATTTCAGAAAATGGGTGGAGATGGAATGAAGGCTTTGACAGCAATAATATTAAGTATGAAAAGAAATCAGTTAATTAACATTGAAAATTATGCAACAACAAAAGATGCCTGGAACGTGTAGAGTTCAATTTATAAAGCAGACATAGCGTCCTGAAAGGTAAATTTTATTTAAATAAAGGTTTTGATTCACAACTTAAAGAATTTATCAATCAATAGTTGATGGATTCAAGCAAAATTGGAATCGAATTAAATAATGATCTCTTACTCATTTTATTATTATCATTATGTAGTTCTTATTATTATTATGTATTCTTATTTTTAGTAGCCATAGAAAGCCGTGATGATTTGCCTAAAAGCGAAAAATTAATTTCGAAAATTTTAAACGAAGAAATAGGACAATTGATGATTCAAATTAAAAAGCTTTTGTTATGAATTATGAATGTGAGAGGTAAGAAACAATATAACAATACAGTTACATTTTACATGATGTAAAAAGTGGATACTAACATAAAAGAAGTCGTCCGAATGATAAGAGAGATACAGAAACAGATACAGAATGTAAATGTTAATCAAATGTCTTAGAAAGGATGTTGTGGAAAGAAAGGCCACGTAGAAACTCAGTGTAAAGGAAATAAAGAAATGCATAATTGGTGAATATCATTTAGTGATGATGCATCGTCACATTATGGATAATATCCCAGAATATTCTGAAGATTTTAAAGAATCAAGAAGACAAAAGATTTTAGTAATATCTGGCGAAATAATTTCTGCACAAGGCTATGAAAATATAAAGATTTTTATCCGCTTACGTTATACAATGTAGGCGTGACACGTCCCCCCGTTGTTACGTTAGAATTTTCTAGCAATAAACAAAATTATTAAAGCTGGCCGGTCATATTCGACAATTATAATTAATTATAGTGGAACATACATACATACATATGTTCATAGTAAAGTTGTTGTAAATGGTGTAATTGCTTAAAATCCTTTTTTACATTCAACATGATTTTCAATATTTTCAAAAAAAAATTCCAAAAAAATTTATGAGGACACGACAAAAGATGGCCAACCAGCCGATCTCAATAAAAAACCTGGCGATGGTGGTTGCGGTCATTATCAAATATCGATTAGAAGAACTGGCTTAGATTTGACAGCCGAATGGAAACATGTAAATGAAGATTCACAGGTATAGTAATAATAATTTGTTTTTAATTGTAATCAACGCAATAGTATTTAGGGATTATAGATAAATAATATATAAGGATTTTAGTAACTGTAAAATGAAGTCAGTTAACTGTTCCCTAATTTGTTCTAGAAAAAGGAATATTTTCCTGTTGTGGTTGTAATCTCTCACCCCAGTTTTGAGTTTCAAAGTTGCTGTATACCGTAGGAACTGCATCCTCGACATATTCTTTTGAATCTCGGATTTTTGAGAATGAATATCCCTTAAGACGAAGAAGTTTCACAGGCATAAAGTATTTGTCGATGAGAATTCTTCTGATAATTTAGAGTAGTTTTTAAAATGCTTTGCATATCCTGCTGTTAAAATACCGTCCGGAAAACGTTAATTTGGAAAAAAAATTTAAATAATCCAGTGGGTATTTTTCACATTTCATTTTCATTTCGTAAGTTGGAATAACTTTCTTTTATATTGTCCATCCTGAGTCCTTAGATACTTTATATTCACTTTGTTTCACACTATCTCGCCATCAGTTTCAATTCTTTAGATAGAAAGAGGTATATTTTTGACGTCTCTTTTAAGGGACCTTATGCGCTAATGGGTTAATAGATTTAAATATTTATTTAATTGTAACGTTAAACCAACAAAGTTCATTAAATATGGCAACGGTGTGGTGTACCTGTCTAATTATAGTTGTTTATAAACATTGTTGCATAGTTAAAACGCAATCTTATGAAATAAAAATAAAATTTCCCCTTTCAATGAATCGCTTTAAACAGTTCAGTTCTAATAATACTGATGAATAGTTTACGTTTTTAACAAAGTTAAAAGAAAACAGAAAAGTTGGGATTTTCCACAGATTAAAATTTCTTTATTAACTAATTTGATTTGATTTTATTCGAAACTATACCCAAATCGACTGCAATATAGTGAAAGTTATTAAAAATTTTTAAATGCAAAATTAATTCAAACGTTAAGTTAATTGAAACACGAGTAACTCTTATCATTTCTATTAAAAAATTTAATATAACTCTAGAAATGTCTGTGTGCACGATCTTGATTTGATGTTCAATTAATTCACAACTTTTTGTAGTACTTTTGACTTCATTCTTCAGTTTTTAAGTGATCCCTGTCCGTAAATAGCAAACATTTCACTAAATAAATGGCAGGACTACATGGATAACTAGTTAACCCAAACAAACAATATAAGCTTTATGAGAAAACATTGTTCTCCTGAGATGTGATTATTAATTTTTAACATCTTGTTGGAGAAAAAATTGCTGTCACAGCAGAGAGAGTATGGGAAATTTTAAAACATAATAATTAATTTTATTTTAATGTTCCACTATACATATATACATATGTTCATAGTAAAGTTGTTGTAAATGGTATAATTGATGAAAATTCTTTTTTTACACTAATTGTTTTGTCTCAACACAATTTTCAATATTTTATGACTATGTTTATACATGTTAGTGTCCTCGGTTTTATTTTTATCTTCCGTTATCCATATTTTAAACATTAATGGTGCAGAATCATTTATGGTACAGCATTAACGAAAGCCTATCAATATTCGATATGATAAATATGAAGAGAAAGAAATCGATTTACAATATACAGATTACTTCCGCTAACAATGTAGCAGATATTTTGACAAAGGCGTAGTGGCGAAGCCGAAACGTGTGGATTCCTAAAGATGGAATTTAAAATTTTTTTAATTCAATTGTAATTTTGTTGCATACATACGTTGTAAATGTAGGTTTTCTATAATTTTTATGAAAAGTAAACTTTTTGACTTTAAAATAGTTGTCATTGCAATATTAATTTTTATTTAAACAAGAGCTATTATTAATAATTTTTAGAAATTAATTTATAATTGGGTGTTCTGTTAGTCTAGCATGAAGTGTGCAGACTCTGCTGGTCTGTTACAGTCCACTGAGCAAAAAGTCTTATGTTACTCAGCTCGTAATAATTGTAAAATAATTTGCAATTGTATTCTAATTAAGAAATAAATTATAATTCTGAAAATTAAACGACATTATTTCACTTTCAGAAGCTTATTTATCCAACAACTTTTATTTTTATAATTTTATAAAAAGGTCCACTTGTTGCTATATATACACAGTCTTTTTGTATATGCTTAGAACTCAGTTATTGTTTGTTATTCGCTCATATGTGTAGTTGGAGCTGAAATGATCGAAGAGAATATTTTGCTTTAAACAAACAATCCTGTTTTATGAGTCACGATTCATGATAAAATTGCAAGTTTTTGGTTGTGAACACAAAAATTTATGCTTTTAGGGTGTTGAGTGCGTAAGAATGTTTTTCAATCAGCATTTGCTGATTTCAATCTGTTGCGTTCGTACAACAAATTCTTAAATCGTAAACAAAACAATTGAAAAGTGTGCTTTTAATGCAGCAAAATGGATTTTCAATGGAATTTTTCTTAAAGTAAATGGAGTTTTCAATGAAAGACTTCAAGTGAAGAAATCTTTGTTACAATCGTGTAATAAACAATTCAGAAAAAGAAAAAAATAAATACACAAAAGACGATTGAATACAAACTGAGTTCAAAAAGAAAAAGTCCTAACCAGAGCTTCAAAAAATAATAATAATAAAAAAAGTGTGGAAGTGTGTTGTTAACCCGCAAAGTAATTTTTGTTTTTGATAGTTATTAATCAAAACATTTAAAATTTAAATAAATACAATAACAATATGTCGTCAAATGATTCCAAAGCGCTTTTAAGGCCGGTAAAATGTGTGCAATTTGGTATCTTGTCTCCAAATGAAATTGTAAGTATTATTCATGATAACTTTCATGATCTAAACAGCATTATAATGAAAAGTATGTTATTTGCCATTGTTGTTTAGCGCCGCATGTCTGTTACCGAGGGCGGCGTGCAGTTTGCTGAAACTATGGAAGGTGGCCGTCCAAAATTAGGCGGCCTTATGGATCCCCGCCAAGGTGTTATTGATCGCACATCCCGTTGCCAGACCTGTGATGGTAATATGACCGAATGTCCTGGTCATTTTGGTCATATTGATTTAGCAAAACCAATCTTTCACATTGGCTTCATAACTAAAACCATTAAGATATTAAGATGCGTTTGTTTTTATTGTTCGAAAATGTTAGTCTCACCCCACAATCCTAAGATTAAAGAAATTGTTATGAAAACAAAAGGCCAGCCTAGAAAACGCCTGGCTTATGTATATAATCTGTGCAAAGGCAAAAAATTTTGTGGGGGCGGTGAAGATATGAGAATGACAAAAGATGACCAACCAGCCGATCCCGATAAAAAACTTGGCCATGGTGGTTGCGGTCGTTATCAGCCATTGATTAGAAGAGCTGGCTTAGATTTGACAGCCGAATGGACACATGTCAATGAAGATTCACAGGTACAGTAGTAATAAATATGTTTCTAATATAAAAGTTTCTTTTGTTTTTGTGCAGTAAAGTTTATGTAAAAATATTAACCTTTCGAGAAAATTACCAATTACAATAGAATTTGAATTCCAATACATTTCCAGGTAGCTTCTGAACAAGACAGCGATTAATATTCAAGTATAGTTAACATATTGAACCAATTCCCTAAAAAATGGATAACTAACAAACAAACAATACAAAATTTTAGGGAAATTAAAAACATTGATCCACTGAGATTTGATTAGTATTTATTTTAACTTGTTTTGTAGGAGAAAAAAATTGCTGTCACAGCAGAGAGAGTATGGGAAATTTTAAAACACATCACTGACGAGGAGTGTTTCACTTTGGATATGGATCCCAAGTATACTCGCCCCGATTGGATGATTGTCACCGTATTACCCGTAGCACCACTAGCTGTCAGACCCACTTTTACTACTTTTGGTGGCGCCAACAAGCAGGACGATTTAACGCACAAACTTTCCGACATCATAAAGGCGAACAATGAATTGCGCAAAAATATGGAAACCGGTGCAGCAGCTCATGTTATTAGAGAGAATATTAAAATGTTACAGTTTCATGTGGCCACATTAGTGGACAATGAAATGCCTGGCATGCCAAGGGCTATGCAAAAGTCAGGTGAACCTTTAAAAGCGATAAAATCACGTCTAAAGGGTAAAGAAGGTCGTATTCGTGGTAATTTGATGGGTAAACGTGTGAATTTCTCGGCACGTACTGTCATTACGCCTGATCCAAATTTACGTATTGATCAGGTCGGTGTACCGCGTTCCATTGCACAGAATTTAACGTTTCCCGAATTGGTGACACCATTCAACATCGATCGAATGCAGGAATTGGTTAGACGTGGTAATTCACAGTATCCCGGTGCCAAGAGTATAGTGCGTGATAACGGTGAATGTATTGATTTAAGTTATCACCACAAAGCCTCAGATTTACATTTACAATGTGGCTATAAAGTGGAACGTCACTTGCGCGATGACGATCTGGTTATTTTCAATCGTCAGCCCACTTTGCACAGAATGAGTATGATGGGTCATCGTGTTAAAGTTTTACCCTGGTCTACATTCCGTATGAATTTGTCGTGTACCTCACCCTATCATGCTGATTTTGATGGTGACGAAATGAATTTGCATGTGCCCCAATCTATGGAAACGAGAGCTGAGGTCGAAAATATTCACATTACACCACGTCAGATTATTACGCCACAGGTAAGTGTGAGAAAAGTTTTTAAAATTCTCTGTAAACTTACATATTTTATTGTTTTCCTCTAGGCCAATAAACCCGTTATGGGTATTGTACAGGATACCCTGACAGCCGTACGTAAGATGACAAAACGTGATGCTTTTATTACACGTGAACAAATGATGAATTTGCTCATGTTCTTGCCCACTTGGAATGGTAAAATGCCCCAACCATGTATTTTGAAACCCAAACCTTTGTGGACTGGCAAACAGCTATTCTCGCTCATCATTCCCGGCAATGTAAACATGATATGTACTCACTCCACACATCCTGATGACGAAGATGATGGTCCCTATAAATGGATTTCGCCTGGTGACACCAAAGTAATGGTAGAGCATGGTGAACTTATTATGGGCATTTTATGTAAGAAACCACTGGGTACCTCGGCTGGTTCCCTGCTGCATATTGTCTTTTTGGAATTGGGCCACGAAATTGCTGGCCGTTTTTACGATGACATTCAGAATGTCATTAACAACTGGTTGCTGTTGGAAGGTCACAGTATCGGTATTGGAGATACAATTGCTGATCCGCAGACCTATAGAGAAATTCAGGCGGCTATTCAGAAGGCCAAAGACGATGTCTTAAACATTATTCAAAAGGCTCATTATATGGAGTTGGAACCCACACCTGGTAATACATTGCGTCAGACTTTCGAGAATCAAGTAAATCGTATTTTGAACGATGCTCGTGACAAAATTGGTGGCTCTGCTAAGAAATCTCTGACTGAATACAACAATTTAAAGGCTATGGTAGTGTCTGGTTCTAAAGGTTGCAACATTAATATCTCCCAGATTATTGCTTGTGTAGGTCAACAGAACGTAGAAGGTAAACGTATACCATACGGTTTCCGTAAACGTACCCTGCCTCACTTCATCAAAGACGATTACGGTCCTGCGTCCAGAGGTTTCGTAGAAAATTCATATCTGGTCGGTTTGACGCCTTCTGAGTTCTATTTCCACGCTATGGGCAGTCGTGAAGGTTTTATCGATATTGCTGTAAAGATTGCTGAATCTGGTTACATCCAACGTCGTCTTATAAAGGCTATGGAGTCTGTAATGGTAAACTACGACGGCACAGTACGTAATTCTGTGGGTGAACTTATTCAATTGCGTTACGGTGAGGACGGTTTAGCTGGTGAAACAGTAGAGTTCCAGAATTTACCCACCGTTAAATTGTCGAACAAATCCTTCGAAAAACGATTCAAATTCGATTGGTCCAATGAGCGTTACATGCGCAAAGTGTTCACCGACGACGTTATCAAAGAGCTGAGTGAAAACGGCAATGCCTTGCTGCAGTTGGAAGTGGAATGGGAACAGCTATGTCGTGATCGTGAAGCTTTAAGAAAAATTTTCCTAAACGGTGACTCTAAAGTAGTATTGCCTTGTAATCTGCAAAGAATGATCTGGAATGTTCAGCAGATCTTCCATATAAACAAACGTATGCCGACAGATCTTTCACCCCTGAGAGTTATAAATGGTGTGCGAGATCTATTACAACGTTGTGTTATAGTGGTGGGCAATGACCATCTTTCTAAACAGGCCAATGAGAACGCCACTTTGTTGTTCCAATGTTTGGTTCGCTCCACGCTGTGTACGAAACATGTGGCAGAAGAGTTCCGTTTGTCTACAGAGGCCTTCGAATGGTTAATCGATGAAATCGAGACGAGATTCCAACAGGCTCAAGTTAATCCTGGTGAAATGGTGGGTGCCTTGGCAGCTGAGAGTTTGGGTGAGCCTGTCACACAGATGACACTGAACACTTTCCATTTTGCTGGTGTATCTTCGAAGTTCGCAGTTTTGGGTGTACCTAGACTTAAAGAAATCATCAATATTTCCCAGAAACCCAAGACTCCTTCGTTAACAGTATTTTTGACAGGCGGAGTTGCTCGTGATGCCAGGAAGGCTAAGAATGTCTTGTGCCGTTTGGAACACACTACGCTGCGTAAAGTAACAGCCAATACGGCCATTTATTACGATCCTGATCCCCAACGCACAGTCATTGCTGAAGATCAAGAATTCGTGAACGTCTACTATGAAATGCCCGATTTTGATCCAACTCGTATATCCCCTTGGCTTCTACGTATCGAATTGGATCGTAAGAGAATGATTGATAAGAAATTGACCATGGAACAGATTGCTGAAAAGATCAATGCCGGTTTCGGTGACGATTTGAATTGTATCTTCAATGATGACAACGCAGACAAGCTTATCTTACGTATACGTATCATGAATAATGAAGAGAATAAATTCCAAGACGAAGAAGAAGCTGTGGATAAAATGGAGGACGACATGTTTTTAAGATGCATTGAAGCTAACATGTTGTCAGACATGACTCTCCAGGGAATAGTAGCTATTGGCAAAGTATACATGCATTTGCCCCAAACAGACAGTAAGAATCGAATAATTATCACAGAGACAGGAGAATTTAAAGCCATTCGAGAATGGTTATTGGAAACTGATGGTACTTCCTTGTTGGAAGTACTCTCCGAACGTGATGTTGATCCAGTGCGTACTTCTTCTAACGATATTTGCGAAATTTTCCAAGTGTTGGGCATCGAAGCTGTGCGTAAATCAGTTGAAAAAGAAATGAATGCTGTGCTGCAGTTCTATGGCTTGTATGTAAACTATCGTCACTTGGCTTTGTTGTGTGACGTAATGACAGCGAAGGGTCACTTGATGGCCATTACACGTCATGGTATCAATAGGCAGGATACTGGTGCTCTTATGAGATGTTCCTTTGAAGAAACAGTCGATGTGTTGATGGATGCCTCTGCTCATGCGGAAACCGATCCTATGAGAGGTGTATCAGAAAATATTATCATGGGTCAATTACCGAAAATCGGCACTGGCAAGTTAACAGTAAAGTGAGAGAATTGAGAAGACATTTTTTTCTAATTTCTTTTATTATCTTTTACAGGCTGCTTTGATTTGTTATTGGATGCTGAAAAGTGTCGTTATGGTATTGAAATTGCCAATACCTTAGGCTCTAGCATGCTGGGCGGTTCAGCCATGTTTTTTGGCGCTGTGGCAACACCTAGTATGTCGCCGCCCAGAACACCTTGGATTCAATGTGGTACACCTAAATATTTATCACCGTCAGGTCAAAGTAAGTTTCGAATTTTAAACCTAAAAGAATTTTTTTGTAATAGAATGTTGGTCTTTATTTTCTAGTGAGTGGAATGACACCAGGCGGACCCATTTTTTCGCCATCGGCTGCTTCGGAAGCGTCAGGCATGTCACCTATGTGGTCGCCGGCTTATCCTGGCTCATCACCATCATCGCCTGGTCCTGTAATGTCGCCATTCTTATCGCCCTCGCCTAGCGTATCACCACCCTCTTATTCGCCGGCTAGTCCTAATTATGCGGCTTCCTCACCAGGTGGAACCTCACCCAGCTATTCACCGCTCAGTCCGACCTATTCACCTACTAGTCCTGTTTATATGGTCGGATCGTCGAGATATTCCACAACTCCTAATTTCAATCCACAATCAACGGGTTATTTGCCCTCAACTAGTGGCTATTCGCCCTCATCTCCAGCCTATTCGCCAACATCAAATTACCAATCGTCAAGTCCCTCTTATACGGGCAGTGGATCCAATCTGTATTCACCAGCGAGTGCTTATTCACCAACCTCTTCGAATTATTCAGCAAATTCTCCATCTTATTCACCAAGCTCACGATCTTATTCTCCTTCATCTCCTTCGTATTCATCGTCTCATTGTTATTCACCAACATCACCTTTGATGAAGGCGAATACATCACCAACTTATACTCCTGTGACACCTTCGTATTCGCCCTCCTCACCCAACTTGTCGGCTTCTCCACACTATTCACCGGCCTCACCAGCTTATTCTCAAACGGAAGTTAAGTACTCACAAACTTCGCTTTATTCGCCTATAAGTGCCACAAACCCGGCCTATTCGCCCAGTAGTCCTACTTACGAAGAAAGTGACGATTAAGCTGAGGGGGAGATGTATCACAAAAGTAGTAGAAGGAGGAAGAGAACGTAAGAATTCCGTAATTGCAATTCGTTTTAAAATATTTTTCGTGAATATAGCAGTATAATGGAAGAAATAGAAGAGAAACCATTGCATTTCCTGTTTATATCAAAGGTACAGTATAAAGTATATTTTTTAAATAGAATTAAGCACACATACACTATTCACAGTTCGTAAAATGGTACCCATAGTATCCATTCTAGTAAATTTTAATTTTCTTATTGATAATCATTTTGATGAGCCATAATTTTATGGCAGGAATTTTCAATTTTATGTTAAAAAAACTCGTCCTCAATTTATGTTATATTTGCAATTACGGAATAAGAACAGTTTGAATTATTAACCTGAAAAGAAAAGTAAAACCAACCCAAAAAACTATATATTTCAAATTTTTATAATTTGTAATGTTTAAAATAAACATAAAACAACAAACACAAATACAAAAAGCGAAGTTTAAAATCAAATTAAGCAGAACTTTTACATAACAAACAACATTTGCCGGTAATAAACTCGAAGGAAATTCAGCGTACGGAAGATAGAAACACTCGAATAGTTACAGAGGACACATTTGGATCCAAGGTAACGATTACTCTGTTGCATAAGCTAACCTAACCAATCACACTCTGCTATTACACTTCTAGAGCTATCATCAAAGTATTGGCCGATAACCAAAAAGTAAGTTGCCAAACATATTTACAATACATTACTTACGTACTTAATTGGTCATTACCACCCTTAGACAGGATTACAACCTATCTACTCACACTAGTCATGTTGCGATGAGTGGTGGGATCTAAAGTTTAATATCCACGCCGAATGGTAGATTTTTAAGAACAGAAATTTTGCCAGGCGACTGCTGAGAGTAGAAGTCACGAAATGTTTTATTTTTGATATTTCATTTGTTCGAGATCCAAAGTACTGTAGTACAAAATTCAAGGTAAGGTAATGGTTATAACGAATGCCACTGTGCCAATCTACTTTCACGATATATTAGATGCAGTAGAGAGACAGTTAGAGAGTGTGGACATATAGTCAGGATGACAACCAAGTTTCTAACAACACTAATGTTGTGTGTGTTAATTTTTGAGAAACGTTTCATGACAATTTTATTATACTCTCAGAGTTTTTGCTCGAAATCTGCTGAGTGGAAGTCGCCGAAGAAATATTTTTTTCATATTTCGTTTCGTTCGAAACAAACAAAATTCATTTCGCAACCTCACGGCGACTATAACGGAACACTGGCCTCTGTATACGCACGCCTGGAGGCTCGTAATACTTCGCAACGCATTTTGCTGTTACTGTAATCAGAATTGATTGATATAGCGTGTCTAACTAAAGGTGGTTTAGAAATACCAATCAGGAGTTATAAATTTGAGTGACAGAATGGGTACAACGATATCTCATACAATCGAATAAAGCTTTGCTTTTTGAGGCAATTGCCAATTTAGTCTCATCTCATGTAGTGAAACTGTAGCAACTCTTCTGGGTAGGAGACAGACTCATTGCGAAATTGAATTTGCAGGTCTAGCTGGCAGACGATTATGGGTATCTTTCTTCAATGGCTTGAGGCAGTGAGCAAGTCTAGATACGATTAATATTTTCCACTTTATGAACAATAATTTCTCTTCTATCTTTGTTTATTTGGCTTCATTCATAACCTTTGACCTTGAATTGGCTTTTTGCTTAGTAAGCTAATCTTGGCCGAATTTTCTTAAAAAAAATATTTTTCGTGCAAATTAATTAATTTTTCGTTTGTTTTTAATTTAATTTTATTTTGTTTTTGAAATTTCGTTAAATTACAATTTTTAAAAGATCAGAGTTAAAGAAAAAAAGAGAAAGACAGAGACGTAGAGAGATTTATTATCGCTAGTGCTTAAAAAAATGAATACTTCTCTTAAAATACAATACAACACAATACAATATAATAAATAAATAAAGAGAATTAAAACTAAATTAACAACTAAAATACAGGATGACTAGAAACAAGGATCGTGGGAAAGGAAGGCATTTAACAAAAACCTTCCTTTCCTTTGAAACCCTTTAAAAACGAGGTGTTCAAAACCAAAATTAAGCACTTTAACTTACAGCAACATTACAGAAACAAAAAACAAAAACAACAAAAAAAAAGTATTATAGAATGCCTTCTAAAATATGGACTTGACTAGTGAAATTAATTCTCTTCGAAATCTTTCAAAGAGTTGAACGGTTTTTTTTGTTTGAATCTACGATGTGGTTGGAACCATTATTATAACTGGTTGTGGTTGTTGTTGTGGTTGCTGTAACAACTTCATATGCTCCTTAGTGGGTCAGGCAACAATATCGTTGTGAGGATTATAAGCGGCGAAATAATTTAAATTGAATTCATCATTGAACAACACAACATCGGATTCCACGCCCACATGTTGTTGCTGGTTGTGGTTCGGGTGTTGATGTTGCTGACTTGAGGCTGATGTTGCAGACTGATTGTGCTGATGTTGACTAGTGGTCATTTGTATGCCCAATTCTAAAGGATCGATTTCGGTAACATAATAAGGCCCCGTCGTAGACGATGAATGATGATGGCTATGGCAGTGTGTGGAAATGCCAGCTACTGATGAATGACGTAAACCGCTTTCATTAACCACCACATCTTTATGTATGGGATTGAGATAATCTAATGAAAAGAAAATCATAGAAAAATTCACATATCCTTCATCTTCGCCTCTAAATAACTTACCATTGTCCAGTAAAACATCCTGATAAGTTCCAATAATTGTTTGATTCACCGCTTGTACTTCCACCTCACGGTGTATGCCGTTTAAGATTTGTCCCGCCGTCTTTCGCAATTCCTCATCGGTCAAGAGGTCATTGTATGTTAAACTGTTCTCATGTAGATTCTGTTCATTTGTCGTTTCCATAGAATGTAAAGAGTTTTGATTTTGCATAGAGCCATCGTTATTGTTATGATTTTGTTGCAGCATCTCCTGTTGCAACGCTGCAGCGGCTACAGCAGCTTCGTCATAGCTACACGTTTCCTGTTGGCAGGCATTTTGTTTGCGTTGCTTTTCTTCTAGTTGCTTTTGCTGATGCTGCTGCAGGCGTTCACGGTTCATTGATTCCATTTTGAAAAATAAATCTAGGCGTTGCTTTTTCTACAATTCGCCAAAAAGTAAGATAAGATCAGAATTATTTTTTTTCAGTGTGAAGTGTTCATAATAGACACTTACATGCTCCCAGGCTAAAACATTTTCAGCTGAATCGCCACTTGATATGGTCCACAGATGACCGGCACCCTGTGGCGCTTTGTGCCCCTTACGGAAATGTGGATTAATGGAGAGATTATGTCTCACGGAGTTTTTCCAACGGTCATCATTGGACTTGTAATAGGGGAAACGATCCCTGTAAGAAAAAATAAAATAAAAAAAGGTTAGGTTGGATATAAAAATATTGGCGGATGATATGAGGTGTGCATACTTGCGCCATCTCAAGCTATGGCAAATGGATATTACAATGACAGTACGCTTGTAGTCGCCGTAGTCTAGTAGGTAGTGTATAGGCTTATTAAACGTAAGGCCTTGGTTCAAATCCCAGGTCAGACATCAAAACGAAAATAAAAAAAAATATTTCTTCGCCGACTTCCTCTCAGCGGATTTCTTGCAAAAACTCTAAGAATAAATAAATCCGCCATGAAAATTTTCTCAAACATCTGTCGTTCGGAGTCGACTTTAAACTGTAGGGCCCACCACTCATGTATAAAATTAGCACACACAACGTAAGTGGTGTCAGAAACTGGGTCGTAATCCTGACTGAAGGGTTGTAATGACCAATTATGTATGTATGGACGCTTTAAAGGGTAGGCGGACATTTAAGCCCTTGACTGGTGTACAAACACTGCAAACTGAACTTCTAAGTGACACAGTTCTTGACTGGTCATGAAATATCTGCACAGATATGCACATAATAGCCTCCCCCTTACTATGTCTAAACTGTGTGGATGAGCAGGAAGATGTAGAGCATATTCTACTATGTTGACTGAATGTAGATGGTCCAGGGAAATAAATTGCCGGCCAAACCACATTATAAGAGCGATGTCGATGTCTATGGAACCAGCACAGTTAGTTTTAGTCCTATGGATCGTCTACCTATTTTGACCAACTCCTTTCCTAAATAAAAACAATACATGCCACCTGTCTGTTTCTGTCAATTTCTACGAAATTACCCTGAATATCCATTTTATATGTGGCTGTCATTTAAAAAAATATGACAAAAAAGAAATGCAAACTGAAAATAAGGTATTTAGCAATTTGAAGCCATATTTTATGACCTCTCCGTTGTAATGGTTTCTTGGCAGAACCTCCTATGGCTGAACCCCCCTTGGCTGATATAAGATTTTGAGTAAATGAAAAAAAATCTTCGTTTTTTTTTCTTGTAAATGGTCGCGTGCTACTCTATATTTACTGCCAAAAAAAAAATTAAAATATGAAATGAAAAAAAGGGGAAACCGAAAGGGAGGGGGCGTCTGAATTCATAATACATAAATACACGTAAATGATGATTTACAAACCAATGACATACTGACTGTCTTCCCATACACAAGGAAAAGATGGTGGTGGTGGTCCTTCGAGTTGGTCCTTCGCGCCCCCTTTCTTTCAATTTTGCTTTTAAAGCACTGTTAAGTTTTGCGTGCATTTTTATGGGCAAAAGAAACACCAAAAAAAAAAGAAGGAACTAATAGGGGTTGAAATTTATTGCCCTCCGTTTTTGGGAGTGTATACACACAAGTTTACAGAGTGTACAGTAATTTCCAACAGGGTTTTAGACGTTTCACGTTTTAGGTTTTTCTATAATTTGTGGAGAGTGTGCGCATTACATATGATGTCCTTTCCGTTTTAAATGGAAAATTATTTCTTTTCTGGCCCACAGGGTGGTATATGATGGGAATATATGGGGTAGAAAAAAAACGAAACTTGACGTGCAGCAAGCTCTTACAACAACTACAACAATAACTACACTAGTTTGAAAAACTATTAAGAAAAAGTTTTTAGTTTTTTTCTTCTTGTTGTTATTGTTGCTGCTTTTAAAATTTATGTATATTGTGCGGTAGTATATAAAAATTGTATGGAAAAAGTTTTAATTGCTACTGGTCAAAAAGTTTTAATGGGCCTCACGATGTGAAATGAAATGGTAATTCATATACATTTGCTACTTCTTTAGTATGTATGTATGTATGTTATGTATAGCTGTGCATATGGTTAGTCATATAATATACGATTACGGGTAGTATATGGGCAATTAAATGCAATAGCCAATGGAAATTAAGGACACTGAAGACTGACTACAAGCTATTTAGTAAACGTTGATTTGATTAAACTGATTCAAAATGGCCATGGCTACTAGTACGTACATATGTATATAAAATGGTTGATTTATTAATATGACAATAGACGTTAATGCAGATAGAATTCAAATATACAGGTAGACCAGCTATTGTCTACTTTGGGACTTATGACGTATTTTGTCATTACAACTGTTTAGTCAGGATTAGAATTATGTTGTGTGTGTTTAAGTTTTATTTATGAGTAGCGGAACCTACAGTTTAATGTCGACTCTGAACGACAGATTTATGAGAAACTTTTCCTGGCAATTTTATTTACTTTCAGGCTTTTTGCCAGAAATCTGTTGAGAGGAAGTTGCCGAAGAAAATTTTTTTCATATTTCGTTTTGTTCGAAATGTCTGACCTAGGGCTTGAACCGTGGCCTCAGATCCAATAAGCCAACACACTACCGACTGGACTACAGCGAGAGTATACACCACCTCTAAGATTGTGAACGTACGCTGGATGTTTCTGGAGGAGATAGCGAAACATTTGAAGGTTATCGTTATATGGGTTCCTGGACACGGTAACATTGAAAGTAACAGCTGGTGAATTAAAATAAATAAATAGTATTGACATTCCTCTGCAGAAAGGCAAACAAAATTTGCATTAAATCTAAACAGAATTCATTTCGCAACCTGACGGCGACTATAACGGAACAGTGGCTCCTGGATACACATATCTATGGGCTAATAATACCTCACAACGTGTACTGCTATTACTGTAACGACGTGAAAGAAGAGGTGACCACAGAACATCTTTTTTGCCATTATCATGGCACTATTGTGGAAACCTCAGATAAGGGATTCTTGGGCAATCATAATTTATTGACACAGTGGTTTCTAAATTTGAGTAACAGAACTGGTATAACGATACCTTCCTTATACGATTTAATAAAGCTTCGGTTTTTGCGGCAATTGCCAATTTAGTCTTACCTCATATAGTGAAACTGTAGCAACATTTCTGAATAGGAGACAGACTCATTGTGAAGTTTACTTTCAGAGTTTTTGCCCAAACACTGCTGGCGAAGAAATATTTTCTCAAATTTCGTTTTGTTCGACATGTCTGAGCTATGGTTTGAACCTCGGACTCGTATCTAATAAGTCAACTTCCTACCTATTAGACTATGGCTATTACTGCAGCTTACAGCCTAGTTTAAGAGTCGTTTCTCATACCCCACTGATGTTTGCTCATTGCCAAGGTGTCGTAAGCACAAGATCACAATATATTGGGAACGATAGTTGACCAGACATATCTCATCTTAGAGAAATAAACTGAAAGAAGATACAAGATACAGGCTTCCTATAGAAAGTATGATGATTACTACTTGATTAAACCGACTTTAATTTCCTTTCGCTTTAATCGATCTACTTTATTCTACAACTTTATTCAACTCCGACCACTGGTTTGTCGAATAATTTCCTTGTTTGGTTTCATCTTTTCTACAACGTTCATAAACATTTAACGCCGAAAATATTCGAACTTTTTTTTTATAACATTTGTCAGTTGCGTGTACTTAATTATTCCAAATTTAATGAAATATTTCAAGGAATACATTAGTATATGGAAAATTTTCAATATACTTGTGCCATACATACATACATATGTCTGTCTATGCATACATAGTCGTATATAATGGTATATAATATAGCAATTTACGAGTATATAAAAATTAATTATGCTCATAAAAAGCAAGACAGTTGACTAAATTTAATACGTAATTAAAATTTTCTTTCTTAGTTTTCTTTTACACAAAAAAAAAAAAAATAAAAAGGAACCAGAGGTGTCACTAACACACCCAGCCGCAATGAACTTTGACAGTTGAAAACGGTCATCGTGTTGCAGCTACATCTGTCAAATTAGTTGTCATTTATTCAGCTTGTTTTTCCAAATCTCCATGGATGGGGATATTCAATAAAACATGCATATAATGAAATTGTTTTAATTAAATGCGTGTTCTCTTCGGGCAACATACCCCACAATTCATCCATTTTACGATCGTCAGAATCGTCCTATAATATACAACTGTTCCTGCAACTGATGACAAACGACCATAGACAACGACATGTGTTCTCTCTGGGACAGTTGGCAACTGATCTTAATTTTCATCACAAATTCACGTCCAACCATGAGGCTCATTTCTGGATTAATCGATAAGTGAAGAAACAAATTTGGAACGATATCAATCCACATGAGATACAAGAGCATCCAATGCATCGCGAAAAAGTCACCTTTCGACCGATATTCTGCTTAAATCATGCGAGAGTCTACTATAAATGCCTGTCAAGTTGGACAAAAATTTAAAATTTGAGAGGAATTAACTGACAGATGCTAAGTGGCACGAAGAAGCCACGGACTTGGTCAATTTTTAAAATCCTCTCTTCGGTTTGGTTTTACAAAAATCCGTATTTGAATAGCAAAAAAGTAACGAAAATCAATTATTTATTGATAGAACCAATACATCATCATTTCAATCACCATCATTGAGACAAAAATATAACCGAATACATACATATGTACATACATACATATATACACAGCTACCACGTATCCATATAAAGTTTAGTAATTGCATGCCAAACTATTCTGGCTATTTTTCCTTGTCATGAAGGTCGTTTTCTTCATTTTCTTCTTCTAAATGAAAAAAGTAAACGAAACGAAATGAAATGAAAAGAAAATCCTATTAACGGAACATGTTTTTTCTCTTCTGTTGGTATAATTGGCTTTAGCAGGCAACCATTAAAAGAAAAAAAATAGTTTTTCATTAAAAAAAGAAGAAAAGAAAAAATGGAAAAAACTTTTGCTGTAGTTCGTAGGCTATTCAAGAGAAGAAAAATTTTTCAGTTCAAAAAAGCACTAAAATTAACCCTACAACTGTATTTTTAAAAGTTTGTTTCCGGCAAGTGTTACAATCTTTATAGTAGAGAGCTTGGTCAAGGAATTCAGAAATTTAGAGCCTAAAAACCTTAGACTTTTCATGACAAGAGAAGAGAACTGACGCATATGATGCAAGACAGTTTCTTTCTCCTCCTCAATGGCAATGGATGGCCCCAGCTCCTGCAGAAGTCATTTGCCGCAATGCCAAATTCTTTGGCACGTCTACCAAAAGGACAATGGCCCGTAGGAATCGCTTTTGTGCAATGGATGGTCATGCGATTTAAGGACAGAAGTGATATGATGAGAAACTAGGTCATAATCCTGACGGAGAGGTTCTAATGACCAATTATATGTGTATGTATTTATGTATTCTGGTGGAAATTAAACTAAGAATTCTTACATTAACAGGCTTGCATTCGACACTTTCTTGGCTACCAATGTACTTTTTAGGGTTAAGAGACTTGACTATAACGAACGAAATATAAGATATGTCCGTAATTTAACGATGACGACGAAAAAAAAACCAGAGAGAAAAATTATGACGACCAAATAAGATTTTCTTTTCCTTTCGCTTTTGTTTTTTTGTTTTTGTATTGCAAATACAAAGCCAAAGACAAATATCAACCAAAATGAAATGAAAAAGAAAAAGTAGAAGAAAGGAAAAAGAAAAACGAAAAACATTCTGAATTGAAATTATAATTTATGAACTCTCCTCCAAATAATTTATTGAGTTTATGACTGAACATACTCGTGCAGTGTTAAACGCTATGACTGTGACTGTGACTATAATCGCTTCTACTACTACTCCTCGTATTTCTACTTGGAATCACAATAAGTATCAAATTTTATTCATATTGCTGTTGTTGTTGTTGTTGCTTCCCTTGCCAATACTAGAAGTACAACAAAAAAGCAACAACTTACGCCTGCATAATGGTTTTGGAACAACATCTACAACAAATACAATATAATGGACTCTGATGGTTTGACTAGCTGACTGGTTGGTTGGCTGGTTGGTTGGTTCGTTAGTTGGTGGTGGTACCAGCTTACTAAATGGTACGAAAATATACAACAAAAACAACAACAAAAAACAAAAGAAATGTAAAAAGGATCCAAATTGTCCATGTAAATAGATGTTGGAGGAGAGCGAAACTAAAGCTGATTTTTGTAAAAAGGACAGAACAGAATTGAATCGAAAAGCAGACACTTGCACAGGTACAGATATACATACATACATATGTAGATATACACACAGACAGTTTGGCTGGTAGTCAATAAGATAGACAGACTGGCTGCCAGCCACTTGGTATTGGTAGCGATATTTTCAATTTTTTGTGTTTTTTTTTTTTCAAATCAAATGGTAGCCTCGTAATGGAGATTGCAAAATATGCCATAAACTATTGCCAGCATAATTTAAAAGGCAATTTAAATTAGAGACAGTCCTGTGGATGGATTTTTATAATAAATACGGCTTAGAATTCCGATATCTAAAAGCAAAATTTAAAAATTTCTCAAATCTCTTACATTTTTCATCCACAATGTCTGAAAAAGGGCCTCTTTTCCCCAATAATCACTTGGGTCCTATAAGGTCCCGTTATAACACCGACATTATCTATTCCGTCATATAACTACAGCTCCTGGAATCTCTCAACTATCCCGAGAGTCATATGAAGCCGTGATTTTTTTAATCTCCTTTGTCTTATCACTAAATTCTGGATACCTAAAATCCTTCTTTTTAGTTTACCAAGACAGGCAACCATCAGAGAAGATGTTCTGTGGTCTCATTTTCCTCGTCGTTGCAGCTCCTGCACAAGCAATCATAAGGAATTCGCAGATTCCGGGCACTTACACCCAGAGTCCAGGATCTCGTTATAACTGCTGTGAAGTTACTCATGTGGAATCGCAAATTCTGACTTACGTATGCGCATGTCGGGCCAGATCTGTCTGGTGTCTTCTCTACAAATTATGCTTTCATTATGCTTTCTTACCTTTGCCAATGCGTGTGAAGCTTTTGTGAGGCAATTTGTTTGCCTCTCTGTAGAGGAACGTCAATCTTATGTAGGAACTCAATTGGATTTTCTGTTGTGCCAACTTTTGTGAGAGCGTTGGATTTGTTGATAACTTTTGCAGTTTCCGTGTCTAGGAACCTAAATCAGTGTAACCGTCGAATGTCTCGTTATCTTCTTCACAGACACCTGGCATTTCTTAACAATCTTAGATGTTGTGTACACATCACCTAGGGATCTTACTGTCGCTTTACTGTCATATATCACCATACGATTAACTCTGATACCGAATTCGCATGGGGGTACTTCTTATAGCCATTATTTAAGCCTGAAAAGTACTGACGGGTCAGGGCATTATCTAATATTTAGCTGTTCTAAAAAAATTTGACTTTATCAGCTGTTGTCTAGAAACAATATCTTCCCAGATAATGTATTGGATTGTTGCAATCGGCGTACAGCAGTCCTTGCTATGATGTTTGTTAATGCTGCCCGCCAACACTTCTCCGGATGGAGCGCATCGGAAATGTCTAAAATTACATGAAGCAAAATCAGGCCAAATTTGATTGATGGCATGAGTTGCTGCTGCTTTTGGCTTATTCGCGTACAAATGCGACTTAAGAAAACCCCACCAGAAAAAGTCTAACGGGGTCAAATCACACGAACTTGGTAGCCAGATCACATCCCTTCATGTGAGATGACAATGTCCTTAAATTGCCTGTACAGAACTTTCAATGTGTCATGAACTGTGTGGCACGTAGCGCCATCCTGTTGGAAATATATGTCGTCGGTGTCCAGGTCATCCAATTGAGACAACAATGTCTTGGCCAACGTCGTTCTCAGATAAATATAGATCGATGACTCAGGAAGCCCAAAGTCCACATTAAACAGTGACTTTTTTGGGATACATTGGACGCTCTTGGATCTCATGTGTATTAGTACCGTCCATTCATCCAGAAATGAAGCTTATCGATGAAGATGATTTTTCAACGGAAATTAGGATCAATAGCCAACTACTCCAGGGTCTATTTAGTAAACATACGTTGTTGCCTAAAGTGGCCCATGGTGATTTGACCAAACAGGCTGAATAAATGACAACTAATTTGACAGATGTAGCTTCAAGATGATGACTGTAATCAACTGTCAAAATTGAGAAGTCTGAATGCCTATGCGACCATCCACAAAGCTTTACGGTACTTATAGGAACACACTGTTCAGCTAGACAATTGGTTCAATTCAAAATAAACATTTTTAATTTAAATTTTTTATTTTTATTTTAAATACTCATGACAAAAGTCGCCGTGGTGTAGTAGGTAGTGTGTTGGCTTACTATTCGTAAAGCCCGGGTTCGTATCCCAGGTCAGACATCAAAAAATGAAATATGAAAAAAAAAATATTTCTTCGGCGACTTCCTCTCAGCAGATTTCTGGCAAAAACTCTGAGAGTAAATAAAATTGCCATGAAAAAGTTTCTCAAAATTCTGTCGTTCGGAGTCGACGTTAAACTGTAGGTCCCGCCACTCACGTATAAAATTAATGCACACAACATGAGTGGTGTGAGAAGCTAGGCCGTAATCCTGACTGAAGGGTTGTAATGGCCAATTATGTATGTATGTATGTACTCATGACAAATATAACTTCAATTGGGTGCACAAGGGATTAAATCTAGTCATTAAAACATATCATATTATACCCCTACCATCGTGCCTGCATTAAATGTCATACCGGGTCATAAATTGAAATTGGAATTGAATTTCTATACAATCGCCAAATAGAGAGTAAAAAACATTTTCGAAATCGAATGCAAATTCGATACCGACAGGTAAATATGTACGTATAAAATATGAAATAAAATCAATACAATTTCCATATATTTCTTCTGTCAGCTAATGACAATAGAATACAACAACCACATCAACAAAAATAATGATAAACATTTAAAATTGACAACTACAAATAAATGTTTCCTTTCATTTCCTCTACAATAGTTTCAAAAAAATATGGAATATTTTTAAATGATAGAAACGGCGAAAAATAAAAATAAAGAAACACGTTGGGGATACAAAGGGGGTGGTTCTAGAATTTTGACAAATATTAAAGAGAAATAAAATAATAAAAAATTAAACGAAAACACCTGTAAAGTCAGGGGGTAAATATTTTCGTTTTCGGTTCTGCATTACGAGCTAAAGAAATAGTTGTCGGAATGAGTAAAACTATGAATGATAAGAAATTATGGCAATGACATCAATGCTTAAATTCATTGTATCTCTCATGCTATTTTCAAACGGTTAAATTTCTAAGTAAAGCGGCGTTATACAACCAGGTGGAGTTATATTGGAGCAATGTGTTTAACGAAAACTTTCTTACGCTCTCGGTTATTGAACACAGATTCTCGTCTCATCAAGACACTGTGGCAACTCCCCATTTTATTTTTATGTTTGATAACTTAGCAATCTTTTTTAAGCATTTTTGTTGTAAATTCCTTCTTGTAAATTCCTAAACATTGTTTGTGTAATTCAGTTTACCGTACGCTGTGTGTATTTTGTTGTTGTCTGGTTGTATTGTTCACTTACTTTTCTTAGTTTGTTTTTGTCCGCATAAACGATATCTTTTCATAGCATTCGTCCTGAAAACGTATTTCATAAAAGATTTTAGCAAATTTCAGTCACATTTCGATGAGGGTATCACAAAATCCCATAAAAATTAATCGATAACTAAAAATTAATCTTGAAACCGGCAACAGAAAAGATAACAGCAAACGTGCCACTCAGTTTTTACCATATTAGATATACTGTTGGAGTGATTTTTGGCCATGGTAATCTAAAGCAAAGGTGATGCCAACTGGATCCGGAGATTGTGCATTTTAACCCGGTTAGACTTTTTCTTGTGGAGTTTACTTAAGTTGCAGGTGAATGTGAATAAGACACAAATCATTGTAGTCAAGTAACACAAAAAAAATAAAAATAGTAAGACACAAATCATTGTATCGTTCAAATTCAGCGTGATTTATGCGCCAGTGTCATAGAAAATTAAACCTTTCGAATGCGCTACACTTAGAGAAGCCGTGTCCAACATAATGGCATCCATAGGTCTGGCAAACGAATAAATAAATTTCGATGTTATCTCACAGACACACTTTGTTTTATTGAGATTTAAAGATAGGACGCTCTTAATGAAGGACCCGACATAAATTTTATAGGAAATTAATATTTTTGCTTTCAGTTTTATTAATCAAGGTTTGCCAGCTACTGTATCAGCTACTTAGGCTGGCATTAGCAGTTGCCCAGAAACAATGCTCTTTGGGACAATGCCAATGCACTCCCATGATGTTTGCTGTTGATACTGTCCTCTTTGCAAGGTTAGGTGCCAGGTACAGGTGCTCCCTGTATTGATTATTTGAAGAGGGTTCGAAGCTTTTTAGTCTTTAAAATTAGCAAAAATTTCCAAAATTTAAAAACGAATGAAAAGAGGAGAAGTATTTGAAGATTCATCAGTTCGAAGATAATTGATTGGACTTCAAATACAATATTTTGCATCAAACATGTTTGAGTTATTGAATCCATTTTCTTTTTTCTTTTAGTTTATTTCGTTTCATTTTATTTTTAAGCGTAGTTCCTTCAAATAAAAAATAAATTTTCAAATATCCCTCCCTTGTTTCCTTCTTTCTTTATTATTTCCATTTAATTTAATTATTAATCACAACCATTCAATATTTATTTTGGTCTTCAACCCAGACCTATGACCTCAACTTGTCAAATAGAAGCAAGGGTTACAAATTCTATTTGTTTTTAGGCCTCAAAAATGTAAATTTGCTGCTGGTCGTTTGATTGACTAGCACTAGTGTTGGTAATCGTGGGTAGATGTTAAGGGTTATTGAAATCGTTGAAGAAAAAAATTTCGATTTAATGTGATTTTCCTTTAGGCTGCTATGATTTCATCACTAAAGAGGGGAAAAAAGTCTTAGGGTGCCTTGGTTCTTGGCTATGGTATGATGACAGGTAGTTGTGTATCTGTTGTCTGTAAATTATTTATTCAAATCAAATTTATGCACGCAATCTTTATTTAAACAAAAAAATCCATTTTAATTCGATTTTTTCCCCATTTATTAATATTTTTTTTTTGCAAAAATCATTTGAAGAATTCTATGGGAAAACCTTGAGTGTAGATTTTTTTAAGAATTTTAAAGCGGAATAATTGTTTCAGGATAAAGTTTAGTTTTAAATATTCTAATGTCCTTAAGATGATGGAACGTGTCTAAAGCGTATCAATAATTTCAAATGCATCGAATCAATGGATTATATAAATGTGAATAATTTTACTACGTTTCATCGTTTGGAATTAGCAAATATGTAAATTAGATCTATAGGCTGCCATTAAAATCTTCATTCAGAAGGTTTTAGACTCAGTAAACCTCAAACATTTTGTGAAATTTTTTTTTGCCTTTTTTCCTAAACCAGATCAAGTCCAATACCAGTCAGATACGCTAAAATAGCTGTTAAAGCTATCACAGTCAACATTCCCTATCATAAAAACTTCCGTCCATAGCCCTATACTTACTTAAGTACTTAATTAGTTAATACACCCATTTAGTCAGGATTATGGACCTAGCTGCTCACAACACTTGCTTTGTGTGTGTTAATTTTATTAATGAAAGGCAGGATTTACAATTTAAAGTTTAAAGCTGAATAACAGATTTTTAAAAAATTTCTCATGTCAATTTTATTTTATTTTCAGAGTTTATCCACAAGATTGCTAAAAGGAAGTCGCCAAAGGAAATTGTTGAGCTGGGGTTTGAACCACGAACTCGTATCTAATAAGACAACACACGATGTCAATCCACAATAACTATTCAACTAATTTGCTGCCTTTCTAACGACATATTTCGGTAGGATAACGCAAAAACCTGGTGAGTAATCTAATCCACTTAAAAATACGTAGGTCTTTAAGAAAGTTACCAGTGTCCGTAACCATACCACATTTAACCTTATAACATAGAGAGCAAGTTGACTAATCATGCCTTGAAACAGAAATACCCATCAAATGGTTTACTGAATACAATAGTTGAAGAGAAGAGAACCGTAAGCAGGTCTCGGCTCTCATGAATAAAATTAACACACACAACTTGGGTTGTGTGAGAAGTTAGGTTAGCTAACCCTAACTATTAAAGGGTTGTAATGACCAATTGAGTCAGTAAGTAAGTTTTCAATTCATCTGCCAATGTAAATTAAACATTCAAAATTGTCTGTACCACCCTACTACATACTTACTTGATAACTCAGACAATGTTTACGTTTTGTAGTCATCGATTATGTTTTTGTTGTTGTTGTTGTTGTTGTATTTTAATTTGCCTATAATATTGATAATAAAAGCAATTAATATTTACATTTTCCCCCCTCCTCTCTGCCCTAACAGTTTTAGGGTCATTTTCCACCAGACAAAACGTTTAAGCAATTGATAACGTTTAGGCTGGTAAACGGAAAGGAGTATGTGAGGAGTGAGTAAATGCTTGAGTACGAAACCTTTAATTTTAAATTTTAAGGGTTGAGCACACAGTCAGTCACTTCACCAGCTAGTCAGTGTAATGGTCTAGCAAAAACAGGTAGTTTTTGTTGTTGTTGTAATAAAAGTATTTCTCAATTTTCTGGCAAGAAAATACACGAAAAAAATGCAAATTTTTTGAAATAAAAAGGACCACGCGACCTTACATTGTTTTTGTTTTTCTGATCCTTCCTGAAAAGTCATGCTTGAATTATTTTCCCGTCCTTTAGATTGGATCAGGTGTGTGTCATGTGTTCATTCTATTGTTATTGGTTTTATTGATCAGTTGTGTCTATCGAACGTGGGTGTTTTGTATTCTTTCTTTCGGACCTCATGACCATGTGCTTTCCCCTGTCCCGTTTTATGTTAAATTAAACGGATATTAAATTTTTTTTCATATTTTGTCTGCATTTCCTTTTGGTGTCCATTGCATGTCCTTTCCGTTTAATTTCTATTGTTACGCTTTAATGGAGTGTCAAATATGCTTGACTGCTTGGGAATATTTCAAATGTTTAGCAAATGATCCTTTATACAAGCTAAACGGGCGGCGGCCGAATGGCTAAATGCCATCAACACCTTAATAGGCGAAGGTATTCGTAATTACGGGCATTCACATGTTGGAGATAAGTTTCGTAATAGTGATGACTAGTAAGAGATTAGAACTTTTATACGAGTACCCTACGTCAATGCTGGTGGTGGGCTTTTTAAATTTTCTTCCTTCGTACTTAAAAGGGTATGTCTATACATTAAAGGGTTTCCCTGTAATGTCAATTATTCGCTCAGCATTTGATACATATGTATGTACCCACGTTTTTCCTTCTGGGATGCATTCTCTTGGAAAGCAAAAATATAAAATTTCTATTCAAAATCCATGCCTTAAACGATAAAAGAAGATACGAACACAAGGATGGAAACTAAACTTTTCTGGTTGCTCTACCCATCATACATTTCTGAAAGATGGTCTTACAAGAATCCCTACATCGGACAGAGGCGTTACTTGTCAATTCCCTGTATATGTTCTTTGATCAATATGATGGCTCTTAAGGAATATAAAATCTCATCTTCCGATTCTAATTAAGATACAATGATTGGTTAGTTTTGTTAATATGGACGTGGTATGCCATACTCAGCAGTAACGTTTTGAAAACTATGTTCGATTCCAGTGCTAAAAAACGGCGTGACTAACTACTGATCTTATAATTTCTACGGTGATCTTTGATAAAACGTTTGAGCTATTTGTACCATTCAAGGAAGATTAGGGTGAGAATTTTTATTTATTTTAGGGCTGATGATATAGTTTTCACAAATTAAACAAAGAATGTTACGGCCATTGGACCTGAAAAATTCTTGAATAAATTTTAGATCTTCGCTCAAGCATTACAGGCGATTGTGGACTAGTGAGTCTCTGTCTGTATGTCCGCATTTAAAATCACTTATTTTAAGGCTATGAAATAGGTTTGGATTTGATTTGATTTCAGAAGTCTGGTCGGTTTGTCAGGAGTGATTGCTAGATCAGTGTATATAACATGGGCTACGCCTCTACGAAATGTAGTCTAAGTACTCCGGATACCGCAAAGAGAATAACATCAATAATGAACATCATAGAGAGAGCTTTAGAAAAGACAGCTGGCAACCCTTTCAACCTAGAACCAGTCACAGAAACAAACCAGAAAAATAATAAGAATACATAGGATATGCTTTCTATATTGCTTTAAGGAATAAAAAGTGCATTGCATAGGAATAAGGAAGTTGAAATAAATTTGTCTACGGTAGGCATATGATTAGGATTGATCCAAAAGAAACCTGAGTGCATTAAAATTTCAATTTCAATTTAATTTCAAAGACACACTAAGTGTAGAGTATCAAAGAGACGGTATAGAATTCTTGTTTAAATTAAATTCTGATTTTTATTCCCGTTATTTATTTGACATTCATTAATGGGCGACTTGTTGGATTCTGAATTAAAACAAAACAAAAGAAGTGAAAAAAAGTTTTCAAAACAAAATAAGCGAAATTTCTTTAAAACCTTGCAAAAGAACAACCAACAACAATTTTCTAAGTTAAAACAATAACAATATAAAAAAATAGCAAGAAAAAGAAAAACAAAAATTGAAAAAATAACAACGAAAGTCATAAATTATTTGAAAAAAAAAAACTCATTATCCACGTATGTACGTGTGGCAACATGTGAATACATTTTGCCCGTGCCATGCATACCAATCCATTCAATTTGTTGTAATTTGTCTTAACAACCGTTGCAACAACAAATATTATCCTTTAAAAAATTTAATTTGAAAAATCCAAAAGAAAAAAAACTTTTTCTTGTGTAAAGAAAAGTGAAAATCTGGAAAATAAAATTTCACACCAAAAAGTTTGAATTGAAATGAGAATTTTTACTTTTGAAATTCATGTTTTGCTTCTCCTGTTCAAAAATTATAATAAAATGGCGTTTTTTTTAATACTTACGATATCCATTGATATATGCCGGATACTGTTAATTCACCCTTATCCTCAAGGGCGTATTCAATAAGTTCCGTGTACGTGAATGGTGGCTTTTTAGGCCTTTATTATCCGCATATCGATGTGGTTGATGAGGATAATGATGTTGTTGTCGTTTTGTGGTTTGTCGTCAGCATTGAGCATCCACGCAAATAAACGAAGTGTAATGGCGTTGGTGGAAAAGAGAAAAACATATAAAATAAGTTATTTGGTATACAGTGTAAGTCAAAATTATGGCATAATATTTAAAAAATATCTATAATTTTTTTCCCAAAGGAGACTCAGGATACTTTATTTTTTGTCTGTGAATTTAATTTTTTGTTTTGTTAAAGTGCTTAGAAACAAATTCACTGGAATTCATTTCTCATTTGGTGATTACGTCAACAAGCGAAATTATCGAATATAGGCTCGAAAAACCCAAAAGTGGTTGTCGAAAAGGTCTAGCCGACCGATTGAACCGAATTTTTTGGTAAATAAAGGATCCTTGCTATCAATTCAGAACGCTATTGCTGTATATTATGGACTAGTCGGATTGTGGCTGAAACAAGACGGTACCATGAGCATCACAATATGACCGATTTTGGCTTTGTTGCGTAAGGAGTTTCCAGAAATAAAAATTTCTTCTCGCTTTAGCAACTTTAGTTAGCCATCAAGGTTATGCGGTTTGAACTATTTGTATATAATATTCTAACGGTTCAGCATTTGGCCTATTTTTGTCAAGCCGCCAGAAATAAGAGAAAAAATGGTCGAAAAGAACTTCTAACGAATCGCCTGCTGTAACCAATCTGTAAATCCGATTCTTTTTTGTACAGAATAGCATGGTTCACCCATTATAATGAAATAAAAGTTTCATCGAAATCATTGTTCGGTATTTTTGAAATCGATAAATGGGCAACTCTTTACAAAATATTGGCTGCAAGAGTTTAGAAGCCCGAGAAAACGAGTCGAAACGATTGTAGTCTACCATAGAAACGACTAACAAAACCTGCAAAGAGGTATTATATGATCGCCGCCTGTAGATGAGTGAGCGATTTGAAATGGTAAGCATTTCAGAAAGAGCCCTACACTGCACATTGATCCAAAATTTGTGGATAAGAAAAGTGTACGCAAGTTGAGTGCGGCATTTATAACACATGTAATCGAATATAGCAAGAGACTCTTGGAAATGTTTCTGTACAGCGTTTAGTGATGTTTCATCCTAAAATAAAGTCGGGCTTTTGTTTTGATTACTATTCAACTACGAGCCAAGGGTTCAACACTTCACTGCTAAGACAAAGGCAAGCAGTTGGCTGTATTGTCAGAATTGTGTTTAAAGAACCGAAAGTAGTTTGCCTTGCAGACAAGATCAAGGCGTTTGCTCTCTTAGGATGTGTTGAAATTAAAAAGACCACATTTGGCGAAAAATAAAATGTTGTTTTATCAAGACAATACAAAATTCCCACATTCACTGCTATGATGGTTCTACTTAATGAATTAAAGTTCGTCGCAAACCTTATAAATCAGATATAGGCTGACTTCCAAAATGTTAGTTGCTTTCTGTTTGAACAAAGTATAGTGTTTCATAAAGCTGCTATACAAAATGTTTACAATGTATACTATTTCAAAACGTCGTCAATGTGTATTTTTAACGCAGTCAGGCATCGGATTTATTGTTGATGCATTGTTTGGTAACTTTGCATATCTACATAATTTATATACCGTAGTAGAACTGCATACAAACTTCGTATTGATACATTTTGAAAGTCAGCCATACTTTAATCATAGCACTCCCATATTATCCAGGGCAAAGGATCTGCTAACAATGTGGAGATGTTGTAAGGGCTTCATGCTTACATGAAGGAGCTAGAAGTTGCCTATGTTGGGAACTTGGCGTACAAATCTCTTTTTTTGTTGCATTGGGTAATTCTGATGAAAAGTACCTAAGTAAAGTGGAGAAATAGTACCGAAAAACAAACTTTAATTCACTTATAATTATACAATTCTTCGTTGCAAAAAAAGTACCAAAAAATGGCACTAAAAAGGTACAAAATTTTAAATTAATAATAAAATTTTCGTATTTAAATTCCATTAGTCCTTTCCATTTTATAAAGGGAAACTACCCAAGACAGTACATAAAAAACCTGACGAAAGTATTACAAAGTACACCAAAGCATGGTACGAAAACGCAATCAAAAAATTGTCAAATTTGAATTATTCATTTGAAGTTTTCAGTCATATAGAAATAGTCTTTAAAATATTTTTAAAAAAAAGAGAGAAAAGTACCAAAAAAGCATTATGTAATGATACTCTGTATTTTACTTACGCTCTGAGCGGTGTCTCCTCAATAACAATATTTTCGGCCACAACCATTTCATTTCCCTCCAATTCGGAAGTTACTTCCATAACCAGTTCCTCAAACTTTTTACCCGTTTTATTGGCCGTTTTCGGTGTTTTGGAACATTCCGTTGTATTGCAATCATTTCCAGTACCAGAGGCTGAGTTTGTATAAGACATTTTACACTGCGGTACCGAGGAGGATGAGCTTAAGCCTGTATTGTAAGAGCCAGTATTAGAATTCATCTGGCTATTGTTGTAAAACGTATTTGTTTGGGTTTTTGTCTGAGTTTTAGAGCCATTAAGGCCCATTAAATCCGGATTAAGATGGGGAAATTCATCGAATTTAAAGTTGAGTAGCCAAGATAGGTTTTTATCCTCAAAATCACAATCCTGTTCCATATGATCGTTATTGTACAGGCTGCCCGAAGGTGAAGAGGACGATGAAGAACATGATGTTGCTGATACAACGGCCGAATTTGAACAGTTTAAAGTATTTAAACGTTTAATGTTAGATCCTATGGGCTTTTGGGGTAAAACAAATTGATGATTTGTGGTATCTTGAGGAGACGGTTGGGTTTGGTTTATAATTGAGTTGTGGTCTTCCGAGGCTTTTAGATCAATAGTGGGATTTAATTGGGAAATTTCTGTTTGCAAAGAGGAATTATAACGATGATCCAATTCCAATAAGTCTGAAGCCTGCCAATGTTCACCATTATTATCCTCAAAATCATTTTTAGCATTGGCACTAACTGTAGAGGGTGTGCTAAATGTTACGGAATCCGTTAAAAGCGAGTCACTTAAACTATTCACCGTTACTGGCACTATTAAATTGGCATCATAGGCAAACAGGTCATTGATAAATGTGCTATTCGCTATAATATTGAATGAACATGAACCCTCCTCTGTTGTATCCTGGCTATCGTTGAGGTGATTTGTAGAGTTATAACTGCTGACTACTGCATCCTCTGCAGTGTGGTCTATATGGCGCTTTTTCCAATTTGTGTTTGTGTGATTATTAGTGTCTTCATAGTTTGCAGAGCAATGGGAGCTTATAACTGTGGAATCTATTTCATGGTCTGTGTATTTGCGTTTAAGAAAATTTGTATACTCCGTTTGGCCTTGCGATAAACTAGTGTCCGTATTACTATTATTATTACCGTTTGCATTTGTACCGTTATTAACGGGCATATTTAAAATCATTTTCGTATTTGAAATTTCTTTTTCCTGAAATTTCAAATTCACTTTGAACCACTGATTTTGTTTTATTTTTCTCTAAGCTTTGTAAACACTTTAACCGTTTCTCAAACTACCGTTACATGTAGCATACCGTTACTTTTCTTAAATGTATGATGTTAACGTTACGGTAGTTGTGGCTAAACTGAATATCCTTTTTGCCTTAAGGATGTTAAAAGAAATTTTTATTGAATTTTCCTTAGAGAGACAAATTTTTTACTCTCTTCTCAAACACATGCTCATTGTTTACATGCATGCAGAGTAACAAAGTCGACTATAGTGTATGTCAGGGTATGCAAAGGGTTATCCACTTTGTGGTTTCAAAAGTAATATTGAATAAGACACACGTGCTTACTTAATTAATTGATCAAAACGACGTTATAGTCAGGATTACAACCTAGTTTCTCAAACCACTCATGAGTTGTACGCATTAAAGTTTAATGCCAACTCCAAACGACAGATTTGAGAAATTTTTCATGGCAAATGGCACAAATGACACCTTCAAACCATAATGTGTCCCAAACAATCACTTTTTTTGATTAGATAGGTTTTTCCACAGTCACTTCTGAGTACTCCAAACCTCAATTTTGCTTGTTGATGTAGCCACCAAATGAGAAATAAATTTCATTGCCAAAGAAAAAATTGTTCGGCATTGAAGGCCTGTTGCTTGAGCACCCGATCAGCATATATACAGTCTTCTGAATGGTTAGCCGGCTTTAATTGATGCATCATTTGAACTTTAAATGGATGAAGAAGCAAATTTGTTTGAAAATTATGCCTAAAATAGGTCCAATTACTGAGAACACAGTGGAATTGACAAATTCGGCTTACTCACCACACTTTGTCTAACACAATCGATATTCTCGGCAGTGCGCACAATGTGATATTGTTGCACAGATCTGATTACATCAGTAATGCTTCCAAACGCTTCCAACCAGTTTATAATATTTTCAATTCCTTGCACAGTAGATCGATTACGATAATCGTAGTCACCCCGTTTACGCTCGAAAAGTGGGTCACTACTTTTGTAGTCAGTTTTAACGCGTTCTTGGCTTTATTGTTTTCTGACTTTTTTTCAGTTTTGAAATCATTAAATGGATAACCCTATAGTGAACCTATTTCTATGCTTGAGTGCACATTCCTTTTCATTTTATAGTAGAGTTGCTCAAACCATATGGTTTTTTACTCGCTCTCTTTTGCTCTCTCTCTCTATCTTAGTTATCTAGCCACTAACTATATTAGTAATTGACTAATATACAGGGTGTTGCTGAACCAATGAACCTTATAATTTAAAGCAATTTATGATGAAAAGTCCTTTCTTTTGGAAGCCAACTCATTGACCTTTTTTTAAATTGAAATTCTTACTCAAGAAACAGGTGTGTTTCCGTCAATAAATATTTTTTTTTGGCCAAATTCTAATTGTCATAACCAAGTTTTTTGTTTTGGCTCAGGGGATTCTCTATTTTAACCTTAAACCGGTTTTCTATTTTTATGTTCTGCTTGATTTAATTTCCATAATTTTTTATTTTAATTTTTAGATACGAATTTGAAAGAAAAATCCCCCAAAAAAATTTTAATTTCTTAGGAATGTTTTGGCTCCCTAAAATGATTTGATGATGACGCATTTTTTCAACTAATTTTAATCAAAATTAAAGGGAATTAAAACAAAAAGAAATAAACGCAATAAAAATAAAATAATGAGCTGTACTAGTGGCTAACTTGCTCGCGTATTAATCAATGTACAGCTTAAACATGTGAAACTAAAAATTAAAATTTGATTATAGGTAGAGAGATCAGATAAGACTGCAAAGAGCAAATATAGAACACGAATGAAACATAGGGTTTTCATCATACCCTTTCAGCTCATTATCAATGTCTTGGCTCCTCATTTTTGTTGATTTTTCCTTATCTGCTACTGCCTTGAGTGTATCGTATTCGGGAGCCTGTAGAGTTATGCCGGTTACCGGTATTTTAGCCAGAAGTCGTGAGAAGGCGCTAGCTCTGGCGCATTAGACGTGAGGTCGCGGTTCAAACCTCAGGTCAGACATCTCCCAAATAATGGAGTACTTACGGTCAAGGACTGCTCGAAACTTACTCTAGACCCATCCAATCGCCGTCAGGACCGCTTGCTTGTTAACAAAATAAGGAGAGGTCAGTCACGCTCTCAAAATAGCAAATATCTTTGAGAGACCCTCACCAGATACCACGGCATCAGCATCGCTTAACCAGTTTCGCGCATTAGTATAAATGGGTGTACAAATCCGTATGGGGAGTTCCCCACCCCAGAGCCCGCAGCCTCCGGTACTTCATAGTCGGTAGGGCTGTCCATTTGTCACTAGTTAATAAAAGACGTCGTTGAAGTCGCCATAGTGTACTAGGTAGCGTGTTGGCGTATTAAACATGAAACCGCGGTTCAAACCCTAGGTCAGACACCTGGAACATGAACAAATATTTCTTCGGCGACTTCCTCTCAACAGATTTCTGGCAAAAAAAATCAGAGATATCAGATAAAATTGCCAACAAAAGCTTTTCAAAAATCTGTTGGTCGGAGGCGACTTTAAACTGTAGGTCACACCACTACTTAGTACCTCAAACCCGTGGACTTTTCTCGGACAATTCGTTCGATGGGTAATGAAGCTAAGTGAAGTCAGTGTCGATTTCTCGAAAAAGTGTCTTTTTTTCTAATGGTTTGATGAACACACAAAATTGTCTAATTTGGGGCTCAGAAAATCCTCATGCAATCCATTAAAAATAAATCCACCCATAATGAGAAACTGTGATGTGGATTAGCCTTAGAGGGTGTGATTGTTTGTGTTTAGTTTTTTGAAGATGAGGAGGGCATGGATCTGAACGGCACGTAGTTTTTTCTGCAGCGATTTTGCCATAAAAAAGTGTCTTGAAAATCTGCCGTTCGGTACAGACTTTAAACTGTAGCTCCCACCACTCATGCATAAATTTAACACACATACAACATAAGTGGTGCGAGAAGTTAGGTCGTAATCGTGACTGGTTGCAATGATGCATGTACTATGTATGGAACGATTTTCACAACAAGAAATTCTGATGTCAACTGGCTCCGTGTGATTTGTTTATTTGAAGTTTTGTGACATCTGCAAACAAAACAAAAACAATGTCTGAGCTCAAATTAACGAGTATTTGTTAAGATACAGCCACAGTTTTCTAAGGAAGGCATGAAAAGACCAATAGTCTGTCATCAAAGCCGTGACGGCCACCCTTTATAAGACCCCTACTTTTGCCTCTGGGCTTTAGAAGAAACCTATGCAGAATTCTTGCAAATCGATCGGTACCGGCTTATAAAATATTTCTATATGCAGTTTCCGCATTATTTAGCGGCTAGAAATCGTGCGATTTCCATATCTTAAGCCCATTAAACATTGTATTTTTAGCCAATGCTCTCTGATTTCAAATATTTTTATGTGTAAAAAAAATTCAAAAATTTAAATTTAAACCTTAAAATAATAAAATTTTGTTGTTTTTTTTTTTTATTAAAAATAATTAAAAATAGATTCTAACTCTAACAGCCTTAATTATCATGTGCGGACCAATGATCCCAATCCTGGATTTCATTGTATAAAATTAAACCAGGACTTTTGGTAGAAGATACCTGGGAAGCGGCAAATAATTCGTAATTCTCATCCAGTTGACCAGTTTTAACGCCGCATTCCAAAAGTTTTTTAGCTGCTGTTAAGGCCTGTTGGGTGGGTAATTTGGCTGAAAAATAAAATCGAAACGAAATGAAGTCAAAAATAATTCTAAGTCTCATCATGCTTACCACTATAATTGCCAATAAAAGCAATGCCGGTGCCATTGGCATTATAACCGTAAGTGTGGGCTCCAGCCACACGCCAACCGGTGCCCTCATAAACAACACCATCATTGCCAATCAAGAAGCTGTAAATTAAGAATCCAAACACAAAGAGAGAATTTTAAAAATAGAATTCAATTAAAATGACAAGAAAATAAATTGAAATAAAAATAAATTGATAACATCGATCAACAACAAACACTTGAACGATAAGTAGTGTTTTTGGGGAATTTTCAAAGACACAAATTCCCACAACACATTACTTTATACTCTTTAAAGCACAACAAAACGCAGAAAGAGAGAAACTCATTTCTCTCTTACTTACTTGTAGCCAATATCGTTGTATTCCAAGTCATTGATGTGATAATGTTGCATGTTTTGCAAAATTTCCGCACATGCCAAAAAGGTTGTACATTCCTGCGTCACTGTGTGATGTATGATCACATATTTAATAGGCACAGGACGATAGTCCACATTTCTACTCAATTGCCCACCCCACTGACGCTTAAGTTTAATACGCGGACAATCGGTTTTCTTTGGAGTTCTGGCCAAAACTAAAGCAAACAAAGCAAAGGCAATTAACAGTCGTTTAAACATTTTTCGTCTTTTCCGTACGACTGTAAACACGTTGAGCTGTGCTTTAAAACTGAGCTTCAGTGGAAATGTTATTTAGTTTTATAGCTCACGCTTGTTTATTGTACAATGTATGGGTGTGAGTGAGTATTAATACTTTTACGACTTCTTATAGCGGGAGATGATGTGCTCAGTCTGTTCTTTTTTATTTTTTAGTTAGAGAGAAGGAGAGTATATTTGTTTTCTTCCGGTTTCTCTATTTGCTCTTGTTTACAAATTGAGCGGGTTGCGGATTAATTTTGGGTTTATATTGCATGCTAGAGAAGCCGTGTATTGGAAGGAAGACATTGACATCAGAACAGATATTATGGTGTGATGCTCGTCATCCATAATTTTTTTCCAAAAATTTATGAACACTTTTGGGGACTAAAAAAAGCAAGGTAAGCCTTTTAAACCTATGTAATCTTGTAAACCTTGCTATTTATTGATTTAAATACGAATTATCAAACGTTTGCACAACAAAGGGTCAAATTTATCGATTTTATTTAAAAACGATTTTTCATTTTGTATAGGTTAGATCAGGGCCAAAACACCATTATTTTGTGGTGTTAAAACCATCCACATAAGTAGTCGTTACTACGCTAAGATCTAATGAAACCATGTAGTCTTCCGAAAACGATAGTTGCTAACGCAATCAGTATGTTTAACATGGTTATTTGCAGGAGCCTTACAACCACAACTCGTACATTGGAGCAGTAGAGATCAACAATTGCTATCTCAAGCTGCCTTTTTACAGTTTTTCATTTTCATCCATTGACATTTATCCGACTCTAACTTTATGATTCCAGCTATCATTGTGAGTGCAGCGATCGATTTCAAATTCTAGTTCTCTGCGAGTTTCATTCATGTCACCACCGGGAAGCTGACTTTGTATGAAAGACCAGCCTAAACAGACTGCTTCTTGGAATGCCATTCTATTCAGTATATTGAAATCCGAGCTGTTGAGCTATCTGTAATGTCCAAATGATCAAATATTGCTATATAGGCTAAAATATTAATACTAAATATTACCGTGACAACTTTCAGGATGTTGCTCATAGTCAAAAATGACAATTCCTTGTCTAGCATCTGGTATACACCCTGGAGTTTCTTTCTGGAATGCATTAATGCCTCACAGGTTTCAAGAATGTGTTACGATGAATCATTTTTATGGTCACGGAATCTACATGTAGGGCTAGACTCAATAAGTGTACTGTACCAACCTCAGATTATCCCTGGATGGTCTGATGCATGGCTCAGATCTCCTTTTATTGTTGTTTCCCATCAAAAGTTTTGATTGTCTCAAAACGTCTTGGTCTGAATTTCATGCTCTCTTACCATCCCTTTCGTGGAGCATTACACCAACTGACATTCAAAACAGGTTATCAGAAAGTGTTTTATCAATGGAATCCATAAATTACCACAAACATGGGAAAGATTCGTGTCTACCCATAAAAAATACTCCATAACTGAATTTGAAAATCTGAAATGAAGTTAAAACGATGCTCATAGGTCATGTTGATAGCACAATGGATCGATCGGTGTGCCAAACCAAACTAAAGTCTTGACCAGATGATCATTATACTGCGATCACTTACTTTTCTTGCTGCATATTTCTATAGGAATTTCTGTTAAATTATAAAACGAAGCACGTAACAACAATAAGTATAAACAATTCCATTGTTCAACATTGTGTTAAAAAGTTTTTAAGATAAAAGTTATTTTTTCCTCTCTTCATCATTTAAGCCAATTTAAATGACTCTGACACTTCTATAAACTTCACTTCTTTGCATACAAGGGGGATTTACATGGTCGTTTAATTGTTTGTGGAAATCCAGAGATCATTGGCTGGCTGTATGAGTCAGTCGCTTAACCAATTGTATCCAGACAAACAACCCAGAAAGTTACTGTCGATCAAACCCGCTATGTATTACACTACAGTACTGCTTTGTTAGTATTGCTTTGGTTAGTTATCTCAAAGTAAACTGCGAGTGTTTCAAAAATATTTTAAATTATTTGGCCACACGTGGTAGCAACGAACAGATGATATAGGGCGGTGAATGAAACACGCGCTTCGTAAAGCACCTGAGAATATTTGTTGATATGCCCTTATTTACAACCTTCAAGGAATCAGAAAAAAGGGATTCTAATAAAAGCATGGTGACGTTCCACACTACGGGAAATAAACTCTATTTTGCCTAGTCTTTGAATAATCTTTAACAACCTACCGCAGTCTATGCTTACTTTAGGATTGGTCATCTTTGAGCCTCTATTCGTCAAACGTAACACTGTGGGTCTTGTCTAGATAAAGTTTCGTCGAAAGTTTTCCAATAAAAGTTCTGGCAGCTCCAAACAAATTAGTGCTAAATTATTGTCACATATTTTTCTTTTGAGACAAATTAATTTGTGACTGATTATTCAAGTTGTTGCAAACATTATTATATACAAATTGAACCACCTGAAGCAGTGTAGGGTGGAAAATAATATTAGAGTTGAGCAATATTTTTAACATTTCGAGCATAAAGAATTCACCTTTTACAAATTCAAATGTTTCACCACGGGTTATTTCTTTGCTAAAGATTGGAATTTAAAGCACCATCTCATTTTGAAACCATGTAAAGTAATAATTACCCCAGACAGTCTGACAGACTGTTTTAACGTTTTATTAACTAACTGCTTCGAAATTCTCATAAATTATAAAAATCCCCTGAAATATCTCAATTATATCAAAAAAAATTCATACTTTTAATTCCGCATCTGACATATGAAATATTTTACACGGTTAATGTATTTAATAAGTGGTAGCTTGAATTTTGATTAATTTTCATATATAAAGAACTTCCGTTTAACTCTTGGAATTAATTTAACCCAGATACAAACCGAAAATCGATAATACAGCAATACAGACATAAGATTAACTTTTTTATTTTAACCCAATGGCTAATGAAAGTGTAACTTACTTATTCTAGACACACACCGATTTATTCAAAACCGATAGTACAGTTGTATATGATAATACAGAGCATATTTCGGCTAACGGTACTTTGGTGAATTTCAATTTTATCAAAGTAAAGAAAAGAAGTTCAATTTTATTCAGCACACCGGACAAATTCACCATATTTTGTAAAAACTCACCATCTTGGAAACTCACCACACCAAATAAATTCACCACACTACCAAAAATTCAATACCATAAAAAGTAATTTGTGGCGGTTAGTGTATGAAGTATTACCGATGATAAGATTACAGACAGACTACCATCAAAAATGTGTGAATGGCACGGGGATGTTGGTTTTTTAGTTGGCCTGTGAGGTTTTAAATACTTGTCGGAGCGGTGGAAGTAATCAGATTTAATAGAGCAGACTGTCGCACAACTTCTTTATCGAATTGGAGTTGCTTTTAGTTCCTTGAAAATTCGCAAAGGCAAACCGCACAATTTTTTTTGAATCCAGAATTTTCCTCGAGATTTTTTTTTGCAAATTCTAATCTTAAGTTCCGAATTAAGCACACTGAACAACTTTACTTTGAAACATTCATTCTTCACCTGAGCTTGGTGTCCGCTTGTGATCATGTTAAGAGGGAGTGGGATACATACATATGTACATCACTGCACATTCTTTAGGATCAGTTCAATTTCGTGCTTTTATTGGTTGAGGGGCGTATTAGAAACTTGCAACATTCATTAGATTAAATATCATCAAAATCAACTCCCATAACAAAAGCAAAAAACTATGAAGAAAAGAATTAATTCCTCATGTCGATATTTATGAGAATATTTTTCACTTTTCTTTCAAATACAATATAATCTTTATACAGAGATGGGAGTATAAATATGTAATTTGATCTGATTCCGCAACTTTTTTATCTCTTCACAAAAAACTTTTCTGTTTAGTTTTTATGTCTCATAGATTAATCATATAAAAGTTTATCAACCTATTTATAATACACTCGAGATAAAATTTAGTAAAAAGTAGCAAATTTTAGGAACTCATGTACAATATAAGCATATTAGATACATACGTTAACTTTTATTGAAGCCATGTTGAGACAGACTGTTGGTAAATTAAGTGTATGAGGGGTGGATTGCAACATTAATCAACCTGAGAGTTACATATATAGAGACGATGCCAATTGTTTAAAATTTTCAAAAATTATTCTGTGGTGGGACAGGCAGAAACGGGTCTCCCTTTCCTGAAATGGGAAGTACAGAAAGAGAGGGAGAGAGAGAAAGAGAGAGTAGCAGAATAGCGTCTATGTTGCGCAGCAATGGTGTTTGCAAAGTTATTTATACGTAAACAGTTAAGGCAAGTCTTTCATAGACACATAGTATGTTCCACAGCATAGCTTCGAAAGGGCACGATGTTTTTAGTAAGATACGCTATGTGATGACAAACTCATTTTCAAGATTAATTTCTGATTTAAAATTTTTTACTAACAATATTTTGAAAGTGTAGGAATTCTTTTTTTTTGTTCTCTACTTTTATGTACCCATACAATCACCTACAAAATGTTATTTTTCTGTCATTATTTCCACTCTATTCTATGCTACTTTTATTAATAATTTTATCACTTTAATACTCCATAAATCAACTCTACTACTCTACACACTACAAGTGGAGTAAACTACTGGATCTACTCACTCTCAGATAATCTCTGTCTCTGTCGTATGAGTTTCACATGAATTTTTTTTCCTTTCTGCTCTTCACTTCGTTTACCGGTTTGTTATATTCAGTAAAACCACAAAAATCTTGTCCCCCCTCCATACCTTTTAGTGTAGCTAGTAGTTATTCACAGATTAAAATATAAGAAAATAATTCAAGATTGATGATATTGAATATCACTTGTATTCTAATGAATGATTAAAAAGATTGAATGATTTTTTATTTCATGTTTTTAAACTTGATCGAGTGCTCCTTGATTTTTTATTGTCGAAAATAAAAAAAAAGTTCTGCAGATTTTGCAAAACTCATGTTAAATATGGAGTCAGGACGTGAATAACTGCTTTAGTACTGCGACCATACGACTTATCACACTCACCTTCAATCTTATAAGGTATCCCTACAATGTCTCCTTGAGACCTATTGCCCTGGCAAACTTCAAGAACCCATGTGTTTCCTCCTGGCATGCAGGATCCCACAGAATCTGCAAGTTGAGCTCGAAACAACCCCCATTGATTGCCCTAAACCTACAGTCTTTTGCCTCTCTTTAATTTCTCTTTCGTTGACCATACTTTTTCATACACTCGCCCCCTCTACATAAGTTATCTGGCTTCATCAATGGCGTGGAAGTTTCTCTTCTCACACGCTTCTCTGGTTGCTAATGATCTGGAACCCAGTAGAGGGTAACCTTATTTTCCCTAACTATTAAATTCATTTAAAACCCTAGACAGTCCTATACTTATTTTCCTCAATCTCATTAGAGCCGAGTGATCGAATGGTGAGCTGATTGAAAGTTAGTATTGCTATTTTGTAACTCATTTGCAATTTTCAAATATGTTTATTCTGGGACTCAAAACATCTGCTCCTTTTCCATGATCCGTTCTTGACCCATCTATAGATTACAAATAGTCCTTCTTCCAGATTACTACATTTTTTTTTTGCTACTAAGTCTCATTACGTAGCACTTCCCAAAATTATAGAATCGATTGGTACTGCCCAGGGGATAGTTTCGGTGACATCTGTATGTCATCTAATCGATTCCTTATCTCATGTTGGTTTCTAATGAATATCATGTTATCATGTATATCGGACTTAAATCCAACAGAACTATCAGCGCCGCTGTAATCTCATTGACTTTGTTATGCCAAATAAAAACAATATTTTTTAGTGGTACTAGTTTTACATTTTTCCAGAGGCAACGAAAGATGGCAACCCTATCATTCTAGACACAATAGAACAGTCATTTACAACTCTAGTATTTGTTGGAGCTCAGGCAACCCTATGACTCTTCACGACTATTTTTTTAATTCGCAGTCTATAAGTGTGTCTGTTTTATCTTTCCAAAGTGAGTACGCTTCGTAACCCAGCTTCGCAAGCCATTAAGTACTCTCTTTATATGCTCGTAAAGCATTAAAAACTTTTTATTCGTCCCACAGGGGGTTAAATACCTTGTTAGAAACCATTTGCTTTTCTAGAGTTTAACATGTAAATAGGCCCTGTAGCAAAATAAATAATTAAATTATTTAAAAATTAAAATTTAAACGCCTTTTTAGTTTTTATTTTTATTTTTAATTTTCTAAGCCACAGTAAATCATGCTTATTTACTACCTGCAGTATATTTCACTCGATATTGTTATGGATTTTTATTTTTTATTTTTTAATAGGAGTTGTGACAATTTCCATAAAATTACAGACAAATTTAATATTTTTTATTCATATTTGTTTTTGTATTAAATTTATTCCATTTTTTGTTTAAATTGTAGAGGAGAGACACAAAATTTATGCTGGTAAAATTGTTGGGTGTGACAAAATACTTTTGTTAAGTATTATCAAGTAAGAAAGAGACAGGGACAACAAGCAGGACGAGAAAACATGTTTTAAGCAACACCACATAGAAGGTATGTACTTGGCCATATGGAATTAAAAAAATAAATTTAATTTTATTTTAAAACTCAATTATTAAATCATAATTGCTTTAAGGTTTAGACGTTTAAGGTCCTTTACATCTTATGATAAATGTTAGAATGACGGATTTTCCTTACAACTCTCTAGGCCGAATTACAACCAAGCTTCTCACACCATCCATGTTGTATGGGTTATTTTTATTCCATAAGTGAAGTGGCCTACAGTTTAACATCGTATTCAGATTTGAAAAACTTATCATGGCAATTTCATTTGCTCTAAAAATTTTTGCGGGAAGACTTTCGGGAGGAAGTCAATGAAAAAAATATTTTGTTTATATTTTGTTTTGTTCGATATATCTGAGCTGGAGTTTAAACCACGTTCAGCCAACCAGCACCTGTTAAACTACGGCTACTATATTTTAGAGGATCATTTCTGTAGTCACTCTTAAATTACACACTTAAATAATCATTGCGGAGTGAAAATTTCAAGTCTTTGCTTTAAATCCATTCAGTTCTGTGAGAGTTGTCCGGATTTAGAAGTAGAAATACTGGGAACAAAGCTTTCGATATAAATATTCAGCTCGTGAGAAAAAGGTACTTGAGCTAAAGGATGAAAGATCGCCTAGATGGCATGAGGTATTGTTAAAATACTTGATACAACACACATATTTCAGGTTCAAATATAACTTAAAACAACGATTCAATCAGTATATCACTCAGTACTCAGTACCACCAGGAAGGGTAACTTTAGCAGCAAAGGCTATAGGAAGGTCAGTCAGTGCTATCGCTTGCGAAAGCGCAGAACTAAAACTCAATACATTCTCACGAAGCATGTGGGGTGGAATCACAGTAGCAATCCTATCTTCTTAGGGCCTTGCTATCGTGGATCGTTCACCGGCATAGTTTGAAGAACTAGGCTATTGAAACTGAAACGAGGCAACTAAAAAAAAACTCAGGATGGCGATCTTTTTTATAGCACTGTTCTCTCGTTTTATTTTTACTGCCCCACACTGGATGCTTTAAAAAAAACCTGCAAGTAAATTTTACAATCTTAATTTCTTTAGAATGAAGCCTTGAGAGTTTTTAATTTTAATTTAAATTTGATGGCTCCTTAATACTTTATCTTTAATAGCCTCCATAAAATGGTCTTTAACAACACCTCTAAAGAATTTCCAATTTAACGTAAGCAGAGAGGCATGAATGAGGAATGAAATATTGAATGAATGGCTGTCGTCTCTAGTCGTACGAATCGTAGGTAGCTTTTTGCAACGGCATGGTATGCCAAACCAGAGCAACAAGTTACATCTTCTCTGACTATGGGAAAATGCGTCACAACGGCAGAATTTTCTCTTTGCTCCAGTTATAAAATTTTTTCTACAAAAAAAAAAAAAACTTTTTCTAATTTAATAATTTTGTAATGAAAACAACAACAACACCAACAACAACAGCAACAAAAGTGTTTAGTAGTTTACAGAATAATTTAAAGAATTTGAAAATTGTGTCACAAACAAGCCGAGACGCTTTTCTTCTAGACTTCAACACTTTAGGGGGGTGGGGGAATCTTTAACAGCTGTAGGCGCTGCTCCCAGCCTTCTTCTCTTCCTCATATCGGAGTGTAGTGGAATGTAGTCTGTTCTTAATTAATGCCTTTATTGTGTACGCGTATGTGCAACATAAAGTTGCAAATTAAACACAAGATTAATGAAAATATGACATGCACTTCATTTGCTTCTTTCTATTCGAAAAATATGCGCCACAGTGTGAAAAACAATCTCATTGGGAAAATGCAAATTTTCTTCTTAATTTGGAAAAATTTTCGTTTTAGTAGAACAAGCGAAATTTATAGTGGGAATAGGGATATTCTCAATACAAATATTGGTAAATGAAAAATATTGCTGTCTCTGCCGTTAGGTTAGGTTAAAGTGGTAGCTTTGATAGCAAAGCTCACTTGAGTACGCATAGCGGCTCGTTGTGATTCCAGCACAGTCCCTGTACTGGAGGAATTTCACCGAATTCCACAGCGCAGGGGCTGTACTATATCTGCAGTCACTTTCAAAAAGCTGATTACAAAAATGTCAATTGAAACGGCTTAATTATGATCGTCATACTCGACTGATTAGTTGTGCAAGGATTTGGCAAAATTTTTAAGAAATTTAAAGAGACTGGAAGTGTTACAGATGTGGTCATATCTATGATAAGGAAGTCTATGCAGCACTACTCTTTTCCATTCAGTAGTTGTATTATTTTGTGTACTATTCGGTTTACCCGGTGGAATTCTATGTCATAAAAAAATCTATGTTTCTGACGATCTTGAAAATATTGGACGGTATAGTCTTACCATGATTGGAGCTGTAAATTGTTATACGGTTATTGAAATAACTAGTGAAACATAGAGTAAGGATTAGAGGTATAACGGGATATTTAGGTATACACGTTGATAATGTAACTAAGAAATCCACTAAAGGTGCACTAAAGTACTCTAAAAATTATGAAAGCAAAGAGTTTTATACAAGAGAGCTCAGAGAATATCAAGGCATGGTTTTAAAATTTCCGTTTTAAAAATTGTACCGTTTTAAATTCCGTACTTAAATGTGAACGATAACAAAAAAAATGTTAACTTTTCGTTAAGAAATAAACTCCAGCGATGCTTCTGTTAAATTTTATTCTCACTTCTGTTAAATGAAATGAACTCTCTTTTTGTTGGATTTTCTTTTGTATGGGAAATTCGTAAACAAACATGGCTGCCAATTCTAATTGGCAAACGCTTGCCAGTTTTTATATTTTGCTTCTGGAACTTTTGTTTACATTCGATGATAAGAGCATACCAGTTGGAAAATTATGCGAAAGTATACATGCTCAGAGTAACTGGGAAAATTATAAAAAAAAATTATTTATAATAATTATAATTAAACAAACCAGTCGAAACTCCCAAACACACTTATGTAAGCGCAAAATTGTTTCTTATACTCATAGATAATATTCGTTTAATAACAGTGGCTATACACAACAGATTTCCTAAAGGGTAACCAAAATCAACAACAGTCAACAGCATTGTATACTTTTAAAATTAACATTTCCATCTATAAAGTATATTAACAGGCGTCCAAATGTAAGGTAATGATCTTTTTCTGTTAAATATCCAAATATCTCCAATGTTATGTTATGTTATGCCTTTTGCCTTCATTGTTAAGTAAACACTGTTCACGACGTCATCCATAGAGAGTGGTTTACATTCAATGCCTAGACTTTGAGCGGCACGTACATTATACGCGGAAGTGGAGTTAAAAGAATTTCGTGTGTATTTTTTTTTGTGTGTTTTTGGAGATCGTGTCTCTTGTCTACGTTCGTTAGTTGTGTTTTGAAGAGATTTTATTTAGCCGGGGTGTTTTTTTTTTTATTCATTGTGCAAGTGTTTACAAATTCTTGTGTGTAATTTGTTGTTGTGGTTTGATAAAAACAAACTGTTTTTTTTAATAAATTGTGTGCGTAAGAGTTTATAAAATAGAAAAACAACAACAATCCATCTTTCTATTGATACATATTTGGAAATTGAGATAATTAAAAAACAACAACAACAATAATAATAAAAAAGCACACATAGAGTCAAATTTATGTAAACAAAAATTACCAAAAACAGCAACAACATCAACAACAACATTGTGTGGTTTGTTTACATTATTGGCTTCTCTAGTGTTTTGCGTGAGTAAAAGAATTTCGGGAGATAATTACTCTTGAGTAATCGTTCTTCTTTGTTAACATTTCGCAAATGTCAAAACAAATCATAGCGGGAATGGAATGTAAGAAAAATTTTCATTGTTGTTGATGTGTGAAGAAATCTCGGAGTGTTTTTTGTAATTTTAAAGTGAAATTAATTAAATTTTAAATAATTTTTTCAACTAAATGTGCGGTTTAAAGTGTTTAAAGTGAGTGGAGGCAAATAGAAAGCCTGTGAATTTCAAAATAAAAGAAGAAAAACCATTCAATTTCATTGAAGAAAAAATTTTTGGTGAATGAAGACAAAGAAGAATAATGAAGTACCGCAATACGTGGTAATTTATTGATTACAATAACAAAATACGGAAAAAAGATATGGCGGAAGTATTTTATTTGCTATGACGAGTAATTAATTTGCAAAAAGTGTAATACAATTTATAAAAAGAAAAACGAATTTATTTATGTCACCTAGAAAATAAATAATCATTAATCATCACAAAGTTAAATATTTTTTAAAATAAAACGCAAGATTTTTCAACAAAAAAAAATTGTAAAAAAGTGTGTGCGTGAGTGTTTTGTATTATTTTTTCTAACCACCAATCAATCACATGCAAAGACCATAACGTGCCCTTAACTTGTTCGTGCTTTACCGTTTTATATCAGTTGCCGTCTTCCTGGGTTTTGCCACATTTAACCTGTTACATCCTGTCATCATCAACGCAATCATCATCGGCAACCCCTACTTGTCTTTTGTGTAGACTCTTCAAAAGGGGTTACTCACGGCATTTAAGAAACTAACCACCACCAAAAGTCAAGTTGCGAAGAACATTTTTAGTGGATTAATATTGTATTTCAATAATTAAGGTAAGTTAGTTTTATCATGACATTTAAATTTAATGCTAAAAAGCAGGTGATTTTTAAACAGAACACCATGTGCAAAAATATTGGAAATTTTGCTAAAAGCCTACTGTTTAGAGTGGCCATTATTTTACGTTTTTTGTTAAGATTCAGTGGAATTCTATAGCTCAACTGAAAGTTAGGTTAGATGTTAGGGTTGCCAACTTTCGTTGATAGAAAACTATTTTCTCTGCGAATATGTATTCAGTCTAGGGGTGAGCAACCTTGCTGACTGAGTCCTACTTTCTCTAAAGAAATGACGCCTTGTAATCTTCTTACGATGCTTCTTGTTAGCGTTATCCACTCTGGAGGAGCAGAGGTCAGGGGTCTTTCTGCATGTACTATCTTTAAAGGAGTATTATATTTGCTTCTGTTCATTTTATCAAGTATTCTCAGCTAATAAGGTTTTTTGTCTACTGTAGCACGTCCTAGAATGACAATAACTTCATCTGTTGTTCGCCTGTGTGAGTTCATCATAGGATCCTCATAGCAATTATAACACTTCGCTCGGAGCTTGTGGATATCTCATAACTATTTCTGCTGAAACTGTAATGTTGAGGTAGAAGAGTAGACCATGAATATGAATATGAGAGAATATGTTCTCTACCAATCTCCTTCAAATTTGAGACGAAGGATATTTGGGGACTCAGAGTTTATTGACAGTACGTGTCTATCCAAAGCTGATGTGGATAAAATTCACACCTTCATAAGACCGGTGTAATGGCTAAGGGATGCCAATTTGTAGAAAGAGTGTTGGCTTATTAGACGAGACGCCACGGTTCAAATGCCAGGTCAGACAAGTACAACAAAACGAAATAAGAAAAAATATTTCTTCTTCGACTTCCTCTCCGCAGACTTCTTTTTGACAGTAAATAAAAAATTGCCATGAAATGTTTCTCAAAATCTGTCATTCGGAGTTGACTTTAAACTGTAGATCCCGCTACTCATGTATAAAAATAACACACACGACTTAAGCTCGTATTGTATGACCTCTCTAAAATATTAGTTTTCATGTTATCTTTTCTTAATTTAATAAATTCGAAATCAATGATGAAACTAGGATTCTAAATTGTAATTCCCTTATTCGAAATGTAATGAATTTTTAAATTTTTTTTCAATCAATTTGTTTTTCATTTTAGACCGGTGTTAATAAACTTTCTATCAACAATGTTACAAAAACAAAAAAAATTATTATTTCATCGTTGATTTGCTTTATAATGCTTAGAAAACACACCCATCATCAAAGTCCATATGCGACATGATCATGTCCATAAAACCACACCGCATAATAGAGTCCCACTGCTGAATTGACTGACAGTTTTTAACTTGGTTTTTTTCTCTGTTTTTTTAGCTGTGCTACCATAAATACAAGACCTGACTAACGCACATTGTCCCCAATAATAATTGACTAACGAAACCGCTTTTTTGTAAGTTTTTATTTTGTTTAATTTTTTTAAGCTAAAAAAGCGCAATTTACTATTCATTTAAAATAAAATTTAAAAAAAATGTGGAAAAAAATTATTTTCCAGACAAAATATGCGTTCGTAATGCAGCTCAACGCAACGCAACGCACCACAAACGAACCTGTTCGAGAAAATTGATAAAAACAGAAACGATTTTCACCTGTTGTTTTAATAAACGGTTTGGTTAAGTGGTTCCCAAACTTTTTTTGATTTCAATTTGATGTTTAAACAATAACAAGAAAAGGGGTGTTTTGGTTTTTGATTTTTCGTTTAAAAGTTTAAGCAACTCTGCTAATTTATCTGTTCAGGATCTAATCTACTCTTGCTATTGGAGAAAAACACTTGACGGCTGTTTAAGCTTTCGACAACACATGAACTCAAATTTCGTTTTTCAAATGGTGATTATTTTTGAGCAGTTTGTCTTAGTTTATCGCCAAACAAAATTTCCCTGGAGAAAAATTCGTAACTGTGGCATACAGAGATTTAATTTTTATTCCATTTTAAGTGTTGCAACTTCGTAAAAAAATTCAATAGGATTTGAATGGATTTTTTTTAATTAAATTTTTTATTTTGGCTCTGCAAATAGCTCTCAACCTTTCTGCAATTACAGTAACCTACGATCGCAGTGCAATATATCGTACGATTCTTAGTACTGCGATCGAAGAGTACGATCCAACATTGTAGAATATCCCTACAAGGTCTCTACCAAGCCTATTACATACATACATAATTGGTATGACAGTCAGGATTACGGCCTAGCTTCTTAGACCACTTACATACATTATGTGTTAATTTTATCCATAAGTGGCGGGCTCTAAGTTTTAAATTCGACACCGAAAGACAGACCTTTGAGAAACTTTCCATTTCAAATTTTTTATTTACTCACAGAGTTTTTACCAAAAATCTGTTAAGAGGAAGTCGCCGACGAAATATTTTTTCATATTTCGTTTTGTTCGAAATGTTTGACTTGGGGTTTGAAGCGTGACCGCACGTTTAATAAGCCAACACACTACCTACTAGACTATGACAACTTCAAACCTATTGAATGTGATTAATTTTCGTCGGCACAGTAAGCTGGGCTTGAAACAATCCTTATTCTGAATAAATGTACTCTGTGTCTACAGTGTCATGTCAGAAGATCAGTTCATCTCAGGTTATTTCTTGATAGTTTGTCTAATGTATGATCCAGGTCTCCTCTTATTGTAATTTTTCAACAAAAGCTTTGATTACCTAAAACCTGCTTGGGAAGAGTCTTTGCCTCTCTTTATTTTCCCTTTCGTTGAGTACATATATCTTTTCACCCATTCCCCCTCACTCCATAGAGGGGTTTGATCCCATCAACGGCGTAAAACTCCCCTTTTCGCAAGCTCGACTACTTGTTCATTGAATTCCCACATGATATTATTAATCTCATAAGATAGCATTGCTATGTCTTGTCTTTGTACTTCCTATCCAAGTTGAATTGAGCTCGTCTTTCGGTAGCATAGACCCTCCGCTTGTAAGATACACGCTAGATTTCCAATGTGTTTGGAATACATATGTATGTCATTTTGGAACCATAAAAAAAATCCCGCTCTTGTCCTAAAATCTGTGCTTGACCCATCTGTACAGCACAAAATATTACTTTTAAGAAAGTACGCAACTTCCATTAATTTTTGTAACTAAGTCTCGTTGCGAAGCACTTACAAAAATCATGGAGTCTACTGGTTCTGTCTAGGGGATAATTTAGAAGAAAGCTGTCAGCCATTGCATTTTTAGGTCACGAAATCTGATAATGAATTTCATTTTGAACTAGTCTTCCTACCTAACCATTGTTTCCAAAGCTTTGACCGTAAGTATCGAACTTGAATTTAATAGATAGTCAGCTGAAGCGCAGTAGTAAACTACCCCAGCCACTAAAAAATTTTATTCCACAATTGAATAATATAACGATAGCGGATTTCCGTATCCTGAACACCAAGAGCTTTTGATGCCCTAACGTTTACGCTACCCATTGCAATGCCATGCTTATGCAACTAAAAAAATATTTTCACGGAGGGCATCACTTCTAAACAACTGCAGATCGTAGATCTCTTTTAACGGGCTTACTGCGGTAGACCAATCAGTTGACATTGATGCAAGACAAAGAAAGCCTTATTCGGAAGTTTACCAAGACAAAATTGTGAAATTTTTAACTGCTTACGCTTAAACTGTCAATTTGTAATTACCAGCATATTTTATCTCATTTTCAAAATATTTTATAAACAAAGTGGAAGTTGAAAAACGAAAAAGTCAACCTTTAAATCGGGTTTTATGTTTCAAACCATGTACTTGCAGATACTAAATTCAACTAACCAGACGATAAAATCCGTAAACACTTGTATATCGGATTTCAATGTCAAAATCTCTGTGTCTCCTACAATAACCGCAAATGTAATGACACTTGAAAATAGAAATACAAACAAAAATTAAATGTGTTTTCCAATATGCCTTTCCAATAAACTCACGTAGAGTTTAAACATGCAATTAATCCAGTATGAAGCTTAAATACAAACGAATTGTAGTAATGCGCAAGTGCACTGCATGCTTTAAATTTTCGTTTACCCAGGTTTAAGGGCAAGGGTTCTGATAATGAACTATTCCAAACAGCAGGCTGCACTACTTCTCATCAACTGCTGTGCCGAAACTAGAACATTGAACGTCAGCATTATTTGCTTGACTTACAAGATAGGGGACAGGAAAGAATATAACATCTGCGATAACGTTAAGATGTCTATCCTGTGTATATGAAATATGGCTTTAAGCTGCTCTGGAACTGATCAGATTTTCACATTCAGACAGTTTCTTCTTTCACCTTCTTTTTTTTTTATCGATTTTAAGCAGACTCATCACATTCAAAGCTATGACTAGATTTCGTATTCACTCTGAGCGCGACAATGCGTTGTCATATAGCTTTCCTCACAACATTTTTGATTTGACTATTAACTTTTCCCGATGATCCAGCAAGACGATTATTGTCTTGGCAGCTCATTCGTCCCCTGTAATCCAACATTTTGAAGACGTAAACTAAGGGATAGACTCAATCTAAGTTTTAATTTCGTTTGGACTGAGACCTTTCAAATGAAATATAGAATTACATAGCGGTATCCTATTGCTTCCATGGGTGACCAAATTCACTGAGGCTACCTATGTTTTTAGGATTCAGGAGAAAATGCAAGCAAGGTGGTGCGTTTATACTTAAAACACAAGCTTTATAAGGTCACCAGTCTTCAGTAGAGTAATTTTTTCAAACAACGTGATGAGCTTTTCTTATCTTTCCCGGATTCTTACTTGGAGAGATCCTGTCACGTCAATGTTTCCCGCAGCTGCGTTGTAGGTGGTTCATTCGTACATTGAATTATTTCATATTGCTTCCAGTATTCTGGCCGGCCTGTGGCCAATGGTACTTGTAACTTTGTATTACAGGGCTGGGATTGTGGTAGAACCTTCAAATATCCTTACGAACAATTGTTTGATCTTAACGGCTATTGTGATATTATATGTTTTTTTTTTTTAAATTTGCTTCCCTATAGGCGTACTGGGCGGCATGTTGTCATAGTCTTGCTGAAATCACATGTCCTCCATTTCGGGCATAAAATAGGCAGTAATGATCGCACGGCATTTTGCTCTATTGACTGTAATTCTCCGATTTTCATCGTTCTTCAAGAATTACGGTTCAATGCTGAAGCCATTCTATAAACCCTACTTAACAGTACATCATCCAGGGTAGAGCTCTTAGACTGCCCTAGCCCTGGGTGCTCTTACTTTAACGCCTTAGTGAGGACGGGACCGGGACCTACAGTTGAAGTTGACTACAAACATCTGATTTTTGAGAAACTTTTCATGGCAATTTTATTTTCTCTCAGAGGCTCTAGAAATCTGCTGAGAGGAAGTCGCCGAAGATATATTTTTTCATACTTCGTTTCATTTTAGATGCCTGAGCTGGGGTTTGAACCGCGAGCTCTCGTCTCATAACCTAACACAATATCTACTAGACTATGGCGGCCTCTAGGTGCTCTCTGCACACTAAATTCGTTAATTTAATGAATTGTGTCAAATTCGAACTTAAATTCGAAAATTTTCAAATTATGTGTTAAATTGTTGTTTTAATTGGTTTTCACCTTAAATTTGATTTCTTTTATTGCCTTTTAAAGCTTGGAATAACAAGACATTGTTGTTTGAATGGATGGTTGGTTGAGTAACAGGGTTAAAGCGGGCGTTTATGTGTGTCTTTGGATTCGTTGTAACACAACAAAATTTGACGATGCCACGACTAGTGTTAATGACATTTAATAGTTAAAGAAAACAGATTTTAATGCCTTTTTTATTGTTGTTGTATGTTGCTATAAATGGAATACATATTTCGCTATTATGCTGGCAAAATTAAAAAAATCACTCACCCTGTGGTTTATTACCAAAAAAAAAAAAAAATTATGCCGACAATTACCAGATATCGCCGCGCTGTCATTATTTTTTTTTATTTTTTTATATATCTCATTGCGTTCAAAACGCAAATAAACAATTTCATGTTAGAGACTATTAAGTCAAGGTTAGGACCATAAAAAGAAGGCTTAAACATTTGAATTACCACCGCTATTAGTTGGAAATAATTATTACCTGTTGTTTGGTTTTTTTATGTTTTAAAAATATTTACGTTGTCTTTTAATGATTTTTTTTCTTTGTTGTTAACGGTTTAACAGTTTAATTTCTGCAACAGAAAACACAAAAAACAAAAAAAAAATTATTTGTTTTGATTTGTTGTACAAACAGTTTTTCCAAATCTTAAAATTATGTTGCCTTTTAGCCTTAAATATTGAAATTCTCATAGGAAATCAACAATTAACACAAGCGATTGTATTTTATAACACATTCTCTTTCAAAAGAATGGCAATATCATTGGTTCTGTTTTTTCTTTCTGGGCAACACACATATCTTGACCACATCGAAAAGAAAAAAAAACAAGAAAAAATTAAACAAGACACAGTTAAACAATTTCCATCCATTCCATGATGAAAAACAATATAAAATTCAGCTAAATGGACAATTTAGTGAAAAATTCTTTACGAACAAAACATATTGCTGGCGAAATATACACACCAACTTCTTTTTAATTTAACCAGCAAAAAAAAACCAAAAAAGAGAAACAAATTCTTGATATTTTTTCTTTGCTTTGGCCTGCCTGAAATGGCCAAGATGTGCTGTGGTTAACTTGACTCCATTGACTGAATGGCTGGCTGGCGGACGATTGCCGTTGATGATGACCTCAAAACCGATTAAAAAAATGATGAACAACGTAATTTTTTTCTCTTTTTTTGTTTTCAATACAAGAAGATGAGGGAAATAACGAAAACAGCAACCAATATAAGCAAAAAACAAAGACAAATCTACAGTAATACGCCTTTAGATTGAATAATAGTTTGAAAATTTTATAATCAACACAAATTGTAAGGGATTAAAGGGATGTTACACATGATGGATGCAACCAATGTAATCAAAAAGCAAATTCAAATCTACAGTAATACTGAGAGGAAGTCGCCGTAGAAATATTTTTTCATATTTCGTTTTGATCAAGATATCTGACTTGGCCTTACGTCTATTAAGCCACACTATTGAGCTGCACTACCTACTAGACTACGGTGACTTCAATATAGGTACTATTAAGTAGTAGGTCTAAGTGGTGTCTTATTAGACGAGAGCTTGTGGTTCAAACTCCAACTCAGACATCTCAAACGAAAACAAAATATGACAAAAATGCATTTGTTTCGTTGTCTTCCTATCTGCCATAAAAAGTTTCTTAAAAAACCTGTCGTTCAGAGTCAACTTTAAACTCATGGATGCGACTAACACGCGCACATATGGGTAGTGTGAGAAGCTAGGTTGTAATCCTAACTGAAGAGCACTAATCCACAATGAAATTTTAAAAAAAGAATTGCAGCTGAATCCGTTTATATTTTGAAGCTATCCTAGTATTATTTATACAAAATGGCGGTTAATTGAGAGTAAAAGGCAAGGAAGGAGATGGAAGTATATTCTTTCAATAGTTGCTGACAGGCTCGGTCTGTCTCATCAGAATTACAGAAGCTGCCATGATGTGGAGGAAACGGAATCGTAACAACACCTTTTATGTAAGTGCCCTACACTTTAGAACAAATGTCATATTTTTTGGGTGACAGAACGTTTGAAAATCTGCTACTAAGGAAACTGGCCGGTTTCAGCAAGAGCTGGGGGTGGTTTAACCCCACCACTAATGTATCAGGACAAGTGGACTTACCTCGCACTGGGCCATATCGGCCATCGAGGGAACTTGCCTATGAACGGCAAGCTAACCGCTAACCTAATCTTGCTGCCTGAAGTAATAGGATAATTAAGTTTATTAAATATGTAAGTTCGTTAAGTTAAGGAATGTGAACGAAAAAATTTATTTTTAAAAACTAAACTGTGTGATAAAATTATTTCAATTCCGGTTTAAATTAAGGCGTTTGCCAATGAATCGCCTAATGTGTGGTTATCGTGGTTGGCGCCGTAGTTTAGCAGGTAGTGTGACATGAGACCTCGGTTCAAACCCCAGGTCATAATGTTGAACAAAACGAAATATGAAAAACATATTTCTTCGGTTACTTTCTCGCAGCAGATGTCTGGCAAAAACACTCAGAGTAAATAAAATTGCCATGAAAAGTTTCCAAAAAAATCTGCCATTCGGAAGCGACTTTAAACTGTAGGTCCTGGCACTCGTGTATAAAATTAAGTGGCATGAGAAGCTAGGTCGTAATCCTTACTAAAGGGTTGTAATGGTCTGTTTAAATTTTGATTATATTTTGTAAATTTCATAGACTTGACTGTTTATTAAACAATTGAGAAACTCATCTTGTATGTTACAGTGTATTTTGCATAAACAAAAAAAAAGTTTTGTTTTTTCTTGTTGTTGTTATTCACTATTTTATTCATTTCGTTTCGCTATTTTTCCTTTTGAAAGCGACAATAACTATTATTACCGGGTCTAAAAGAAAAAAAAAGCAAAAAAATGTCTACAAAAAAATAAAAATAAAGAAATCACAGATGATGAATGTATCAAGGCAGAGGTAGTTGGTTGGTGTATTCCCCATTGTTTTCAAGTGTCTATGCTTCACGTATGACTATATTGTATGCACATATGTATGTATGTACGAGGGGCCATGCCTCTTATCTTCCTTCTCACATAAACATGAAAAGGAAATTATTTGTTATTGCATATTGTACAATATAAATAAATAAATGGAAAATTATATGGAAATTTTTCTTTCTTTATCTGTAATCGGTGGAAAACACGAAGAAAATTACTAGAAAAATGGAAAAATTTTTTAAAAAAGAAATTGAAAAATATTGGGGCAGACACACAATCTTCAAATGTTTGTTTCTATTGATAAAAAATTATAACAAATTATTGAAAAAACAATTGAAAATGAAATTGTCTTTTCCATTTTCAAAACGATGATTGTCAAGTGCTTATACACACATACACACGCAGTATATACTAAATGTCATCTTCGAAAATAAAAAATGAAAAAATTTGTTTTCAATTGATTATGTTTCGATATTTAATTGCTTTTCAATTGTCTATGACAGTGTGTGTGTGTGCGTGTTTTTGTTTAAAATTCAATAACAATATAGAGGAATAAATAAATAACAAAAAACCATACATACTTGACTTTGAAATACAATAATTATTATAAAAAAAAACAATAACAATATCTATTGAAAAAATATAATATAAATAAAAATCAATCCAATTAAATTAAATGAATTCCCACGCCTTGCACATCAGGACTTTAAAGTAATGAGTTCTTTAATTAGGGAGAACAAACATTTTGTTTCTTGTTATCTTAAAAGAATATTTATAATGATAGTGTTTTTTTTTAACTACACAGCAATGTGACTGCACAAGAGTTTTCAGGGGCCATCAGAGGACTAATACATACAAACGTGATTGGTCATTACAACCCTTCAACAGGATTACGACCTAGTTTCTCACACTACTTATGTTGTGTGTGTTAGTTTTATACATGAGTGTCGACAAATCTTTTGAGAAACTTTTCATTGCCATTTTATTTACTCTGAGTTTTTGCTAGAAATCGGCTGAGAAGAAGTCGCCGAAGACATATTTTTTTCATACTCCGTTTTATTGGAGATTTCTGACCTGGGGTTTGAACCGCGGCTGACGTCTAAAAAACCAACACACTACCCACTGTGTCAATCGACAAGATTTCAAGTTAATTCTTTGATTAATTTCTTTCTTTGTGCAAAAATTGAATTTGTTAAACGTCAAAGGCAAAATTAATATTTGGTGGTGGTAAAAGTCACACCATTTAGCTTTAATCCTGTCATCTACAAGGTGTCATAAAAGCTATCGCCAATATTATTTGATTTCAATTTGTTTTTAATACACGAACAGCTTTAATGTTGCTTCTGGATTGTGTTTTTTTGATGTCAAGTTTTTTTTTCTATTAAATGGCTACTTGGCCTGGTCGCTCATAGGATTGATGACTATATGGGTCCGTTTTATAATATTTTTCATCAGTCTGGCAAGACTTTGGCTTTAAGCTCTCGCATTGACTTCAAAATGCACCACACAATAAAGTCTCGAACGGAAACAAGAGATAATGTAATCTCGAGATGGAACACTTAGAATTTTGATTGCCGTTCGTGCAGTATGCACCGTTGCATTATCCTTTTGGGACCACAGTAGTTGGTTGTGACTGAAGATTTCATCACTACGAATTTTGAATATACGCCGTAGTGAGGTTGAAAAAGCAATCGTTTTTAGTCAAAGAATGCCAAACTCTACAACAGGCGACTAGGGTTATTATTTTTATTATATTTTGCTCAACTAAACATACTACGTGGCATCCCACATTTTTAATGGCTCACTTGAGAACTAGTTGTACAGAGTTTTTCATTCTTGAGAAATCGTATGAAAGTCTACATATAAAGCTTGTAATGGACGGTCCCAGATTTAAAGGGTCTAAACTGAATCCTAAGAATGGTTTTTAGGCTTAATAAAGTACAATAAACTTAAGTCTACTTATCACAGATCACTGCCTTATTAAATTTACAAGTGCGGTCCAAAAATTATAAAACTTCTTACAACTTGCTGTAGGGTATCTCAATATACATTTGATGACTGATAAGAACTGTTTAACTTCATAAAATAGCTGGAATATTCGAGTTTTTTTCTTTTGGTATTTCAAATGTATTGCAATTGCCCTGTCTGGAAGTGAAACAATTTTTTTATTTTAAGAAATGAATTGATTCTTTTAGGCCTCTGTATGAGTATTTTATTTCGTTTATACTCTAACAAATCATTGTTTTAGTACAACATATTGATTTTTAATTTAATGGCTTGTATTTAAAGGCGGCAACTATTTCAGTTTCAAATGAAATGAGTTCCACTAGCTAGCAAATGTATCGCTTAGTTTATGAAATTAGATTTTACGTACTTGTATTACACGATCAATTTACACAAACGTTATTTATGGTACTCGCCAGTATCAAAGTGGATGACATAAAATAAATTAAAAAAAAAAAAACGTTGCCACATATAATTTCGTGGTCAATTATGGTATCACTTGGAGCCAAAAAACAAAAGACAGCCAGAGACATGAATTAAAAAAAAATGATCTTTGTAATCAATTATTTTTAGTTTTATCAAGGAGTGTCTGATAGAATGATAGAATATCAAGGCTTTTAATTTTATTTTCTTAGTGATTAAATCCTTCACTATTTATTGCCAGGGTATCTGTCAATCACTCTAAAACGTTTCGAATTCTATTGGAGTTTTCAAAGGCTCCGTATCGTTACAAACGTTAATTGTTAACAATTTGCTGAGGTACAATATAATTTCTTAGCCTTTTAAAGGTTAAACAACATTTTTTTTCCAAGTTTCAGAAGTTTTTTTTTGTCATGGCGACAATAAGTGAGACGTAAATTGTTTCCACATTATGGGCGTAATTGCTTTGAGGCATTTTTCTCCAAAATTTCTTAAAAATTCTGCTGCAATTGCTATTTACAGCCCCATTTTATTTAACACACTCTACTAACAAGTCAATACTGCTACATTAAGTTCAGTCGCACGTGTTACCCTTGTTGTTTACCTTGCAGGTTCACTCGACGGCCTAATGGCTTTTTTTGCTATTCACAAATTCCGTTTAATTCATTCAGTACTCCGAGTCTATTTCGCTTGAGAACTGACCAAAAATAGTATTCTTGACAAATCTTATTCGATCCGACACAGCGGGGAAATAGCCCCTTTCCTAAAAACGACCTGCCTCGCGAAGTCTAAGTCTAGTTTCTATGGAGTAAGACATTCACGCAGATAATGCTGTAATGAATTTCATTCTTCCTCTACATTCAAAGCTTCTTCAAACATGTATTGCAGTGTTCAGTATTTACACCCGTAGGACGCCCGTTTAAAATCATCTCAAGAGTTCTGATTCCTTCCCTAGCGAGAGCATACAGACCGTTTATTCCTTTGTGAAAAACCCTGAAGCCACCTCGTTAGAAACAACCGCCACGTTTGACAAAATAGATGACGTTTGTCATTGGCAGGTCCTTGATAAAGTTCGATTCTGGTGTAAAATCTAAGAATTCGTAAGCCGGAGCATCTACCAAAAAGGTACTGCATTCTGGTTAGCATATACGTTCCGGCATAGGAACTATGTTACGATTGGAGTATGTTGAAGTCTGTTGTAGTCTAATCGACTCTTTCCTAATGAATAAATAAAAGCTTTTCGTCTCTTCGTTACTTAAGGCGGAATATATCCGCTGTGCAAAAGCAACATCAAGATATGACTCCCTAATAGTCGACTTGTCATCAATATCGTTCCCTCCAATGCCCGAATAGAATATCAGTTCAACACGATGTCGACCAAGCTAAGGTTGTGAGCAAATGCTCACTTCAATCTTATCAGGTTGAGGGCACTGATCAATGCAATGCTGTTCACGTAGACATCGGTAGTCGAAGTTGCGGGATTAAATTACTGAATACGTATCAAAGCGCTATCAATGGTGAAACCTTCGCATGAATATGCTGCAGTCATCATGCAGTCTTTTCATTATAGATTCTGAATTCGATTCCGTCGTTTCGAACCATCATGCATGAACCAGAGTGCATAACTCAATTTTCTTTTCAAGAAGCGCTTTCACCAAAGCGTGAGTTGTTGAATTCACTGACTATTTGGGTCTCTACGCCGATTTCGCAGGCAAAGATATTCGGTGGTGGTAGAGCTTGCATTGTTTCCAGACTGACACGAAGACTGAGACTAATAGGACCGTCTTCATTACCAAATTCATTTCTAAAAGCTTTATGTTAACAAAAGTTTCCTTTAAGCAAGAATTACTAGAGTAAATATCGTGTTGTATCGTATATCGATATGTGTATCGTAAATATCGCATATCGTATGCGAATAGTGTATGTCTTGGAACTGTTTTATCTCTGCCAGATGATTAAGATGGCTATCTTTTAGTCGTTTTGACCAGCAATATCTCGCTTTTGTTATACCAATTGCCAGTCAATTTAAAGTTGTGGTACACAGAAGTGCTTGAAGCAAAATTCTTGCTTCAATTTGTACCAACATTTCAACACTTTAGCATGTACTTGACTCCATAAGACATAAGGCTCCACGTATTGGTGGATGGAGTCGTTTTAATTAATGTTTATGCTCCAGTTTTTTTATTCAATTTTTTATTTTGTTGTTTTTGTTTTTGTAGCTGTTGTTGTTTCTTTTTTAATGGATCTTGAGCAAAATTAATCGATTTTCAATTGATGATTGATGGCTTTAAATATTTTTCGTTTTTTTTGTTTTTTTGTTTTGGTTCTTCGTTATGCATGAGTTGATGCTTTAACGAGATCGAGTTGATGATTTCGTTCACCCTCCTTTGTCTGCTTAGCTTTTTCTGTTGTTTTTTTTGCAATAAATTTTTGGAAATAAAAAAAAAATATAAATGAACCCTATAATTAATACAGGGTGTTAAGATAAATGAAAAAATTAAAAGAAAAAATGAAGCATTTTAGAAACCAAAAATGAAATTTATTTCTTAAATTATTTAGAAGATACCCACGTAGATGTATTTTTTTATAGCTTCTGTATCATCTTATCTGCTTTGTTATGTGTTGATCACACACATCTGTTAAGTTACCAGGAATTATTGTTGTTTCAGTAGTTTGGTTAGGAACTGGTTCCAGTAGTTTCTTAGGTGATCTCTAAACTATGCTAAATTGTCATACATATCTTGCATAGGAACCAGCAATGGTTTCGGAATTTCGGCAAGTAATTCAATATCTGGGTTCACCTCAAATATTGTCTAACATAAGTGACTTCCAAGTGCTAAACCTGTCTAGTAACACAGTATTGTGGTGTTGCAGAAACAACTGTAACTTCTATTTGATGTCGCGATTTTATACAAGAGTAGGGGGACCTACAGTTTAAAGTCGACTCCGAATAACAGATTTCTTGAGAAACTTTTCATGGCCATTTTATTTACTCTCAGAGTTTTTGCTAGAAATCTGATGAGGGGAAGTCTCCGAAGAAATATTTTTTCATATTTTCGTTTTGATGTCTGACATGAGGTTTAAACCATGGCCTCACCTGTAATAAGGCAACACACTACCTACGATTTTCCAGGATTTTGAAGCATAAATCAGACTGAATTTTAGCCGATGGCGAGGGTTATTTTGGCTTTGAGGACCGTTGTGGAATTATAGATGTGACTTAAGAAAACCCTTATGGGGTTTCAGAGATAATCAGTGGTCTCAAATCGTTCATGTAGAATATACAATGTAACATGAATTCTGTGGCACGTAACGCCCTCCTGTTGAAACCATACATCCTTGGTGTCTAGATTATCCAATTTAGGCTAAAACAAGTTAATACTCATCGATCTGTAGTACCGGGCGTTGACAGTGATGGCTTGGTCAATGTTGTCTTTAAAGAAATATGGACCGTTCTATTGATCCAGATCATCCAATGCAGTCCAAAAGTAATTGGTAATCACCGATCTGTAGTGCTCGCCGATGACAGTGTTGGCCCGGCCAATGTCGTTCTCAAAGAAAAATGGATGAATAACGCCGCCTGCTTACAAACCGCAACGATTTTTTCGAAATGCAGTGGACTCTTGGACCTCATGTGAATTAGTATCGTATATTTTTAGTATGTACCTTGTTCATATAAATTCCTTTCCTATTTTCCTTTCCTACATTCCTTAAGTAGAGTGTAATTCATTTTGTTTGAGGACTGTACAACTAAGTAAGGGAAATGCGATACGAAAATATATAGAAGCATTGGTTTCTTTGAATGGATGCGAAACTTTTGGTACTTTCTTCTTTTAAATTGATACAAATAGTGGTATTTACTATACCTTGGATACAGCCACTACTCGGTTGTAAATAATAATACTTGCTTGGTTTGATGTCATTAATTTAAAATTATTCTTTTATTACACGGTTTTTATTATAACAGGCTCTTGTGGTCATGAAAGTTTGTTATTAATTTTCTTATTTTATTGGGTGACAAGTAAAAGTTGAAAAGCAAAACCTAAAAATTTTCAAATAAAATTGTCAAAATGACCACAAATTAATGACGAGTGTTTGCAATAAAGCCAAAAGCAACACAAATTAAAACCTGTACTGGGGCTATTTATAATACTTAATGGGTTTTTGGGTACTAAATAGGTGATATAAATACAAATTTATTGTTCTGGTTCCACCTTTCGGGTTAAACTAATGAAATTTATAATGTTTCAAAAAGTTTTCAAAAACTTTAGTGAAATTTAACAATACATTTTTAATTTATGAAAGTACTAAATTTGAAAGTACCAAATATATAGGGTGGGCGATTTATAAGTTGGAATTTAAAAATGCAATAACACAAAAACGGTTTGAAATTTTGCCAAATTTATTTTTTTTGTCGTGAAGTACAATTGTGCCGGTTAGAAAACGGAATATCATTTCATTCATAAGACGCCTCGGCTGGTCTCGCAGTACCACATTCGATCGGATCAATTTTCGTACCCTTTTTCGACTGTATGGGGTTGTATCTCGGCAGTGGCATCATGAATGTTGGCCTTCAAAAGCTGAATTGTCTCTGGTTTATTGGCATAACACTTTTCTTTAACGGCGCCCCATAGACAGTAGTCCAAAGGTGTCAAAACGCAGCTTTTTGGTGGCCAATTGACATTTCAATTTCGGCTAATTAAACAGCCATCAAACGTTTGATGCAATAAATCGATTGTGACATAAGATGTGTGGCAAGTTGCACTATGTTGTTGAAACCAAACATCGTTCACATCAATAAGATGAAGAGCGGATACAAAAAAATCGGTTATCATGGTGCGATAGGTGTCTCCATCGACCGTAATGGTTGCGCCGTCATCATTTTCAAAGAAATATGGGCCAATGATGCCTTCGCTCAATGAGTTGAACCAAACAGTCACTCGTAATGGGTGCATTGGTTTCTGTATAAGACTACGTGTGGGTTTTCTGAGCCCCAAATACGGCAAATTTGCTTATTAACGCACGACATTTTCGTGCAATTTCCAACAAATTGTCATTGTTTTGGAAATAAATTTCCAATAAATTCCAACGTTGCTCAAGCGTAAATCGATTTATTACGTTCAGTGGAGATTATATACCAAATACGGCAATTTTGCTCATTAAAAATGAGCTGCATCAGAAAACACATTTTTTTTCGACATTGTCGAACAGTTTTTTGTTGCCCCAAATTTCCAATAAATCGTTGCTCAAGCGCAAATCGCGATTCATAACGTTCAGTGGAAATAATATTCTAAATTTTGTGATAGAATAGATTGCCAGATTCGAAACAACCGACGATTCAAATTTAAACCGATAGATCGCCCATCCTATATGTATGTATGCATATATGTTTACAAGCGTGTGTGTTTGTATGTATATATGTATTATTTACTCTAAACAATTCTTAAAAAATTTTTGTAATCGAATAAACATTTTTTTTTTAAATTTCCCAATGAAAATGAAGCATAATTGATTTTCATTGGAGAATTAATTTTCCAAATCATTATGTAGAATTTTTTATTCCACATAAAAGAAACAAAAAAACACTTAAAATTTGTTGCGCCTCAAAGAAGAATGTTCACAATTAGTTCGGAAACTGTTATTTTTAAGTAAAATTTAACATGTGGTTTGATTATGAAAATGGAAAACCCAGAAATTTTCTTCTTTAATTAAAATTCTTGTGGAAAAGTGAAACAACAAATTGCTCATGAAGTTGTACACCCTACTAGTACGATGATTTTTAATTTTTTAATTTAAATAACTTACGTTTTTATATAGTAAATATGGGAAAAAATTTTTTTGGTACTTTTTATTATTTTTGAGTTAATTTTTCAATTTTTATTGTTAAAAAACTATTTTTATATATCCTTCAATGGTACTTTTAGTAATTCTTAGAAGAAATAAGAAGACTTAATGCTCCTTAATGTATTTAATGTACTTTTCTCATTTTTTTCTTAAGAAAATTATAAAAATTTATGGTACTTTTAAACAATTTAAAGTTGAAAATTATTAAAATGTAGACTTTTTACACAACAAGAATTCCGAAAATGTACGGAAAAAGTACTAAATATATTTAGAAAACAAAATTATTCACTTTAAATTAATTTACTTTATGTATTTTATAACACATTTAAAGTACAAAACATAATTCTGTTGTTTATTTAGAGAACTTATAATTTATTTTTGGTACCAAGAAGTAAATCAAAAAGAAAAAAAGAATTCTTTTTAAATAAAAATAAAAAAGATTGACAGTAGAAAAAAGTACTTTTTGTAGAAAAAAATGTTTGCTTTAATTTTCATTATTGAATTCTGTTTTCAGTCTCTTATTTACAATAAAAAATAATATCCACTTGAATGTAAATTTTTCTATGAAAAATAAATCGTTGTATACATCTTATTTGGTATTCAAAAGTATTTTTTCAAAATAGTCCTCATTTAAGAGTATCAAAAGTTTTGGGAAAATACATTCTTTTTAATTATATTTCTTCTATGAAGGTTTATTCATTAGGATTAATTATTTAGTACTAAAAAGTACTTTTTAAAAAGTAATTTTTTTAAATGAAATGAAAGTTAATAAATCGAAAAAGAGAATGTATTTTGTTCTTGTTATCAAAAAAGTACCAGATAAGTTCTGCAAATAAGTACTTATACTTTTTGAAAACGGTATCTAAGAGTATAAACAAATTTAAATTTTAAATTAAATTTTTCTTTAAAAAATCGTTAAAAAAATTTTATTGTTACTAAAAGATTCTTTTTTAAAACAGACCCCATTAAAGGTACCCAAAAGTTGGAAAAGAATTATTTTTTAAAATTAATTTTTTTGTTTGCTAAGAAATAAAAAATGTACTTTTTTGGATTCCTTTTTGGAATTCCTAATAAGTTCTAAAAAGGTACTAGAACTATGGGCGAAAAGCAATATTATTCATAATGAATAACTCTCTTAGAAAAAAGGTATATTTAGTACCAAAAAGTATCAGAAAGCAGAAAATGTTTACTAATTGTTCAGTTGCAAAATTTTTTAATCGCATTCTTTATGTCTACTTTAGTTGCGAAAGGTGTAGGGTGTAGTATCTTCGGAAAATAGAAAATTTTCTCTATCAGAACCATTTAATGTAAACATGCTCTGCCGCCAGTCAACTTCATGTACAATTATAAACTCGGGAATGAGAAACAAAAAAAAAAGTACCATTATGAAGTAAATTAATACCCGTTTTTGTTCTTTTTGGTCGTTTTCTTTTCTCGTTAAATGTACAGAATGTGTCGGCATAAAATTACATACAAAATGCACTTGCTTAACTGCTGCGCTCTGGTCCGCTAATGGTCATATAAATATTCTGATTTTATATATTTTCTATTTAGTTGTTGTTGTTGTTTTAGGATCTATAAATAGATTGTTTTTTTTTGTTTAAAGGCAACTAAACAATGGAAATGTGTTACAAACATAAAGCACGAGCTATTGCAGCTCCATTGGTGGTGGCGGCAATTGTTGCCTGACGGCGGCTTGTGCCATAAAAACACTTGATTTGTAGGCAAATTGAGATACAAAAAGCGATTGTGCATCACTAGAGCTGAGAGAGATGCTGTAGAATCTACAGCAAGATTGCTGCATATGTGTGTAGGCATTTGGGCGTTTAATCTTTGTTTTTTATCGAATTCCAATGGAAAAACAAAATAAAAATCATATGCAATGAGTATTTAAAAACGATTTTGAAAAAGGGTTTTTCTTTTTTAATGGAAACGTCAAGTTTGTTTGTCTCAATTAAAATTTATATTTGGATTATATTACCATTAAAGATGGAAGTAACGATCGCATCGTGCGCATTATGAAAATTGATTTTCATAAATTTTATATTTAGAGGGTAATGCGAAATATTTAGAGAGTTGAGTGGAACCTCAAACTTGTTGTTCGAAACCACGTCATAAAATTAACATACGTAACATTTTTTTTTTTTTTTTTTTTTTTTTTTTTTTTTTCACGCCGAGGAGGGGCAAATGTACCTAACCGCACCATAGAGGAAGTCGTCACATCCTCCGTGTGTGGGGCCCTCACCCACTAAATCCCCCCCTCGTCTCATGGACTTGTTGTGCCCACTCCGGAACTACGGTGGTATTACTTCGGAGTGGAGTCCCTTTGGCTCTTTGGCCCCTGCATGTTCATATCCGCGTCCGGACTGCGTGTTGAAAGTTGAAGAGACATCTAAGCGTCTCCACTATTCCTTTCCTCCAGATCTTTACTTCGAATTTCGATTGACACGTGTGCCAGTTTCATCTATTCCGGCGTGCCCACATGTTCTGCAGCCTCAAGATCCCTCTTCTTCAGTTTTAGAATCCTCTCCACGTAATTCGCCACTGAGGTCCAGTTTTCTCTACTCGCGATCATAACCCCGACAATGTTACCGGGCGTGATCGTCCCAACTATCGACGTCAGTGCAGAGCGATAGCTCTGCCAGCGTGCACACTCGAAAACGGTGTGCTCTGCGTCATCAATTATCTCACCTTCCTCGTAGAGACAGTAAGGTGAGGCGGTCTTTAACATTCTGTGCAGATATTTCCTAAAATATCCGTGACCCGATAACATCTGTGTAACGTAGTAATTTACCTCTCCAAATTTCCGACCAATCCATGGACTTATGTCTGGAATAAGTCTCGCCGTCCATCTTCCTCTATCTTCTTCGTTCCATCGTTGTTGCCATTTTGAAATGGTGTTTTCCCTGAAATGAGCGGTTATGTGACTCCCAGCCGATTTCGCCTTATAGATCTCCATCCGCTCCGCTGCCAGCAGATCCACAGGGATAATACACGCTATCACCACTACGGCTGGAGCGGATACCGTACGATATGCCGACGCGATACGCAAAGCAGCCGTTCTCTGTACCGCTACCAGTGCGTTTGTCCGCTTCTTAACATTCAGTGTTTCGGCTCAAATTTCGCTCCCATAAAGCATAATGCTGTTTCCAACCTCCATCAGGAGTCTCCGTCTCGCCGGTAGCGGGCCTCCAATGTTCGCCATTAATCTACTGAGGTGTCCAACGATCCTCTGGGCCTTGTTAGCCGAGTACTGGATCTGATGTGAAAATGTTAGTCTGGGATCCAGCCTTATTCCCAGGTATTTCACCGAGCTCTTGGTCCTAATTACTCCGTCTCCTATACTCATGTCCACTTGCAAGGGGATATGACGACCAGTGATCAGCAGTAATTCCGTTTTGTGCATGGCCAGATCCAGGCCGTGGGCATCCAGCCATGTTTTCGTTCTCAGCATGACACGTCTCAGTTTTCGTTGTGCCTCTTCCGTGTTCCTGGCGGTGATAACAGCTGCAATATCATCTGCGTATCCAACCAAAAAAGTTCCCTCTGGCATATCCTCTTTCAGAATTCCATCGTAGTTGACGTTCCATAGGTCGGGGCCGAGTATAGATCCCTGTGTCGCTCCTGATGTTATATGTTTCACCCTTGGGCCCGAGCTTGTGTTATACACCAGCTGTCTGCTACTCAGATAACTACTTATCATGGCCAAGATGTAGTGTGGCACCGAGAAATTGTACTCCAAACCATTTAATACGTCGCTCCATCTAAGGCTGTTGAACGCATTTTTAACGTCCAGAGTCGCAAGCAGTACCACAGGCCTCGAAGATTTGCTCCCTCGTTGTGTTACCCTGGCCGCTTCAGTCACCTCTCTCAAGGCACCAATTGTAGATCGACCGGGTCGAAATCCATATTGTCTAGCAGACAGTATGTGGCCTGTACGCGGATGGGTCATCTGGATCGCCCTTTCCCTTATTTATCAAGACTAGCCGTTGTCTCTTCCATATTTCGGGGAAAATACACTCTCTCAGGCACGCGTTGTACATTCCCAGTAGGAATTGCGGTCTCTGATTGGCAATCTCCCGCATTACCTCAGGCGGGATGCCATCGGGCCCCGGTGCCTTACCGGGTTTCAATCCGACTGCAGCTGCTTTCAGCTCCTCCGCGGAAAATGGCAAAGGTTCTGTATTGCGCGTATTCCGTCGTCGTTCGTTCGCCGGTTCATGAGTAGGGAATAGTGTATCCACTATATTTCTAATTACTCGCTCGTCCATAATTTCCATTGGTTTCCTTCTGTTTAGTTTGTCCATTACAATTTTGTATCCAAGTCCGTAAGGGTTTACGTTTACGTCGTCGCGTAGTTCCTGAAATGCCTGATTTTTCTTTCGCGATATAGCCTTCTTCAGAGTCTTCTTTGCCTCCTTATATGCCCGCATTTCGTCAGCAGCTGGTCCATCGGGTCTGGCTCTAGTGTACCTCCGTCGTAGTCGTAGGCACTCTCGCCTGAGTGCTGCGATATTGTCGTCCCACCAGTACACTGCCTTCCTTCTGCTATTCGGAAGTTTTCGCAAGGGCATTGCCTTTTTACATCCGCGTCTTATTATCTCCATGGTTTGTTCCACTCTTGTCCTCGCATCGTCCGAGAGTTCAACTCTGCTACACAGTCTATCCACTTCCAAGAGTAGCCGATTCGCATTTAATTTCCGTGAATCCAATTCACTGTGATAAGGTCCGTGGGACAGTGACAGAAATGCAAGGTGGATGCCTGAACTAACCCCTATACAAACAGCTACTATGTACATTATTACATACCTGCCTTCTATTTGTATTTATGAGGGAGAGAGGGATCCTCAGATGGCGTGAGTGACAACCGATGGCAAAACGGTAGGATATCTAAAAATGACGAAAGAAAAACAGTACTAGAGTTGTGGGGAAAATTTTTGTGAAAGGCTGTTGAGAAAGGATGGGAAAATGTATGGGGCGAAATAATCATGGAATCATGGAAGTTACCTTGAAATAGTGCAAAAAGCTTTCCCTTGGTTTGGTACTTTTTTGTGGTACTTTTTAGTAGTGAAAGTAAAAGAATTTCTACACCTTAAAACTCTAAGCAAACTTCTGAAAGAACAGACGTTTATTGAAAGACAAACATATAGTAAAAGTTGTAGCTGCAAAACAAGAAACAGAAAAAAGTGAATTTTGCTTGGGGCAGCGTCAGTTATACAGTGACAAGTTCAAAAACCACCTTAAAAAACACAAAACATTTGAACAAATAAACACATGCCGACAAAAAAATGATACCCAATCGTAAAGACAGGCCGGCAGATAGACAGACAGACGGAAACATTTACTTGAGCCATGTTTTATGTCTGCTTGTAAAAACAAACATTTACTGACACCAAACACTGACAGTAAAAACATGAAAATATTTTTATTTGTTTTTGGTTTTCTTTTTTTTTTCTTTTCTTTTGTTCGCTGTTAAATTTTTATTAGAAATCATGTATTATAGAGCACCACCACCACCACATAATGAAATGAATTGAATACGAAACGGAATTATCGATAAATTTTGTTTTAAATTATTTAATTGGGTTACAAATTGTCGAAATGAAAAACAATTATTTGTGTTTGGGGGGGAGAGGAGCTGCAAATTAGTAAGATTATAGCATGACTTCCTAAATAGAAATTGAATCGTATTTCATTCATGCGGGATTTTTAATAATTTTTTGTAAATTGATATACTGGCGGAAGTTAGACTTGGTACTTTTTACTATTTTGGTACTTTTTATGTTTTTAAATAATTTTTTTTTCTTTTGGGTTTTAAAGTATGAATAATACAGGGCCAGAGATTAACAAATTCTCTCTAGTTTGTATGATCATTGGCTTATACATACAAACATACATAATAGATCCTTCAGTCAAGATTACGACCTAGCTACTCACACAATGTTGTGTGTGTTAATTTTAGACATGAGCGGCGGAACCTACAGTTTAAAATCGACTTCGAACGACAGATTTTTGAGCAGCTTTTCATGGCAATTTTATTTACTCTCCGAGTTTTTGCCAGAAATCTGCTGAATGATGTCGCCGAAGAAATATTTGATCGTAATAAGTAGACCTTCTGTTGGAGATGTCTGATGAGGTGTGTGCTCCTTGGCCTCATGTCTAATAAGCCAGCACACTATCTACTAGACTACGGCCATAAAGTTTTTGGTTCCCATTATTCTTATCCAAGTATTTAAAGCTCCGTACGGTTTTTTTTACTTACTCAACTGGTCATTACAACCCTTTAGTCAGGATTACAACTTAGTTCCTCAAAACACCCATGTTGTGTATGTTAATTTTATTTATGAATGGTGGGACCAGGTGGGATTTTACAAAAAACGTTTTGGAATTTCAAGCAATTTTGTTTCCCTTGCAGAACAGTGTCTTTAAATGTATTTTGTTTTTAAATTAAATTATTTTATTTTTTTATTATTTGAAACTATTTTTTAAAAACTATTTTTATTTTTATTTTTCAGGTAAAGTATTTATCCCCTCTTTTACTACGTTTATGGTGAGTTGATATAATTTTGTTTTCAAATTCAATTTTATTTAATAACAGCTTATCATTTTATATTATTTTATTCAAATTTCTTATTACTATTAGAAACACTTGATTTAGAACACTTTTAATGTTTCTTGAGTACTTTTTTGTATTCGCCAAAACTAGGCTTGATTTATTTTCAGGCAAAAAATGTAAGAAAATGACTTCGAAAAAGATCATTAAGATCTGAATTAGGCAAGATTTGCAGGTAAATGACAATAGTTTCCACTACCGAATTATTTTTTAGGTTTTTCCTGTGTTAACACAGGCTAAGGTAATACAAAACGACTTACCATTCCCTTTATAGATGCTTGGCACAATACTCTTAAAGACGGCAGTGATTTGGTCACATTGCATCTATCCTACAAGCTAACGGATATTCCTTTGACTGTGCATGTAAAGCAAAAACCAATTGTAACTCTAACTCTCGAATTGGATTTATTCGTAAATGCAATCCATCTTATTATGAGGTATACCTAGCCATCAGCTATCGGATTGGATTATAAAACGAATGATTAAGATCTCGGTCTTGAATTCATAATCCAACAACTTCCTACGTTATTAAGTCGTTTGTAAGTGTATTTCTGAGGATATCTCAGCATTTTTATCACTCTAAATATAAGCCTGATAATAGAGGCTCAACAACAAAGAGAATTTTTAGGGCTGAGACCTTAAGTTGTAACAATTGGCTTCTATAGGGTGGCCCATATCACTTTTCATTAACACTACCCCACAAAAAATAGCCCAACGGTGTCAAATCGCAGCTTCTTGGCGTACAATTGACATCACCATTTCGATTCATTAAACGGCCATCAAACGTTCACATCAATACCATGAAGAGCGGGTACAAGAAAATCGGTTATTATGATACGATAGGTGCCTCCATTGACCGTAATGGTTGCCCCGTTCTCATTTTCAAAGAAAATGATGCCGCCGCTCCATAAGTCACACCAAAAAATCACTCGTAATGGGTGCATTGGTTTCAGAGATCAGCAATGAATTTTTCGCGACTCATAAGTACTCATGAAATTTTGAGTATGAGGGAGTCAACAGTATTTAAAAAAAAGCAAGAAAGAAAAAGACTAAGACAGCAAGCAAAGCAAACACATAACCTTCTAGTGAGTATTGTAGTGTTCGTACGCGAATCATACTTATTTTGTAATTATTGTAAATGTTGAGTAAAGGAGAGTCGAAATCAACAACATCATGCGTATTGTTATGTATGAGTACGATGAGTACTTCAAACTTTGAATATGAGTAGTATGAGCATGATATTAAAATAAGTATGAATGCGTATAAGTATCAGAAATTATGATTATGATTGGATTCTACTCATCTTTTTGAATACTCATTGCTGATCTCTGATTGGTTTCTGCAAGATTACTTGTGGGTTTTCTGAGGCCCAAATACAGCAATTTTGCTTATTAACGTACCCACCAAGATGAAAATGTGCTTCATCAGAAAATGTGATTTTTTTTGGCAATCCAGAATCATATTTCAGGATGATGTGTGAAATTGAAGCCATCGTAGTCTAGTAGATAGCATATTGGCTTATTAAATGCCAGATCGTGGTACAAAACCGAGCTATAAAATCTCGACAAAAACGAAATGTAATAAATTTTCGACGTCTCTGCAGTCTTCGGGAAAGAGTAAATAAAACTGCTATGAAAAGTTTCTCAAACATGTGTCGTTCGAGTCGACGTTATAGTATAGGTACCGGCACTGATATTTATATACGCTGCCTTTCTGGTATTCCTTTCCGATTTAATTCAGTCGTGCGTTTTAGATTGATTTTGTTGTAATTAAATGTGCTCCAGTAAAAGTATTAACTTTCAATTTTTGCTCTACTTAAACAGGGCTTTGTTTTGTTTTTGCTTTCAATAAATCTACGTATTCGTGTCTTTAGCTTTGACGTTCGAACGTTTAATGACGTCAAGTTCTTGTAATTTTCGAATTTATGATGCGTAGCATGTACGTGTTTATTTTTAAAATGTTTTTTTTTCATTTTTTTTTTCAAAATTATATCAAAAACAGTTTAACGACAGTCGTCTGTAGATGTTAGTTTTTTTTCTTTCTTTGAAAAGGTTTCCTTCTTATCGCCAAAAGTAATAGAGAAAAACATAAAATTAATGTTGATTTGCTAACAGGTCGCGGTGTTGTTTGTTGTTGTTTTTTCGTTGTTTTTGTTTAATAATAGTTTAACAGAAATTGTTATTAATGTTATATATGTTATGTATGTTTATTTGAGTCGTTATTATTGCTGTTGTTGTTGTATTTTATGATGTTTGTAAAATGTTTTTTTCTTCTCGGCTTGAAATTGATTGAATTTAATGAATTTCAGCGGAAGTACTTGTGTTTGTATTTGTTTTTTTGGCCGGTTCTTTTAGTGTTTTTGTGTTCAGAAACGATTTACAAAAACGAATTCCATAAAAACAAAAAATTTTAAAATGTGTGAAAATGAAAAATGTATCGGATATTGGCTTAGTTAAGCCTTAATTAACCTAAAGATTAAATATTGAAAATAAAAAAAAAAAAATTATCGGCAATTTATTTAAAGTTGCCCGGCCACACATTAAATAATGGATCAAACTCGTCTTTTTTGTTTTTCGTGTTGGCAGAAAAAAAATATTCACACGTAATAGGCCTGTACTGCATAAATCATATACAACAATACAATTAAGTTTGAAGGCACAATTTTAATGTGCTGTTGTGTTACGCCAAATAAATATCGGGTGGGCTATCTTACTTACTTAACTTAATTGGCCATTAACAACCCGATTAACGAGCTTCGGTCTGCTTTAACACATCCTTCCAGGCTTCTTGCGCTCCTACGCCAGTTGGTCACACCAATCGATGACAGGGCTTCTTCGATTTGGTCCTTCCAATGCAAACAAGGTCGTCCTCGCCGGAGCATCCTCCTCCATTCGAACGACATGGCCAAGCCAGCGCACCTGTAGGATGTTAATACGCTGCACAACGTCCATGTCCTTGAGGAGCTCATACAGCACATTGTTGAATCGAATGGGGAAATCATCGCCAACTCGCACTATACCGATGATCTTAGGTAGGACTTTTCTGTCGATTACTCTCAAGGCTGCTGCATCAGTGCTTAATAGTGTCCATGCCTCAGCGCCATAAAGAAGCACCTTGTGGATGAGCGTCTTGTAGAGTATTAGTTCTCTGCTTCTCAATCGCCTATGGAGACCATAGTAGCACCTGTTGGTAAGCTTGATCCTACGCTTTACCTCCAGACTAACAGCATTTTTAGTGCTCACAGCAGAGCCAAGATAAATAAATTCTTTGACTATATCGAAAGTATAGTTATCGGCCCCGATCTGAATGTGGGCCATCTATCGGTTTAAATTTGAACCATCGGTTATTCTGTCACAAAATTTAGTATATTATCTACACTGAACGTAATGAGTCGATTTGAGATTTGTTGGGCCAAATAAATCATCTTTTCGGATGAAGCCAATTTTTACCTCGATGGGGACGAGGGGATAAGCAAAATTGCCGTATTTGAGGCTCATAAAATCCTTACGTTGTCTTACAGAAGTCAATGCACCCATATATACATATGTGTAGCCGCCATAGTCTAGTAGTAGGTACTGTGTTGGTTTATTAAACGTGAGGCCACGGTTCAAACCTCAGGTCAGACATCACCAACAAAACGAAATATGAAAAAAATATTTCTTCGATGACTTCCTCTCTGCAGATTTCTGGAAAAAACTCTGAGAGTATATAAAAAATTGCCATAAAGAGTTTATCAAAGAAATCCGTAGTTCGTGTTCCATTTTAAACTGTAGGTCGCGCCACTCATGTATAAAATTAACACACACGAAATTATTAAAAACTATTAAAAACTTGACTCTTTTCTTAGCTTATATAGTAGTACCCTACCTTTTAGATTCATAAACAAAATTTTTAAATATTTTTTTTATATCTTTTTGATTAATTAAAGAATTTGTTATTTCCCCCTTAATTTTATCGAACTTTTTGTTTTTGAAATTCACACCTCAATAATCAATCGCACATTTTTTTCTTACGCAGAAAAAACTCTTCAAATTGATTTATGAAATCATTAAAATGTTTTCGTATGAAATTTATTAAAAAACCAACAAAGCAAATAAACAATTATATCATTAGCATAAAACAATCATTTATAAAGTTAAAGTTTTGTTTTTTAATAAATTATTAAAGAAAAAAAAGTCAAACCGAAAACAGAAAAAGATTTCACTTCACATTTTCAATTACTTTTGTTTCACAACTATCCTTAGAGGTATTTTTTTTATCCTTAATTGTGCTAGAATAACCCAGTAGTCGAGTTAACAACCCAAAAATGCTTAAAAATAGTTTAAAACTGACAGCAAAAGTGATGATTTAAACACGATCACTTTTCGAGTATTACGAGGTGCTTATGGTTGTCATAATCGAGTTACTCTGCGGGCAATTGGCACAATTATACAGAAATTTTAAGGGGCGTTTTAGACATGCTTACGTCTGTGCGTAAATGCAGTGTATGCATTGGGTTTCTGTTAGAGAAACTGTGGTGGATAATTCAAACTTGTAGATTATATGGCGTGCTCAGTCTATCTTAATTTGTACTTCCATCCATATAAAGTCCTACTTCCGAAGCAATTAAACTCGACTGGCAATTTACAACGCTGTGTTATTTGGCGACTAAATGCTAGAGTAACAGCTTTTCAAAATTTATTTTTCAAACAAAATTTTATTTTGCGGTAGAGCAACAGGAAGAATTGTAGCGTAAGAGGCTCGTAGAACTCAGAAATATGGTTAGGATGTATCATCTGGTCATACTTTTTTGTAAAAGCTCCTATGGTCGATTGATAATCGTCCTTTTTTAGATCTACGATTCAAGAGCATAAACTGGTCAGTATTTGATTTTAATAAGACGATGCCACCAGCCACACATCACAACCGATTTTAGCTTTGTTGCTTGGGAACTATTTAGGAAGAGTAATTTCACATTTTGTTCACGTTAGTTGAGACCCCTTTATTGTGCTACAGCAAAGGCTGTGTCCATGCCGATAAACTCCTAATGTTACATACATAATTGGTTATTACAACCCTTTAGTTACGCTTATGACGTAGCTTCTCCCGCCAGCCATGTTTGCTGTGTGTGTTAATTTTTTACAAGAGTGGCGGGACCTACAGTTTAAAGTCGATTTCGAATGGCAGATTTTTGAGAAACTTTTCATGGCAATTTTATTTTCTCTCAGAGAAATTTGCTGATAGGAGGTCCGCTGAACTAGGGTTTGGACCGTGGCCTTACGTCTAATGAGCCAACACACTACCTACTAAACTACGGCGACTTCTATGTTCTTTCGAAGACAGTAATTCACGAACACTTGCATCTTTCGCATACAATGAGTGGCAGCTTTCCATGTTTCGCAAGTTTCATTCATTTGTGCTGCATGAAATTCCATCTCTAAAACAGCACAGAGGTATGTGCAATGAAGTAAAAATAACTTACATGCTCTCGCGGGGTTTAATACTTGCTTTTAAGAGAAGTTTTACTATAAAAAGAATTCAGTTCGTATCGTTTACAAAAACCAACGTAAATTTATTGAAGAATAGATTACTTCATCTCTTTGGTTTTATAACACAAATCCCAAGGCATGTTAGGAAAGATTGTCTAAACCTCTGAGATGCCTGAATTACATTGGTAATCTTTTTTAATTTTCATGGCTTTTTGATGCGGTTATAAAACGATTGGAAAATAGAGTTTTAAACTCAATCAACTGAATTGATTTCTTTATTATTTGGCTTCTGACTTACACCATTCTTGCTCTGAATGATTTACTAAAAAGAAAGAGATGTACAAAGAATGTAAATTTGTTTTTTTTTTTCTGAAAATAGTTTCCAGAACTATTATTTCCATTTAATTGTACACAATTTTCTTCATTTGTTTGCCAACAAAGTTGATCAAAATTGTTAAGTTCCAGAGAGAAAACACACACCTGTTAGTTGGTAATGTATGTAGATCATGCATTAGAATCGTTATTGCATTTGGAATAACACGCACAGTTTTACTTGGACTCTCATAGACAGTTTTTTCTTCTCACTTTGTGTTAAGAAACCTAATTTGCCAAAGCTGTCTGTATTATTGGAAATGGACACTTTAGTGTAAATCGATAGACGTTTTTACCCAGCCTTATAAGATGTTATCAATATTGGCCAATATTTAAATTATCCAACTGTGGCCGATTATTATACAGGATACTAGAACAGTTTTTTTTTGTTAAAATAACCCGATTTTATTTTAATATTTAAAGTGTCTACTTTATATACGTATTTCAAGATTTTTTAAACCTTAAAGTGGTAATGGAGGTCAATTTGGTACTTTTTAATAAAATTATTCAAATAAAGTTTTTATTGTATACGAAATTGGTGAGAAAAGTAGGCCGAGAACATTTTATGAGAAAATTTTTATTATTTTCCAATACGATCTTCTTTTAGTTAGGGTCCTTTCTCCGGCGATGCCCTACTCCAACACACTAATATTTTCATGTTTGTAAATAGTCTAGTAGTCTAGTAGTTGGTGTGTTGACTTATTAGACGTGAGACCAGGGTTCAAACCTTAGGTCAGACATTTCCAGCAAAAAGAATTATTAAAAAAATATTGTCTCGGCGACTTCGTCTCAGCAGATTTCTGCCAAAAAACTCTGAAAGTAAATAGAAATTGTCATGAAAAGTTGATCAAAAATTTGTCGTTCGAAGTCGACTTTAAACTATTGGTTTCGCCACTCAAGATATTTCAACTTTATTTGTTTTTTTTTACTCGTTTCCCTTGTCGCTTGCGCGCAGCCTCTACATCTGCTTGCGACACAAGCGCCTTCTTCTGCTACCTTACTGATCGACATCTCTGGGTGGAGAATGTAACGTATGGCCAATAAATTCCCATTTTTTTCATTTAAAATATTTACTGATGCAAGCTTGCAATGCATTCACGTCCTATGCAGACATAAGTTCTAAATTTTGCAAATATCAGTTAAAAATGTTGATTTTCGTGTACGCACACGATGCTGGTGATTTCCATACGGGTGTATTGTCTTGGTGAAACTACACTTTCTTTTCTGTCAAATGTGGCCTTGTTTATGCGAAAAAACAGACGCCATTATATCGTTCATCTCATTTTCTAAATGGAGCGCATCCGACTTGTTTAATTTTTTATAAATCAAGCTGAATTTGATCGATAACATGGGTTATGTTGATTTTGCAGATTTCAGTGGCATGTAGTTTATTGGCATACAACATTCAGAATGTCCAATGAGGCACCACGTGCCCCAGTTCAGTCTAAAAGAAGTTGGCAATCAATGTCCTTCTCAAGGGAATATGAATCGATGACACCGCCAAGTCAAAACCCACGCCAAACTTTTCATTCTCATTCCACGATTACATGTATCCATTCATCCAGAAATGGACCTCATCATTGGAGATGATTGTTTGATGATCGATGAACAGTTGGCAACTGGCCAGAGCCCATTTAGTGAACAAGCGTCTTTGTTTATGGACGACCATTGTGATTTATCAAAACAAACAGAATATATGACATGTAATTTCACAGATGAAGATGATCGTTATCAACTGCAGAAGTTGCGAAGTTCTAATCTTCAATTGCAAAATCACGATCTTCACTGAGTTTTGCGGGCCTCATATGAAATGCTGATTACGATAATCAATTCGAAAAGTGACTACGTTTGGACAAACGCTTTTGACGTCAGTTTGAATTATTTTTATAGGATCTCTTCAGCTGTTAAGCGAACCGCAGTCGTAAAGGTTTCATTAAATAAACGATATTTTAGATGACAGTGTGGAGTTCCAGCGCCGACCAACTTCTTCGATGGGTTTGGTGGAATTTTGTCAGTATATAGACTGCGCTACCCTGTGGCGTCACAACGGGATGCTATATGTACTTAAGTGAGCTTTGGCAATCAAAGCTTTCTCTCCAACTTACCTACCTAAATAGATGACAGTATTTCCTGACCGACGCTATTGGAAGCACTGAATGTTTACTTAACTCTCATGTAAAGAGAAGATTTTTGTATGACAACAAGCCGTGGTACACGGAAGTCAGGGATATTAAAGAAATTGCTCTGTATGGTCTACTCTGAGAATATTCTGACCAAAAACTATACTCAATCCTTTCTTTCGTAAAAGATGATATTAGGCTCCTATTATGATGGAAATACTGAAAGGGCAATGGAGATGGTAGGGCACTCCCTGTAAAAATTTCCAAGGGGGGAAGTCCAGGCCATAATTTAGGAAAGCAGGTGGAGAATGAAGCTGCTAACACTATAGTAAATTACGTCCCCTCTATATGTTTATAAAGACCTCTCAAGGGTTAATTCCATTTGTTTATGAATTTCTTGTCAATTTATTTTATTTTTTTTCTTTCAAGATAAACTCAGAAAAACTTTTTAGCATTTTGCGTGTACGCATGTTGCATGTCATTTCTTGTGATTTTCTTGCTGTTTGTTGTTGCTATTGTTGACTGCATGAACTGAATTTTAAAACCATAAATATGTATTTGGCTAAAAACAACAACAACAACCACAAATACTTACATACATACGTGCGTATAACATGTTATTTATAAAATTGCTACAATTTTTGTTTGTTTCTGGCTTTTCTGACTTGAAAACAATTTTTTTCCAAGAATTTTAATTGCATTGGAAAAATTGAAGCAAAAAAAAAGATGTGGCAGCGGTAAACGTCTGTTAATATCGGCCACAACTAAATAATAATGATGATGTCAATTGTTTATTTTAAATATGCATGTATGTATGTATGCTTGTGTGTTGTTTGTTGTAAACAAGATGGTTAAGAAATATGTTTCATTGATGGTTTAATTTTTTTTGTTGTTTAAAAGAAAAATGTTGAGTGGTGTTGTAAGAGATGCACGACCATATGAAAATGACTTTATTTTCTGAATTTCAAAGTATTTTACTACAAGACGTTGTCTGTCGAATTAGTATTCGTGCAGTTGTTGATTTAAAGTATACGGTTCAAAACGTATTGCAGCTGGGAAGCTAAATTCATCCCGTGATAGTCACTGTTTTGACTACTGTTTGATCTTTGGGGTGGTGGTTGATGATTTCGCACACGAATACGAAATAGCTCAATACCTTGTCCGTATCGTAGTTGAAAAAACGTTAAACCCTTCTATGAAGTTATCACGCAATTTTGGTTGTTTTCGGTTTTGAGGGGAAAGCTTTCTGATATCCAAGTGGTCATCCAAAAATAAGATCACTGAACCTAGTGATATGGCTGTGGCTTCCAATATCTTTCGAGCTTTAAATCGCCGATCAGCCAGCATTTTATCCCGCATTTTTTCGGTTGTTTCAAGAGTAGAGACCTCAACTGGCCGTCCAGAAGTTGAGTGATCTTTCGTGCTTTTACAGTTGCATGCAGTGTAATTTAGTGCAGAGTTTCTCTATTGTTCATGGTCTCAAATAGACTTCAAACCACAGGCCCATATATATAGTATATAAGTTGTATTCGTTTTTTATTTTTCGGATTTAAGAGGCGGTGAATGTTAAGAAGGTAGTTGCCGTAGTCTAGTAGGTAGTGTGTTGACTTATTAGAGGTAAAGTAACGGTTCAAACCCCAGGTCAGACATCTCCAACAAAACCGAAATTGGAAGAAAACATTTCTACGGCGACAGATTTCTGTAAATAAAATTACCTTGAAAAAGTTTTCCAAAAAGCTGTCGTTTGGAGTCAAGTCGAGTCCCCGCCGTGATGTGAGGAATTAGGTCGTAATCCTAGGCTCTTGAATTATTCTTTCGATTGAGACCAGTGAACATCACATTAGAATCAGATTTCTGGCAAAAACTCTGTGAGTAAAATAAAATTAAACTGTAAGTTCCGCCTCTCATGTATAAAATTAACACATACAACATGGGTGGTGTGAGAAGCCAGGTCGTAATCCTAGCTGAAGGGTTGTAATGAACAATTAAGCAAGTATCTTCTAGCTTTACGGAATAACTGAGACAGAATTTTCACTCATGACAGAGACTGTGACGAATTTTTAAGACCATGATAAGTTGGTTGCTCTGTGGAATCATCTCTGTAATGATGAGAGGGGAAAATATGCTTCAAAAATCTTGGTTATAAAAAAATTTCAATTCGTAAAGTGTTAAACAAAAAATTCCGCTAATAAAACGAAAAAAAAGTTTTTGCAAAAGTTAAGAACAAAAAATTTAATTTTGCATAAATTTTTGCTATTTTAGTTGATTTATGAATTAAAATGTTTACTAATCAAAATGACAACCATATCCTCCATAATTTGCTTCTATTGTATTCAGTTTTGATATAAAAGGGAATGAAATCGTCAACGAATTTTGTTTTGATTTTATTTTCTTTTTGATTTGCTGTTTTTCTACAAAAGAATTTTAAACATATTAATATACGTTAAGAATAAGCGGCATAAATTATTTAAATGACATAATCTCGATGGCGAATTTAGACAAAAATCGTTTAAAAAAGTTAATAAAAAAACACATTCTCTTTATCATTTCGATAAAGTTGAACAGCAGCAAATGGCAAAAATCTTTTAAACCTTTAGTATGACGCGTATTTTTTCTTATTTAATAAGAAAAAAATCAGTGGCTCTATATTTAAATTATTTTTTGAATAACCTGTAGCAATTAAAAATTAAATAAAAAAAAATTTTTCAATATTTTAGGTTTTTTTTATATCGTCTTATTTAATCGACATAAAATATTTATTTTTTTATTTTTTTATGTGAAAACAAAAAATAAAAATATTTAGAAAATAAAATAAAAATTATTAAAACGTAGGCGTTAAATATTTTGAAATATTTTTTGGCAATAAATATAAAATTTTTTTAATCCAAAAATAGTTTAAAATTTTACGGTGGGCCCGGCACTTATAGTTATTGAAGTTTTCTTATAATGACGCGTTGGTTTTTTATCCACTTACTGAACGAGATATTTATTCAACACTATTTGAGTGAAAATTATTAAAAAAATTTAACTTGAGTAAAAAAAGGGCACGCAAATGTATTGGGAAATTAATAAAAAAAATCAGATATGTTTAAAAAAACGCGTACCTTTCGGGTTGGGGTTTGATTCAGAGAGTGGTCTTAAACTTTTTCGTTTCTTTACATTCCATAATACAGGGGCGTATTTACACAATCAACTTAAATTAAACTTAAAACTAAGGTGACCAGCGTATACAGAGACCATTAATCAATATCTACCATTTACTTTTCAAAGATTATTTCTTGTGAAAATATTGCCTAGGGCTAGGCCATTGATGGTCTATTCGTAATCTTAAATTCTTGCTTACTTTTCAAGTATATTTCTTTGATGGGAGCTGTTGTGTTATTTACAAAGTTGAAGTAGTCTAGTAGATAGTGTGGCGGCTTATTACACGTGAGGCCACTGTTCAAACCCCATGTGAGACATACCAATGAAAACGAAAAAACTTCTGGCAAACACTCTGAGAGGAAATAAAATTTCCATGAAAAAATTGCTTAAAAATCTATCGTCTGGAGTCGACTTTAAAATATAGGTCCCGCTATTCATGTATAAAATTAACACTCACAACGTAAGTGGTGTGAGAAGGTTGGTCGTAAATCTAACTGAAGGGTTGAAATGAACAATTATGTATGTGCATGTTTGTATGTTTGTGTATGTATGTATGTATGTATTATTTGGAATTGTAGCTGGGTTTTCCCTGTACTTCATTCACTTTACAAAATATAGTCTAGTGGAGTTAAATTGAATTAGTTATTCATCAAACTCGTCGGTCAACAGATTTAATAGATCTTGAAGCTACATGCAAACTAAGTCCAATACTACCATTTTGTTTTAAGAAAAAAGTCGGTAATTAGTAATCAACGGATGATCCATTGCTCTATTGCTTCTAAAGTTGCGATTTTGTCAGTTTTTTAAGGATTAGTACTCAATATTGCCACCGGCCCACAAACCGCACTAAGCACAGAACATATTTTAAAGTACATTGTACAGATTTTGAACTTGAACGCTCTTCACACCAAATCCGCCAATTCTGCAAAGGCTAGACAGAATTTTTTTTTTGCTTGACCATGACAGTGTTTTTTATTCGAAGCTCATTGTCGTATTGAAAACTGTGCAAGGTTAATTGGAAGGTAAGATTTTTCTCTGAAAATATTCGGACTTACTAGGCTAGGTTTGACGTCAAGTGAACACAGTACAGTGTAGCTGTGTAAGAAGTCAAAATTTGATCAAGTTTCTATGGAATGGCACTTTGATGCCAAGGAGTTTCTCGAAAATTCTCTTACATAGTTACCAGGACATAGGGATACTGTAGGTAATGAAAGAGAACTTGCAATTAACGGGCATAGGTGTTCCAATCGAAATGGATATCTCCCAGACGGTGTATACGATGGCTTAACTTCGTATTATTGCTACTTTCTGATGAACTGATTTGAATAAGAGAAGGACTAATTGCCTTCTTTCTTTAGGTATTGCGATTCTTAAAGACCATTGAACTATTGGTAGGCATGCGGACAAACTCAGAATGAAGGACGTATAGGAGCTATGGAACTGGGCAGGAGGAGTAGACAAACATTCATATGTTGGCGATCTGTTCTTCCTAGGAAATGGTGGACGTTCTTGGTTCCTTTCTTGGGTCTCAGAGATTAAAGGTAGAAACGTTTGAAACTCATTTGATAAGGATTTTCAACAGTCGTAGTAATGTCGAGCAAATGAATGCGGTGGGTGGGAGTTGTCATTGAGACGAGACCATAAATTGCGATCTTGACATCATTTGAATGAAAAATCAAAAAAATAAAAAAAATTCAGAGAGTTGGGAGAAGATGTATTGTGTTCAATTACGACAATGTCAATACGCACTCGTTTTTCTGGATCTGCCAAAAACTGACTGAACGTGGCTGAAGAGTTTTGATGCACCTAGCATGTAGCATTGCACTGTATGCCTAGCATTTACTTCAATATCTGCAAAGTACTCTTGGTGATAAGAAATTTGGTCAACCACAGAGCCCAAAAAATTACGTTGTAAAGATTTTTTTCTCTTACCAATACACTAAAGAGGTTCTACACCGAAGGCATTGGGTCGTAACATAATCAGGACAAATATGTTCAGGATTAATATAAATTTTTTATAAAAAAATTGTCCACTAATGTTGTAAATACTTTATAAATTCCTTATATTGTGTGTTAACCAAGTGGTTTATTAAATGCATAGGAATGCATTGTTTTGAGTATAAGCTGTAGAAATTCTATGAAATTGATTTGAAAAATTTCCAACTGGGCTTTGTTTTTAAAACTATTTATAGATTGTTAAGGTGCTATTTCATCCTATGTATGTGATGTGTTATAATCAACAAAGTAAACCTTGATTACTAAGCATATTTGCTTCGTATTTAATTTCTTTTCTTACTAAACAATCATAATTTATGCCTAAAAAATGTTTTTTTTTTGCTTCTTAGTTTGGCGCCTTAACAAGCCATTCATTACCATTTATATTGGCATTCCTATGGCGTTGATTTGTAAAGAAGTCATTGAAATATTTTTTTTTTGATTTTCATTTCATAATTTATTCGTAAAAGTTTTTTTTCTTTTTTTTTTTTTAATTAAAAACGTGACAAAATTTCCATTTATGGCAGTAACATCATTAGCAATTTGAATTAAAACAAGAAATTTTGTAAATAAATTTTGTTATGAAAACCTAATAATACCACTCATCCCACCCCCCAGCTTTCTTGTAAATCTTTCATTGTGGTAGTTGTGACTAATGCTATTGGCCACCCTGGCTAAATTGCTTAATTCGATGTCTTGTTGACGGCAGAAACTAAAGAAAGAAAGACAGAAAGAATTACGATTTGTATGCAACAAATTTAAGAAAATTTATGCTAAAAGACGTAAAAAATTATGCAGAAATAACGTGATTTTTTGAATTGAAGACGTTTTATTTTCTTCTCCTTTTTAGATTTAAAGAAGAAGAATGAAAATATTGCGTTAAAACTTGGGTGGTTTGTTGAATCAATTTCGTGAGCATTTATTTGCCAGAAAGAGGTGTAGGCGTGGTTTTGCTGCCCGTGAGAGTTGAAAGTGAGCCAAAGTTTGTTGGAAGCATAAAACAAATGTTACCCAATATTCTAATATAATGCTAGTATTGTAGCAGCTCTTAATTAAAAATTTCCTTCAATTCTTTCAAATGTTTGTATTATTTTCTACAATTCCCATAAGAGCATGAAGAATTGTTGGTTATTGGTGATTGCGTAATTTAAAAGTAGAAGTCTTCCCCTTTTGGAACGGCTCCAATGAAGTATAGAAGGAGGAGCCTTCCCTTGTCATCATTAGCAAACAGTGAAAGCTTTCTGAATTGTTACTCTTAGATCATCCCGCATTCCAATGTTACACTTCCAATATGTTTGAAAATATCTTTTAAGACGCTACTGGCCCTTGGAGTTGCAATCAATGGGCCTTCTATTTATGCTGTCAGATGGCTTTCTAAGTGGGTACGAAATCAATAGCCATTTTTATCCACTTATTTCCTACTGGATGAGAATTTGATGGATGATTTGATCAAAATTACTCGATATTTCCAATCAAATTACTTATGCGATTTGCAAAGGCAAACAATAACGAATGTTCCACTGAATGATTCACTGGCATATAATAGTTCAGATTTAATGTTGGAATTGAAAATTCTCAGTTTCTTACTTACTTCATTGGCCATTACAATCATTTAGTCAGGATAGCGACCTAGTTTCTCATACTCCCAGAGTTTTTACCAGAACACGGCAGGGAGGAAGTCAACGGTAAAAAATATTTCGTCATATTTTGTGCTGTGCTGAGATATCAGCTAAGGTTTGAATATCGTGTTCGCGTCTAATAAGTCAACACTCTATCTAGTAGACTACGGCAACTTGTGTGCGTATTGCTGATGTGCAATCATGAGATACGCTTCTCAAGATTTAGCATAACAAAATCCTGTTTTTATTTAATATGCTCTCTATGTCTTGAGGTGTACCGCCAGTAATTGTAAGACGCATAATATGTTGGTATATACAGACGAAATCGTCATAGTGTAGTAGGTGGGTGGTGTGTTAGCTTATTAAAGGTAAGGCCACGGTTTCAAACCCCAGGTCAGACATCTACAACAAAACGAAATAGATATAATGTTTCTTCAGCGGCTTTTTCTCAGCAGATTTCTGGCTAAAACTCTGGAAGTAAATAGAAATTGTCATGAAAAGTTTCTCAAAAATCTGTCGTTTGGAGTCGACTTTAAACTGTAGGTCCCCGTCCCACTCATGTATTCGTGGTGTGAGAAGCTAGGTAGTAATTCGTCCGATTATGTATGCATATGGGGAATTTCGTGTCAAGTGACCCAATTTTTAAAATCGATGTCTTCCGATTTGGATGAAATTAGGGATTCATACACTTCCAAACGAGAAGAAGGGAAAAACTTTAGCGTGCGAAACTGAAGCTCTAGTAACTCAATTTTATCATAAAATATTGAAATAATATTGAAAAATCTTATTCTTGAATTAAAAAATAATTTTTTTGACAGGTATCCCACTCGTATCAAAAAAAAAAAAAATTTAATTAAAAAAATTAATTTTGGAAAGATTGAAGAAATATCTTTCTAATAACCTTTGGAAAGTTTTTGCTAGGACCAATAGGTGAAAAGTTACACACATTTTAAAAAAACCCTGTATGACCAAAATGTCCAACTTTGGCCCCCTCTAACTCCGGCAGTTCTTGACTGATAGAGCTGAAAATTAGTGCCTGGTGCCTAGTGCCTACTATCCAATAGTACTAACCTTGGTGCAAATTTCATGCAAATCGGAAGATATCGATTTTAAAAATTGGGTCACTTGACACGAAATTCCCCATATATTGCGGTAAATATCTGGTGGAATGAATATATAATGTCCTCTCAAGATACTTGTCTGCAGTATGGAGAAGTTCAACAGGTCTGCATAATTAAGGTTATGAAAGTGGTCTCTAGACAACAGAGTTTCTATCAAGTGGCAATGGGCATATGTTTTAATGCTTTATGTTTTTTAATGCCCAACGAGGTCTAAAATAGTTCGAACTTTAAGGATAAATATATTTTAAACCCCTTTCTAAAATCGCCATAGTCTCGTAGGTAGTGTGTTGGCTTATTAGACGTAAAGCCAGGGTTCGAACCCCAGGCCAGACATCAAGACAAAATACAAAAAGTATTTCTTCGGCGACTTCCTCTGTGCAGATTTCTGGTGTGAGAAACTAGGACGTTGTACAATGGATCAATTCGCCCTCCGAATACTGTACTTGTCTTAATTGACAAGTACTCGTCCTCTAACCTAACCTAAACCCCTTTCAAATAATCTATCCAGCAGCCCTCCTGAACGTCTCGAGGGAAGAACATCGCCAATTCCCGCAATAAAAAACAAAGAAAAAAGTCTATAAACTAACGTCTAAGGATAGTTGTAAACTTGAAATCTTTTTCTTTTATTCAGAAAAAAAAGGAGTCCAATGGCATCTTTAATAGTACAACACATGGAATTTTTTGGTTTAATTTCAACCGGCTTCAGAAATAAAACTTTCCATTCACTTCACATTATTCGAACGTAAAATATTTTATTCATTCAAACGTTCAATCGTTCATACGTTCATTTATCTCTGCACTTGCAGAACCTTGCATTTAAAGATTCATTGATGATTTTATGGAATCATAAGAATCAGAAGAAGAAAAGTAAAAAAAAAACAATTCAAACACTTGTGCATTTGAAAATAATTGAGAGGAGATTGTAAAAATTAGAGAAAAAAATTAAACTCATGGCAGTTATTTCAAGTTTTTATGTGTCACTGCGAATGACAACAACAAGATTTTGCAATCAAAACAAATAATAAATGAATGAATAATTTCAAGCAATGATTGAAAAAAAAAATTATTAAAAAAAAACTGGCTTTCTAAAGGCATTTATATGGCAACATTACGAGTAAAATTATTTTTTTTTTGATTGAAAATAAATTACTTCAATCAATAGTAAAACGAAAGACTTAGGAAATATACATTTTTACTGTTATTTTTACTGATTTATTACACGAATAAATGCATTTTTAAGTGTATTGTTTCAATACAAAAAAAGCAAAAATTGTTTTTAAATGAAAACACTGAGTTATAATGGAAGAAAATTAAAAATTGAAAGAAAAAACAAAAGACTTAAGAAACAAACTTTCTTTAATTGTTATACTCTACAGTGGATGTGCTTCAAACTATACAAGATTAAAAACAGTAAAAATACTTTGGTCTGTGGACGATTTTATAAAAATCTTTTCATTACTGGACAGTTAATCAGTTTAAGTTTTCCTTTTCAAGGCATTTTCCTTTAAGACAGGGTAGCACCTCAGTCAGCAAAAGATCAAGACACACCAGTGCTGGACTAGGTTCGGTTAGGTTAGAGGACGTGTACTTGTCAATTAAGACAAGTACAGTACTCGGAGGTCAAATTGACCCATTGTACAACGTCCTAGTTTCTCACACCACTTATGTTATATCCTCCATAAAAACCCGTAATTCTTGGACAATCTTAGATGTATTGAACATATTCTTTAGGAATTTAATGAAAGCTTTACTATCGATATATGGGCGTATAAATCAAAAACTGTGAAAGATGATTCAAAATTACAAATATTGTATCGCAGAGATCGGAAGGATCACGTATTGATTCTTATGGGAATCAAGGTAACAAGTAATAACACCTTGAGAGAGATTGCTTTCAAAGGTCAAGAAACTAACACGTTGAAGATCGGAGATGTCTGAAGAGAAGACGGTAGACGGAATACTCATCCGAATCCGGTTGCCGAATTTCAAAACTACTGTGACCAGCAGTGGAAGCTACTTCAGTTCGGAAAGAGAAGGGTTGGCACTCTAACAGGAATTTTAACAGTACACTGCGCTATTGTTAGTTTCACAGACAAGCTCGGTGTGCAGGATTACTGCAGATGTGGAGGAAATGGAATCGGAGCAACACCTTTTATGGGAGTGCCCTGCACTTCAGAACAGACGTGAAAAGGGGGCTTATTTCAAACTGTGTGGCACAGTGGTGTCGCTAAGAAATCGAAAGAAATTAATACAGTTGAGGTTTTTTTTTCTTAATATCCACAGAAAGGTGATCAATAACAATCGAAAATACGTTTATTGGCGTCACATTTTGTTATCGCTGTGGCGTACTCTACTCATAGGCTGACTCTATACACAATATAAATTCACCCGCAGTTTGACAAGAATACCTGTGGTTCGTACGAATGTTTTAAACGAACAAATAAACTCATAAAAACGTTAATTTATTTAATTTGTTTATGCTTAATCATTATTGACTTTATTTATGAAAAATTTTCAGGTTTTCGTACAAGTTTCGTACAATATTTCATACCATTAACCTGTCCCATGTTATGCTCTAGCCACGTGTTTAAGCGTATAATTTTGAAAATAATCTTTTGCTTTGAAGATCTTTACTTAACCACTCATTTGCATAGACAAGATTTTTATCTTTCCTTTTTTTAAGTTTTTTACACGTTTTTTTCTTCTATTTTGGCATTAAATAACGAAAAGTTTGTTTGTTTTTTTAACATCAATTTTTACACATTTAATGAGTTTTTAAATAACCACGAGATTTCTCAAATTATAAGTGGAAGATAACAAAAATTAAAAATAGAAAAATTACAAGAGGTGTCTGCCTAGAGGACCTATAACAGAAACATTAAATTTGTTTGTCTAAACGGATTGGACTTTCAGTTTGAATGGATGTAAAAATAAAATACTGGTACTATCACGACATCAATCGAATCTAAATTGAATTCAGTCAGTACTTGAGGTAAAAAAAAAAAACTTTGTAAAAGAGAATAAAATTAAAAAAAAAAATGTGACTCGGCAAAAGCCATCATCTGTCTTAAACACACTGTTTTTACGCTTTTGCAGGTGGTGTTTGCATTTGAATGTCGGTTGCACTTTATATTTTATGGCTATCAACCGACAACGCCCCCTCATATAACATAATCTTATAAAAATCAGCCAAGTTCTTAAGAAAGATAACAATGTGGCACGAGTTGATCATTTTCCGTAATTTGAATCAAAAAACATTTTCCCGCTATTTTTCTGTAAACTATTGTCGTTCTTTAGGTACCTTTACACTGTATTGCTATAGACCTTCTATGATTAGTCTTGTAAAACTTATCCGAATGATTGTTGAAGGTTCTTCGGTTGGTAAATATTTTTTTTTTACCGTTAGAAATTTCTTGTAGACGCTGCACTGTTCCGAGTGTATGGTGGTTTCATAAAAATCTTCCGTATGATCAATTCTGGTTGCCTTTTCTTGACTTGAAGACTAGAGATCGTAATTTGTAGCTGCTTCGAAATACACAATACAGTCAACACAATTTTATTGTTTACCATTGTTTGTATTGTTTGTGGCAGGCCAATATTTCTTGATAATGATTTCTGATTTCAGTCGTTTTTTTTCAGTGCTTAGTCAGTCGATCAGAGCCTATATGGGACATAGAGTCCAACAGCTGATTCCCATATTATCTTCGATTTAGCCTCATAAGAGCCGAGTGATCGAATAACTGGCTGACTGCCAGATAGTATGATCTGTCTTTTGTACCTTCTATTCAAGTAAAGCATAACTATCGATGGCATAGACCTCAAACACCTGTGAGTTTTTCCATGTGATTGGAATAACTTATGCTCCTGTTCCAAGATACGTTCTTGATCCATCTGTGGTCCATAAAATAGTCCTTCTTTTATAATACTCCATTCATTTCTGTTCCTAAGTTTCGTCTTCAAGAGTCTATTGGTTCCAACCAGAACACAGTTACGGAGAGAACTGTCAGCCAATTGCTTAATTAGGTTTCGAAATTCCCTAAAGAATTTCCCACATCAACCTCACCATAGTCTCCATAGCTTTGGTCTTCTCTCGGACTTAAATCCAACATTTAGGGCAGTGCTGCAATAGGACAGGTTCGCATGCCTCTGTTACGCCAACGCTAAGTGGACGTTTTACAAGCCTTTTAAACTCTGCCTGGAAAAAAGCCAAGAGAACTATTGAATACCTATGTTTCTGTTAAATTTGGAATGGACCACTGTAGGTTTATGCAGATGATTACGAGAAATTTTGGATATATTCTGGGTCAGTATAGCTAACAGCTGCGATCTGTGGATACTAGCGAAAAAATCATCCCTGATTATAACTCAATCAAATTTTACTGCCGATAAAATTCTCATCTCTGTATTGAAGAGTTTCCTTAAAATTATTTTATATGCAATTAACAATGCATACCATTAAAAACAGCTATTCATGCTGTCCATAAATAAAATAAGACTTGGAAACTGATTTTTATTTTCACACAAATGCTTAATGAAGTGACATTCTTTCTTTCTGTCTCAACAAACAAAGGAAAAAGAAAATTATTAAAATTCTTTGCATACCTACCTGCTTAATAAACATCAAACAGGCCATCAATCAAATTTACACTCTTCTATTGAAATTTTATTAGAAATTAATTCAAGCTGTCGCTTAAACGCTAACGCGAGACTCCCAGTCTGATTTGACATTTTTCTTAGAAGGCAAAGAAATTTTGCAATTTAAATTAGAAAATGCAAATGAAAATGCAAATTATAGGAAATATTTTTCATATGCAGTTATAGGAGATTAAAATTTATTACAAAAAAAAACAAAAACAGCTGCAGTGTACTTAATTAATCATGTAATTAATTCGAATTAATTACAAGAATTAAATGCGATAATCATGTTTTTTGTGAATTATGGATTGAGAAATAATATTTACTCGGTGTAGAGAATATACTGAGGAAAGAGTCTTTGATGGAGAGGAAAACTTGGAGAAAAGTGGGAAAAAACTGGAAAGTTATAGCTGATGCTGAAGTAATTGAGTTCAAATAACATTTTTGCTAAATAGGCTAGGTTTTCCTCATGAAGACAATGTCAGCGCTCTCCAAACGACATTTAGAAAAGGCATGAAAAAGGGTAAACCTATATGGACTTTCAAGGCAATACTAAGAGCTTCTAATAACATGCGGGTTATGCCCGGATTCGGGCAATCGTTGCTCATAGAAAATTTTGCAGAAGTGGAATTTTTGCGCAAAAATTTAATTTTTCATGGAGTCAACTTCAGTTTACGAACAAAGTTGTATGTGGCGTGGAGTTAAAATTTCTTTTTTATAAGATTACTTATACTCCTTCCAGGATCATTGGACCCTAAAAAGGATTTTCCAAAACTTTCGATCGTTTACGCGGAGTTTTATTTTTTGCTCCAGTATTGTGTGTGCTAGGATTATGGCTTTGAATAGTGCTGTGCAGTTGTACAGTAGAGGTGATTTTAGGTTTAGAAGATTTGGTTTGGTTAGGTTAGGTTAAGTTAGCGGTGGTCATGTGGCCCATTGTGTTACCCCAGTGTGAGAAGTCCTCTTATCATGATCCACCTGATGGTGGGTTTGAACCATGCCGAGCTCCAGACGAAACCGGCCAGTTCCCTTAGTTGCACGTTCGCCACCATGCCCAGATCTTCAAACGTTTTGTCACTCAAAAAAACCGATGACATCTGTCCTGAAGTGACTAGCACTCGCATAAAAGGTGTTGCACGTATTCCATTTTGTCTACATTATGGCAGCTTCTGCAGCAATTCTGGTGGAGCAGACCGAGCTTGTTAGCGAAACTGCCAATAGCGCAATGTCCTGTTAAAATTTCTATTAGAGGGCGAACAATTTTCTTGTCGAACTCAAGTAGTATCTTAGTTCTTCTGCTGTGTACTGCTGGACACAACAATTTTGATATTTGGCAACCAGGTTTGTCGCACCACCCACGGTTTGTTGAATTCCATGCTGCTTTTTTCCAATTTGGAAAAGTATTCCTGGAGAGGCGCACATATCTCCTCTACCGTTTCCTCCTCAGACATCTCCGATCCCTTCCCTGCCAGTTTGTTAGTGGATTTGGTTACTATGGATCATTTGGTTATGATTAAGACACGGCATTCCTGTTAGTTAGTAAATGATTCCATCAGACAGACACATGAATATTGTGGCTAAAGCCCATAAATTTGCTTAATTTTGACTCTATGAGAAGTATCGACATGAGGCCTCGGTTCAAACCCCAGGTCAGATATCTCCAACAAAACGAAATTCTAAAAAGTATTTCTTCGGCAACTTCCTCTCAGCAGATTTGTTGCTAGAACTTTGAGCGTAAAATAAAATTGCCATGAAAAGTTTCACAAAAAATCGGTCGATCGGAGTCGACTTTGAATTGTAGGTTCCGCCACTCATGTATAAAATTAACAAACACAACATATGTGGTGTGAGAAGCTAGATCGCAATCCTGACTGAAGGATTGTAATGGCCAATTATGTATGTATGTATGTATGTATATGTATGTATGTATGTGTCTGTGAGAGTTGTGTTTAATTTTTAATTACAAATTTGGCGGACAATTGGTCGAATTTTACCCATTTTTCAATTTCTGTTTCCTGGTAACACTTGCAATGTTTTGTTTTCGTATTTATGCTGATCATCATTTTCTTTCTTTTTCTTTCAGAAATGCTTCCAATATTATAATATTTTGTGTTTCATTTGAAAATCTGTGGCATTGTTTGGCTTTCCTAAAATGGCTTCACCAATGTCAGCCACCAACTATAGACAAGGACCCCAAGCAGGTCCTCCCAGTGGTCTATATCAACATGTTGTTGCAACTAAACATTATAATATGGGTACAGTGCAGAATCCAAGTGAACGTACACGTCTTATAGAATTGTTAAGAGCACCCAATATACTAACCTCACCGACAATGGAACCACCTTCGAAGGGTCTACTCAATGGGCCCGGACAAAATAATTGTTTTCTTAATTGTGCCGTACAGGTGAGTAATTTTTCTCTTCTCTTTTTTAATTTTTCTCATTTCCCATAAGAAAAAAAGGAAAAACAACAACAAATATTAAAGACAGCAGCATGTTATGTTTAAAATTCAATATTTTGTTGTTGTTGTTTATTTAGCATAAAACAAGCATAAAATAATAATTCTTTAAAGCTTTTCAAATGAAGGTTTAGTGTTATAAATAAGGCAGGAAATTATTGCAGTAACAGAACAACAACAACAAGAGCAACACCAATTACAGCATATGTTATAAGAAAATTGCATGAATGAAGGTTTTCTTCATTTTATTTTCTTCTCATTTAGAATAACCAGATGGTGTATGTGTCTTAAGTCTTTCGTTCTACTCTTGAGTTTTTTTTTTTTAAGTTCTTAGTGTAGTTGTTGTTGTTCTTATTTTCATTTGTAGTTCAAAAGAAAAACATCAGTTTTAATGTTTTTCTGTCTTAACAGCAGCAGAAAAGAAATAAAAACCTTAAATAAAAAACGGTTTACACGTAATAGTTTCATGGGAATATGATTTTCCACAGCAGAATTGGGTTTGTTTTAGGCAAACCAGGCAGAATAGCAAATAACTGAGAAAAAAAATTTATTTCAGTTTTAGCCAAGTACCCTAAAATAGGGAGCGTTACAAATTAAATTGTTGAGCTTCTTTTTATGTGGCAAGGATTTATGTCTTAATAAATAGTTTATGAAGGATAGCATAAGAAATTTTAAGCAGCTAGTTTAGTTTGCCTGAGCAATTCTTTGCAATTCACTGTAATTTTCAAGGTTTTGTGATGACTAATCAATTGAAAGGTATTAAAGGTACCAAAATAAGGCATCATGAGATCTTGGAATTCGCTGTTAAAAGATGCGAATTAGTTTGAACACCTTTTTATTTGGAAAGAATTCGATAGATTGTAAAGGGGGTGGGCCATTTAAAAGTTTACGAAAGCGATTTGAAATTTTGCCAAATTTATTCTTTTGTTGTGATGTACAATTGTTCTGGTTGGAAATGAAATGCTATTGCATTCATTTGACTGCCACGGCTGGCCTCACAGATCCTCATTCGATGGGACCAATTTTCGTGCACATTTTCAAGTTTATGGGGTTGTATCTCAGCAATGGAATCACGAACGACAGATTTTTTGAGAAACTTTTCATTACAATTTTATTTACTCTCAGAGGTTTTGTCAGAAGCCTGCTGAAGGAAGTTTCTAAAGAAATATTTTTATATTTCGTTTCTTTCGAGATGTCTGAGCTGGGGTTTGATCCCCATACTACCTACTGAATTACGGTAACTTTTAAGTAGTACGGATCAGTCGGATTCCTCATCTTTCTCTTGGAGAGAACTCCTATTTTAGGTACTTGTTGTAAAGGCAAAAAAAAAAATTAATTCTTCTGCTGAATTTACTCAGAAGCTAGTCAGAAGGTAATACTGGCCATCAAGTACACCCTCAAACGTTGGAAACACAATTTGGTTATGCAGTTAATAGAAATGAACAGATAGAGGATTAAGAAAGTTCAGAAAGCCGTGTCGTTTAGCCACTTACAATCGATTCATCCGTCAAGTCCACCTGAGCAAGAGCCATCCCTAGGGAAATACTTATTATCCCCCTGAATAACCGTATGATTTGCACTCATATAACTACAACATAATATCACCCAATCTGGGGCCAACGAGTACAAGCAAATAAGAAGGAGCTTTCTGTTTGTCCACGTTAGAATTGAGCGTACTGATTAGTGATTCATTTTTACACTGGAATAATATTTTTCAACTAGTCTGGTCAGCAAGACCTATTGCCATCTTCCTGGTATAGGTTTCCAAATGCTCATTCCGTTTTATGTTGACTATATGTTGTGACTTTCAAAAACAGAAAAACAATAAAAAATTCAAATTTCGTTATGTAAAGTCTATGCCAGTACCTGTGACTACCCATGGGAAAACTGTAGGGCACATAAAATTTATATTCAAACACACTGAGTCATACGATGATGATGAAAAATGATTCTTTTATTCATTTTTAATTCTGTTTCTGTTTCTTTTCCGTTTTCTTTTCGTTTTATTTCTTTTCTTTACTCGTACTATTGCAATCCATTTTGACGTTTTTTTTTTTATTGAAATTCAACAAGTTTTTCTCAAGATTCTTGCTTGTTTTTCTTTTTCTTTTCATTTTTTAAACAAAAGGGGTTGAATTTGTTTTTTTTTTTAAATTTTAATTTTTTAATTTAAATTGTTGATTTCCCCCAGAGTGTGTCTGACTGAGTGTGAGTGAGTGTTTGTTTTTGAACTTTTGCTTGTTAGCAAGCCATTCTCTAATTTCATAAGAAATTCAAAACAATTGAAAATTTCTTCTTCTTTCGCCTTTTGGCTGTTCTTCTTTTCTTTCAAGTGTTGAATTCACTTGGTTCTTCTTCTTGCTCTTCTTATTGTTTTAGAAGTAATTCATGGGTTTTATTGCTTTTATGTGGATGCTTCAACTCCACTGTCAGGGTTTCTTGTTTTTTATTATTATTTACCAGCGTTTTAACTTATTTTTTGTTTGCTGCTGATCCCCCCGTTTGTAATTTAGTAGGCGGATGGTTTTTTATTTTTTTCGATTCTGTTTTAATTACTTTTTTATTCGTTTTCATTTTGTTTTGATGAGTAAAACGTAAATTTTTGGTAAACTTTTTTTTTGCTTTCCATCGTCGCGTCTTTAACGTGTTGTTTGACGTTAACAAAGCGTTGACAGTTTCGGATATTGTACACGATGAGGTAATGATGGAGCGCCATGGTGTTTATAAATGGATTTTCATAACAAGAGTTTGTTGCTTAAGTCTTTAGTTTACATACATACGTACATGTATCAGCTAAAAGTGTGAATATGATTTCTGTTATTTTGGAAGTTTAAAATTTTGCATATTCGGTATCCATCAAAGATGTGGGCTTTGAGGGGAATAAGCGTATTGGATTCAAAATGGAGGAATACTAGCTTAGGATGAGTTGTTAATGAAATAACCGTAATTAATTTGAAAGTACGGAAGTCTTGTTGCATTGACTTAGGGACCACTATACAAATGTCTTATGTAGTGCCGAGCTTTCGGCAGAAGTATTCGGATCTTTAGCAATAGCCAAGCAATCCTGAGATTAGGAGGTGTCGCACCCTAATGAAAGGAAGAGAAGATGTTACACTTAGCCGGCATCACAATCGGAACTTAGGTGCACAATCAGAACTCAACTTGAGTATCAAACTGTTCCTAGAGCAAACCAAACCAATTCCAAAATAAATCTTACTATAGCAGCCTCGGTTCAAAATCCAGGTTGGGTCGAACCCCATTTCCAACATAACGAAGTATGAAAAATATATTTCGTCATCGCCTTCCTCAACAGATTTTTGGCAAAAACTCTGAGAGTAAATAAAAAAATTTCCATGAAAAAGTTTTTAAAAAATTTGTCGTTCGGAATCGACTTTTATGAATAAAATTAACACACACAACATAAGTGGTGGGAGAAACTAGGTTGTAATTCTGACTGAATGGTTTAAGTTATCAATTATGTATTGCAGCAATTTTTATATCTGTGAGCTCGGTTGAGGCTGACCATGAGGTGAAACACATGTTTTTCCTTCTCTCCAGGGCCACAGATCCTACATAAGTCATTTGCCAGAATGAAAGGTCTTACGGCATGCCTGAATGGGTTAAGCTAAGTTGTACCAGATGCTCGCAAATTTATCATTTCAATGGCCCAATGGGTCACTGTGATACCCCTAACCTAGTTGCCTGCATATTCCAGGTAGTTTTCAAATAAAAATTTTACAACATTTTTGTCCGACATTTTAGCTGTCCTCCATGGTGTTCTTTTGATTTTGACAGTTACTGTCATACTGTCCGCTTACTGTCCATACTCCTCTATTATGAAAATCCAATTAAAATATAATTGCAGCTTCCGTTTAATATTGGCTTTCATCCGATGACTGACAGTATTTAAGGAACAATTTTACACTTGTTCTTCACTCTTTCTTGTGGTTTTTCTATTTCGTTTTCTTTATTTTGTTACAAATTAACTTCATTTATAATTTCCCTTTATAACCTTCTCCGACAATATCGTTTCGTATTATTTCTAATTAACATAATTTACCTGAGACAACACGTACGTAAGTGGAAAATACGGAAGGAAGGAAAGGAAATTGATAGTTTAAACTGGCTGGCTGGCTGGCCCGTATGAAACAAACTAACAAATACGCTCCCTTTTTCCAACCAACGTTAACTTTAATAAGAAACATATTAAATGACTTCCTCTACTTCCTCGTTCTGGTCGTCATTTATACCCGGCAATGATACAATATATGATGCAACACCGTGGCATTGCCCAACTGAATCTATTTAAATAATCAACAAAATTTGGTGGGAACTTTTCTTTTCATTACCACCACTTTGTCTTAAAGATGGTTACATTTGATAGACGAGCGAAAAGAAAAAGAAAAAAAAAATTAAAATTTATACGTACAAAAGCATTTAAAAAAAATACAAAAACGCCAAGTGATCTATTTAAAGTGCAATGAAAAAAGTCGAAAAAAACTAAGACAGCCCTTTTTATGTTTTTAGATGGGTTAAGAGAAGCTTGGCTAATAATCAGACTTTCTTATTAATTTATTTGCTGTCTTGTTTTTTAAATTAGCTTTACAACAGATAATAAATCTGCCTTAGTCCAGTAGGTAGTGTGTTGTCTTATTAAATGTGAGGCCACGTTTAAAAACCCAGGATAGATAACTCCAACAAAACGAAATCTGAAAAAATATTTCTTCACCGACTTCCTTTCTCAACTTTCTCGACTTCTCAAAAATCTATCGTTCGGATTCGACTTTAAACTCTAGGTCCCGCCACTTATGAATAAAATTAACACACAAACAATAAGTGGTATGAGAAGCGGTGTAACATTGACAATTCCCGGCCTAGCGTCTGGTATGAACGCAGATGTTTCCTTTTTGGGATGCTTTAATGAGGTTTCAAGAATGTGCTCAGCTGCCTCATGTTAATCGTCACAGTATTTACATGTTGGGCTCGAGACAGTAAATTACCCTGAGTCTGCAGGGCGTGCAGTTATTCTTGAAGAAGGGTTTTAAATGTCTCAAAGTACTTTTTGTTTGAGAGAAGTCTTTGTTTCTCTTTATTTTTCTCTTTCGTATAATATACGGCGTGAAAGCTACCCTCTTCACAAATTCATCTGTCTGCTCATTTTCATCAATTCTTCCTCGACCTTCGATTCAGGAGGGAGTAACCTTGCTTCATCTGCTTATCTAATTGAGCATTTCCATACAGTCTTATACAATTTTCGAAGTAGAAACCAATACTGAGTCATTATGTACGATTCTGATCGACTAAATCCAGTTCCTTCGCCAGCGCAATACTTCGTGGAACTGTGATACGATACGCATTTTGGTTGCGTTTCCGGCTGCTATTTTATTGGTCACTTTTCCTTACATGGTCTAGAAGATTTCCACTGTTATTTACAGTACTTTGTTGACTGCTTCCTCGCTTCGCGATCAGTAGCATCAACTTCGCTGCATTGTTAGACTGTATTTGAGCATATTCATATTTCATACTCATATTCGTATATCTTGCTCTGTTAAGGTCTTGCCACGTTATTCGGTATCATTTTGCCAATGCATTTGAAAATTTCGTTGCGTTCCTGCAAGCATGGTCCATTTACCTCATGCTGTTAAGACCATTAACCCCTGCTATTTGAACGATTGTGAAGAGTTTGTTGGATCTCATGTGTTAAATCTTTAGCGTTAGCATTGTAAAATTAACGTTCTTTGAATTATAATCTGCTGTAGTATAATGGGTGGTACACTGGATTATTAGACCAGAGTCAGTGGTTCAAACTCTAGCTCAGACATCCCGAATAATATGAAAAAATATTACTTTTTGTGACTTCCACTCCTCAGTGTTCTGACAACAACTCTGAGAGTAAATAAAAACTCGTTTTTTCGTAGTTGACTTTAAATTGTAGGTCCTGTCACTCATGTATAAAATTAACACACACAACGCAAGTGGTGTGAGAAGCTAGGTTGTAATCCGTACTAAAGGGTTGTAAGACACAAAACTAAGTTGGAATATAACCAAAGTGCAATTGCGTTGATTGCCTCGTTTGTCCCACATCTTCAAAATGTGCGGCTTGGACCACAACTACGATGCAACCGACAAATATGACAATGTATTCAGGAGAGAGGCTATGTTCGAATTTCTCATAAAGCAAACAGCTTGTTTGGTTTTGCTGCGAAAAATTTTTCTTAAGTCACTCAATTTGAATGTGGAATACTCTGCCTGCAGAAATCTTTCATGTCTCTTCTCCCTCCATTCCTTTATTTTCATATTTTCAACACAATGTGCTCTAAGAGTAGAAGTTATACTGAGTGCTGGTTGCTAATGTTGTTAGTGAGCTTTCTTCCCCTTTATTTGAAAATTTCTTTGAGAAAAATAATGTTTGTATGTATTTTTATTTGTGTGTGTGTGTTTGTATTTGTTTTTCTTCTTAAGAAGTGCAAGTGAATACTTAGTTGTCTTCTTTTTTCGCTTCTTACCGGCTAGAATTTCATTTTTCTTTTGTGTTTTAAATGATGGCCATCACAGGTTGGCTGGCTGTTTGTAAGGTTAAGTTTATTACACTTTGAAATATTACATGCAATCACACACACGCAGACTTCTAACTTGGCTTATAAAGTTCTTGAATATAATTTTTTTCTATTTTTTAATTCCCTTCTTCTTTATTTATATTTTTTTCTTGTTCTTTTTGCTTAAGTTTAGGCTCAATTAAACAACTTAAGATTAGTTCACACGATAAGCCTTTTTTTGCTTAAGCGTCCAGTGCCAGTTGTCTGTTACGTTCCTTTCTATTCCTATTGGTGGCAAGAATATTATGATGCCATCATCATCATCATTGTGATATCTTTGATATAGTTTTTGAAGACAAGTCGCCTATTATTGTAGAGAAGAAGGGGAAGAGGTTGGTGTGTATGCTTATTAAAGCAATTTTCCTGCATTTGTTTTATGTTTTCGAATAATTTTTGAAAATTAAAAAAAATTAAAACTTAAATTAAAAATACAAACGAAACCAAACCAAACCGAACTGAAGAGGCAAGTGTACGCGGGAATATAAATAGCAAGTGTTTGGCTTATAAATGATGATTTATTTTAAAGTGGTGGGAACTTAAGAAAATCTAGAGGAAAAAAACGTATTTTTCTTAACAATTTAGCCGATTGTTTCGTTACAAATTGGCTGCCAGTGAAATAGAGATGTAAACATCAAGTTTGTGGCTTAAGTCTTTAGTTTTTTTTTGCCAAGTAAATTATGAAAGCAGAGAAGAAGAAACAGTCGGATTTAAATTATATGTTATTATACATGTTGTTGTTGACGATAAAATTTTATTAAAACTTAATGACACACATTATAATTTCATGTCATTCATTGTATCACTTAGATTATGACATACGAATTCGAAAAACAAAAAAGAATTATTTTAATCATGTGATGTGATTTTTATATCCAAACGTTTATCAAATCGAAAACAATTGTTTTTAGCGGTTTACAGGAACAAGAGATGAATTGAGATGCAAGCATTTCATTATGAGAATAAGCTAAGGAAGGAGGGAAGGAGGGTAAAAGAGAAAGAAGTAAGAGAAGTGTATCGATTGTCAATGCGGATGATATGGTCCATACCAGATATACCATTCTTTCATTGAAATGTAACATGGCCCTACAGATAACAACTGAATGGTGCTCATAGTGTGGTTTAAGTTTCAATTCTTGCAAAACGAAATTGCATTGCATTTTTGACTAACCGATCCTCCTTATCCAGGAGAGTTATACACCTAGGGATCATTCTTGATCCCAAGGTCATATACAAGGATAACTTTATTGAAAAGACTTCACTCCTGCAAAAGGACAGTATGCAAGATTTGGTATTTTAAACCAACCATCACATACTGGCTGTATCAGGCCTTAGTGGAACCAGGCTTATTTTATTGTGTACATATCTGTTGCACGTTACACATAATTGGTCATTACAATCCTTCAGTCAGGATTGCGATCTTGTTTCTTACACCATTTATGTTTTGTGTGTTGTACATGAGTGGCGGGACCTACAATTTAAAGTGGACGCCGAACCGACAGACTTTTTTGAGAAACTTTTCATTGTAATTAAGTGTCATATGTACCCCTTTTGTGGTTTTAAAATTCACAAAGAAAATGTGTTAAAATTTCTTTAAGGAAACAATCAAACATTGTCAAACACTGTAATTAATTTGAGAGACAAGTATTTGTGAACATTTATCATTAAAAACGAAAATAAAAAAAACTTAAAAAACACTCGCTTGCTTACAATTAATTTTAATGTCCCGGTCACAACCCATTTCTTGTTTCCCTTTTTATTTCAATTTAATTGCCTTTTAATTAAAAGCTAGTGCGTATACAGAAACCCTTTTTCTCCTATTTCCCTTGCAAATCACAAAATTGCAGATGCAAACTGGCAAGTGCAAGTGGTGGTCATTTAAGGCAAAGAAAAAACCAAAAAAAAAAATCATATTTTTTCTAATGTGGAACACGCTATTGTTATTGTTGTATAAATAAATAATTTATTTACGATTTCTCCTGTTGTTACTCGTAATATTCTAACAGAAAAAAAAAATCACAAGAAACGTATTATTAAACCAGGGCTCCTCTCTCCCTCTGCGGCTTGCGAAAGGAGTCCAATTGTAAATTTTAATTCCCACGCGTTCGTTTATTTGTTTATTTTTTCCAATTTTCTCCAAGATTCTAATTTTAGTTTCCATTTCTTGTTCGTTTGCCACACGTTGCATGCTGCATGCTATGCCATCAAATTTTAAATAAAAGTTTAATGTCTTATGCATTAAAATATGATTTTTATTAATGCTTCTGCTACTGCTTCTCATGCTTTTTTTCGTTATTTTTTGCCATTTCGAGGCAATTTTTCAAGTGTAACAATTTTGTCGATGAGAATTTTAAGATTTGTTGTGCGAATTCTATTCTTATAGTCGCTATCTGTATTGTAGGTGGGGGAGATGTACTTTTAAGGGCTTCAACTTATGTGTATAACAACTTAAATATGTTCTACGCTAACTAATATCACTCAAAGCAGACTGCTGTTAAGTCTCGAATGCAAAATGCTTTAGTTTTGAATATCGGAATTGTCGACTAAGGCCTCTAGATATAATTCTTTAACTAAAAATTCCGCTAAAAGCTGCTGTAAAACCGCTAAATTTTTTGCGATTGTCTCCATTTGTATTCTGCCAGCTGTGAACCTTTCTAAAAGCACTTAACCATGCTTACCGAGTTAATACAGGCTTTTATTAACAGATTGTGTACCAAACAATGAAGTCGCCATAGTCTAGTAGTTGTGTGTTGGCTTATTAGACATAAGGCGACGGTTCAAACAACACGCAAACATCGAAAGGAATATTTCTTCGTCGACTTCCTCTCTCAGCATTTCTAGTAAAAACTCTGAGGGTAAATAAAAAATTGCCATGAAAAGTTTCTCAAAAAAAGAAAAATCTTTCGTTCGGAGTCGACTTTAAACTATAGATCCTGCCACTCATGTGTGAAATTAACAGATACAACATACGGGATGTTAGAAACTAGTTTGTAATCCTGACTGAAGCGTTGTAATGACCAACTATGTATGTATGTATGTATGTTCTGAATGTAATTATGATTGTTTTTCACCCGTTGTTTGGTATGTGCCAGAGATCAGCAATGAGTATTCAAAAAGATGAGTAGATTCGAATCATACTCATACTTTCTGATACTTATATCATACTTATATCATAAATCATACTCATACTACTAACATTTAAAGTTTGAAGTACTCATCGTACTAATAATTAACAATACGCATGATGTTGATTTCGACTCTCCTTTACTCAACATTTACAAGAATCACAAAATAAGTATGATTCGCGTACGAATCTGTCTGTCTTTGTATTTTTCTTTCTTCATTTTTTGTAAATGCAACAACAACTAGGACTGTAAATTTTGATGAATGATACGAATCACTCAATTATTTATGAGTATTATAAGTATTTTTCTAAATTTATGAATCTAAATGAGTAGGCGTATGAATCAAACATATTTCGAATGTTATGAGTTTGATGTCAACGTTATACTCATACCTATTGCAACCTGTGCTTATAAATCAATCACAAATAGTGAGTACGAATGAATCAGAGTAGTTGAATTTCAATGCTGTTGGCTCACTCATTCTCAATATTTCATGAGTACTTATGAGTAGCGAAAAAGCGATTCATTGCTGATCTCTGGTATGTGCTTATGTTGGATTTTAGGCACGTGCAGGAAGGTAAATTCTGCCATGCTTTGCCAAAAAAAAACAAACAAAAAAACAAACATGGAAGCGTTATATATGGCTGATCTGTTAGTAATTTTAACGATGATTCACAGAAACGTTTTACAATTTAGTTTCAATACTTACCTCATCTAATGGAAAACTCGTTAAATTTTTTTGAAAGTGTTTAGTGTTAGTATGTGCTGCTTCGGTTTGTTGCCTTGTATGAGTCACAAATTTTATTCCTTTAAACTCCTAAAAGGTCAACAGAAATTAGTTTCCGCAATAAAAAAAAATCTTGCAAACGGTATATTTGAATACTTTTTGATGTGCCTGTTTACGATTTTTCCACTTTTGGTTGTGGTTTGAAATATTTTTTTCTATTTTTCTGTTTGTTTTTTGAAAGATTGTTTCTTTGTTTAAGGAAATGCCATAAGTTTTCTACGAATTTTCCGACACACAGGTGCTTAACTATTTTGCCAAGAATTTGCACAAATTATTATACTCAGCATCTCTACGGCATGTTTATGGCCAAAATGAGACAGCAAAGACAACAAAATATTGGTATCTATTTAAACAATACTGTGTGTGTGAGTGCTCCAGTTTCCAACAATTTAAAGTTTTTTTTCTGTTTTCCAAATCAACCATAACACTTCAGTGCAGTTGGAAAAATATTTCCATTGATTTGATGATTGTTGTGGGCACCTGCAGTTTCAAAAAAATCTGCATGGGTTTTGAAAACAATTCTTTTTAAGAGAAAAATCAAAAACAAAATTATTCCTTGAAACCAGTATAATGATCGTAAATTTATTTAACCACGCAAATATAGCAGAATAAAATTGTACGAATAAATATACAAGCGAACACACAGAACGTAACGATAAATCTTTGACGAAATAACTCTGAACCAAACTCAAAATCTAACGGTTATAACAATTGCCCATAAAGTTAAGAGACTTTTGAATGATTGAAAATGATTTTTTCTTTCTATTTTTGTAGAACAAAATCTTATAAAAGTCCCGACAGCTGTAGACTTTGAAAGGTCACATGTGCTGCTTGCAAAAGTCTTGTGACTGATTCGTTGTAGTCTTTTTTTTTTACCACTTTGATGGATTTTTTATTGTCACCGTCAATTAAAAAAAATAAAAAAAAAAATCTTCAAAAGCAGCTGAATTTTATTTAAAAAGTTTTCAGCTTGTGCCAAATTTATTTCAACTTTTGTTGGGTTTTTTTGTTGGCGTTTATTAGCCAAACTTTTTTAAACTTCTTGCTCTCCTTTATGCTTTTCTTCTTTAATTTATTTCGATTGCCTTTTTTGCATTAATCAAATACAGGTGTTTTTCATTTTGCAAAGATGTTGCAAGGTGCACTTTTCTTTTTTTCTTTTTATAAATTCGTTAGCCCTGGTAACAAAAGACTTGAGACACAAACTTGCTAAAAATAATTATGTGCTGAACTTAAAAGCAAAAATATTGAAGATAAACTTTTGTTTGTAGAGTTAAAAAATGTTGCATAAAATAACAAAGAAGGTTTTAGTTCAACAAGTCTGCCTATTTGATACACTATTTTACGGTTTAATTAATATCTTAAACGGCAGCTGTAAACTAGGCAATATACGCTGTTGTTAAGCAATATTTTAAAAGCCTTATCAGAGCTTTATCATTAACTTAAGAATATTTTTTATTACGATTACATATTGAGAAATTAATTGTTCTTGAACGATTTAATATATATGTCATCCAGCCGTTCTTATAAGCAGCATAAAACCGCAATACGAGTCCAAGTTTAAATAGAGAAAAAATTAAATGATTTATGTAATCAATTACGAAGTAATACTACTTAAACTAGTGTACATCCCTTATTTTAAGGGAGCGAAGGGGTAAATAAAATTATCAAGAAAAGATTTTCAAAAAATCTGTCGTACGGAGGCGACTATAAACTGTAGTTACCGCCACATATGGATAAAAATGAACATACACAACGTAAGTGGTGTGAGAAGCTGTCATAATCCTGACTGAAGTGTTGTATGAAGGTCTACACCATGTGTGAATTTTTATTCTGTTGGTGTCGTGAGCTGTACAATTAGTCAGGATATCTCTGCTACGTGGCACGCGTATTTATATTGAGTTTCTAAATTGTTTGTATATGATCTCGTTTAAGAGACACTCTTTTTTAACACGTTAACACGTTCATCGCCACGATAATATCAGAAAAATTTTCACATGGGCCACGGTAACTTTATTAGATAATTTAGTTAAAAATGTATCAAGGAAACTTAATGTATCACAGAAAATTTTTTTTGCCAAAATTCCCGGAAAAACGCCATTTTTTTTTTGTCACACATATATGACTGACATGGTCCTATATTAAAACTTTTTTTATTTATTTATTTATTTAAAATGCGTAGTTTACAAAAATAAATTTGTAAAATACAATTCCAAAATAGTGTGGACTACAAATCCGACATATATGTGTGACATGGCTCCTGTAGAACTTATTAGCGTCAGACACATATGACTGACATGGCGATGAACGTGTTAAATAATCCGTAATTGCCATGAGGTAAATGCTTTAAAACTATTGTTTGAACATATCCGATGTTTTCGTTACAAAACGTACAAATCGAAATGTGTTCAGATATCGTGTCATCAATAGAATGATACAGAACAGCATTATCGAAATATTAGCTTGAATGAATGTTTGGTAGGCTGAATGACGCACGAATGTAGAGCTCAAAACAAATAATATATCACTGTCATCTTCTGTATGCCTTTAAAAAGATTAGAAACTAAATATTTTTCAACTATACTTACTTAATAATTCAACGAATAGTTGAATAGTTTAGAGAACATAAGAAACAATCAAAATTTATGAATAATCGCGTTCTTAGAGCTCGCAGAGTATTTTCCCCATCCCTCTTTCTGTTGTTTATTTTTATAAAATTTTCTGTCTAATTTTATACTATTTTTATGAGATTTATTTAATTTTTGTTGGCCATAATTATTATAAATTAGAGGAGTTATTGAAACCTTCAAATGAACGCATATGTTGCTAAAGGTGGCGCTACACATAAATTTCACTGTGATTTTAATGTTTGCTTTCTTACTAAAAATTAATTTCCCCCTCCTCTACTTTTCACACATAAAAATCTTATTATAAAGAGAGCATTTATTTGGCCATCAAAGTGTTAAAGCCTTTAAACGTTATTATTTTGCATTTTTATAACGAAACGGTTGACTGCCTTCAGTGGGAAAATTGTTCCCCATCGGTTGTTTTATACAATTTTTTTTCTTCTTTTTTTTAATTTCCATTTCAATGAATGTGGCTTTTAAAAGCATTACTTTGTATTCATGGTTAATTAATTTGGGCTGTTACTGTTATAGACTAGCTGTTTAGCTAGACGGTAGAAGGGGGGAGCGTTAAAAAAGAAAAATTTTGAAATTTTCTATTTTGATTGTGTTTTTATTAAAATAACAACTTGGCTAGACAGTTTCTAGACAAATAAATAAAAATCTGGCGGTTTTTTTTTGTGTTCTCTTCTCCCTCCCTCTTTCTTGGGATGTGGTGTCTGATATAATTTAAATTTGTTTTCAATTTCATTCTATTTTGTATTCCTGAAGAGTATATGCGCAGGCATGTTTAACCAAAAAATTTTAATTGATTTGTGTGTTGACATTTAACAAGTTCGTGTCTTAAGTTTTTCGTTTTTATAAGTTAATGCTTAATGTGCTTAAGGCTTTATTGGTTGTTGTTTTTGGTTGACTTTTTTTGTTTGTTATTAATGTAAGTCCTTATGGCGTGCATGTGCCTTCAAATTGTGTTGTTTTTGGAGTGTGAATGTCAATGTTGGTTAAAGCTGCGTGTCAGGAATACTTAATACAAACTTTTTTTGTTTTACAGAAATAATGAGTTTAAGTTAATGGCTATAGGCCTAGTCATTGAAAAAAGTTAAAAAGTTATTTGGAATTATTTAAAATGCCTGCATATTTAAGTATGAAATGAGTTATTGCGTTCATCTGTTTTAAAGGGGATTTTTTTGTGGTAAATGTCTATGGCAACTCGTATGCTTTTTTACTACAGTGAGGGGCAATGGAATTCCAATACACGGCATCGGAGGCAAGATGTTTTAATCAAGTCTTTCGAACAATTCTGTTTCTTATCTGTGGTATTCATGTCAATTCAATCCAATCTAATCCAATATGCCAATCTAACAGCACCAAAGTTTCCACCCAAAGCTGGCGATTTGAAATTGTCTTTGGCCTGTAAATGTGGCACATCTTTCTAAAGCAGTTGTTTACGAAAACTTATATGTCTTGCAAGTCACATGATGACATGTTCCAAGTCTCACATGCATACCAGAAAAAAATAGTGAACTTTGATTTAATTTAAGCTAGTACTTCCTTCTTTCCTATCATATTGCCTTGACATTTACGAATAGTTTTACACAGATTTTAGTCGGCAGTATTCTGTAGCTGGATATATCAGCTTTGAAGACATCAAAGTCATCTTCTTGATTACAAGTTGGCATCGTATGCAAAGTTTTTACAAAGTTTTTCTTTTGCCGATATTTAGTTTAAAGTCGAATTGTAATGCAATTTCCTGGACCTTTGTCAATTTTGCGGGCATTTCGAAGATAATATAAGCTGAGCAAACTCATATTGTACTGGCGTAGTCTAGATTCTATTCTGTCTCGAAGGCCCAGACAATTAATCTTCTTTCAAAAGTTGTTTTACACAATTACACAATTGATGAGTTGATTTGATAATACTCAACCCTACTGTAGAGCGAAGAAAATTTTAATGCTGCTTCTCAATCGTAGTTCATGAGTTCCTTCATTATACAAGCGACTATAATCTGGAATATACAGATGCATTTTAATGTATTGGTTTTTTAGACGACATGTCGCGACAGCCCACGGTTCAAACTCCAGCTTAGACATGTCGAACAAAACAAAGTATGAAAAAAAAAATATTTCTTTCGACGACTTGTCCTCGGCATCTTTTGTCAAAAACTTTAAAAATAAATAAAATTGCCATGAAGAGTTTCTTAAATCTGTCGAAGTCGACGTTAAAGTGTAGGTAACGCTGCTACTGTGAGAAGTTAGGTCGTAATTCCGACTGAAGGGTTGCAATGACCAATTATGTCTTTATTGCCTAGTTCTGATGAATTAAAAAAAAAAAAAAAATAATACTTAAGAAACGAACTTTATGGGGCACTCGTCTTGTATTTAAATTATTTAATTTAGGGAGCGAGATATCAAAAGCAAAGAATGATGGGATGATTATCTTAAAAGGCAAGGCACAAGTTTTTTTTTTATTTTTATTTTTATAATTATTTTAACATTAGAACCCATTCCCTATGAATAAATAAAACAAAAACTAAGTTTAAAGCAAAATAAAAATAAAAAATATGTTTAAATGGAAAAGAAGTGAGTGTGAAAATGTATTCCTCAATAAAATTGAAAATAAAAATCAAAATTTATTGCTTTTTAATAAATATCCGTATAATTATTAAATCAGATAAAGATGATGCAATGGTTTTAAATTAAAAAGAAAATTATCTTAATGGAGGAGGTAAATAAAGAACTTTTCTAATTTTTTTTTTGCTACCACAAACAAGAGAATGATAAACTTTTTATTTGTGTACAAGAGAATGATTATAAAATCATTATGTAACTCTACACCCACATAATTTGGTTTAAGGTCCATCAATGATTGAGCTTTGCTTGTGGTTTTAACCGAACAAAAAAAAATTAAATTTAACATACCACCGTAAAGTTGATGCTGAAAAGCAGTAAAATACTATCAAAGAAACTTTAAAGGGGGCCACCCAGGTGTTAATGTCAGTACAGATTTAATAATTTTTATTTAATTTTTTTAGTATTTAATGTTTTGACCACAGACTGATTATATTGCTTAAGAACAGTTTTTCTTTCTTTTCCTTTTTTTATTTCAAAATTTCTTGTGGCACTTTGATTTAATTTTTATTTTCTTTTAATTTTTTATTAAGCCGTTCGTTTTCTCGTTTTATCAAGAAAGCTTTTGATTTTGTATTAGAAAGGGCATTTCATTTTTGATCATTAAAATGTTTCTATAATTATGGCCGTATTTTTCTAATTTTCTCTTGAAATCCACTTTATGGAAATTCTTTTCTTTCTTATAATCTTTCTAATTTGTGAAATATTTTCATTAAGAGAACTTTCTTTTATAACAAACGGCAGAGCATGCATTTTAATTATGCTTAAGGGAGGAGTAAATAATGAATTTTTGAAAACGGTAATGGCCTTAAAAACTTTACTAATTGATAGTCGTTAGTAAGAATTTTTAAAAGCCGACAAATAACAAATTACGAAATAAAATTTTTAACATTTTTATTAATTAAGAAAGAAACGGAAAAAAGATACTCCAGCTTACCTTTAATTTGTATTGTGTGTATTAAAACAAAAAGAAAATTAATGAAAAAATATTCAGTATAAGAGTGTTTTTGATTTAAATTCAATGAAAATGGAATTTTAGTTTTAATAAATCTATACTGAGCTTTGGATAAATACTTACTTACTTAATTGGGTATTACAACAACAGACTATCCGAAAATAACCAGACGTTGATAAACTGTGTTTTAACAGAGCTCTGTAAACATAGGTTACAGTTATTCAGTATGGGGGCTGTCTTGAGCACAACATGTAGATTCTGTTACAATGAGAATGAATCATCGAGGCACACTCGCTTGGAACCAGTGCATCCCAGGAAGAAACCATGAATTACAAGTGTTAGGCAGGGAATTGTCATTGTTGACACCTTAAAGCATATTTAAAATTGAACTGAAGAAGGCATTATAAGAGGTCCAATGGATCATATGATCACAGTATTATTCAACACAAGAGTAATAAACGTTTCTACAACCTTCTTTTAATTTTTTGCAAAAAAAAAATTGAGTAATGATAAGACTACGTGCAATTTCCATAAGTTTAGTTCAGACACAAATCGGGGTTTATTACAAGGCATTGAAAGTCTGCGACTTTCAGCACAATCATTAGTGAGCAGACTTAACCAATCAGTGTAGTTTTTTGTAATGCACAATAAATGAATGAAAAGCGAAGCGAAATTACAAAACAGTGACAGATTGGATGTTTGCATCTTATGCCTGCAGCCACCAGAAACCAGAAACAGCGGAACATATACACAGACTGAGTTAAATGGAAGTGTTTAAGGTGAGAAACTGCCTTAATGGAAGATATTTTCATTACTAAAATTTCAGATCGAATGGCATTCTCTAAGAATACAGTATCTACTAGAGAAAAAAACCTTCTGCTTTTAATTCAAGTATTCCAACTCCAATTATTCAATTGATTGGTTATTACAGTCCTTTTTTAGGATTACAACCTAGCTGCTCACACCACACATGTTGTGTGTTAATTCTACCCATAAGTGGCGGAACCTATAGTTTAACGTCGACTCCGAACTACAGCTTAAGTAACTTTTCATCACAATTTTATTTACTATCGTGAGTTTTTATCACAAGATTGCTAAGAGGAAGTCGCCAAAAGAAAATTTTTTTCATTGTGCACGAGATGTCTGATTAGGATTCAAAGTTTCTCGTCTAACAATCCAATACAATACTAAATTAGAGCGACTTCAAATACTCCATTTATATACCATCATTTTCAATTCTTATCAATTCTTCAATAACATTAGCAAAGAATTAACTCTTTGTTATGTAGTTTCCACGTATTTGATTTTATCGCTGGTCCAATCTGAGCAAAAGAAGAGTAAAAACGAAATATGATAAAATATTTCTTCGGCGACTTCCCCTCATCACATTTCTGGCAAAAACTCTCGAGTGTAAATAAAAGTGCCTTTAAAAGTTTCTCAAAAAACCGCCATTCATGTATAAAATTAACACACACTACATAAGTGGTGTGACAAACTAGTTTGTTATCCTTTCTGAAGGGTTGTAATGACCTATAACGTATGTATGTATGTAAGTGATGCATTACCAAAAAAAAAGTTAAGAAAACGAATACCTTTTGGTAATGGTTATCAATCACATATTCGGTTTTCAATTTTTAAACTCTTATCAGAGATTTATTTCAACATTTCACTTAATTATGAGTTGAAATTAAACTTTGCCTTTGAAAACATTAATGTGACATTGCTTTTAAAACTCACTGTATTGCTTACAACTTTTAAGTTTGAAATAAAAATCGATAAAATATGTAAAAAAGAAAACCAAATTATTTAAAATAAATCACGCATATAACCCTACACTCTGTTTTTCCTTTTCTTAATTTCTGTCTGACATAAATTATGTTTTTGTATTTTGGACAACAATAACAACAACAATATATATTTTTTTAAAATCTTGTCAACACTCTTGTAGGAGTCACAGTGTTGCGCATCTTGCTTAAGTCTTTTGTTTTTTCTTTATTTTGTTTTATTTTATTTGCTTTGATTTATTTGCTGGTGGATAAGGGCAAGCAGAATAACAGAAACAAAAAAAATTTTTCTTGTTTTTTTTTTTTTTTTTTTTTTTTTTTGTTAATAATGTAGAGATGGATGCCATAAAAGTGTGTGACGTCAACTTTTAAGTTATTGTTAGTGTTGTTGTTTCGAGTATTGTATATGAGTAGATACAAACAATGACCAGCAGAAATGCCTGAAATTAAAGCCAAAATAATATCACGATTAAAAAGAATAATTCGTTACAAGAAAAGAAGTTCTTTTTAAGAAACTGAAGCAAAAAAAACAACTTTTTTCGGTGTTAAAAATTCCATTGAAAAATAATTTTTGCCATACGAAAATTAAGGTTTATTGGCCTTTATCTTGATTGGTTTACTTACTTTAGAGTAGCTGGGCTTATGGCTGATTTTGTGAGATTTGTGCTGAATAAATTTTTTTAATGCTTTGACGCAAACCAAGACACTTTCAAGACAACTGTAAGCATAATTAATATTAAGCGGATATTGAAATTATGCCATAATATTCCATCATGTATTGGTACATTGTATTCTAACAGCCAAGCACATAATTTATATGCCACTTCAATTTTCTATTGTCACAATGTCACACCTTAGGCTTCGTATATATACAGGGTGGGTAATAAATCGGTTTAAATTTCTACCATCGGTTATTTCGAATCTGGCAATACTTTATGTCAATCTATTCTGCCACAAAATTCAGTATTTTATCTCCACTGACAGTAATTAATAGCGATTTGCGCTTGAGTAACGTTGGGATTTATTGGGCCAGCGAGAAAATGCACAATGATGTCGATTTTGCAAAAAAAAAAAAATCTTTTCGAATGAAGTTAATTTCCATCTTGGTGGGTACGTTAGTAAGCAAAATTCCCGTATTTAGGGCTCACAAAACCTACACGTGGTCTTACAGAAGCTAATGCACCCATTTCGAGTGTCTGTTTGGTGCGGAGGCATCATTGGCCAATATTCCTTTGAAAATGAGGATGGCGCAACCATTACGGTCAATAGAGATACCTATCGCACTATAATAACGGATTTTTTGTACCCCCTCTTCATGCTATTGATATGAACGATGTCTGGTTTTAACAGAAAAATCCAACTTGCCACACATCTCATGCCACAATCGATTTATTGCGTCAAACGTTTGATGGCCGTTTAATTAGCCGCAATGGTGATTTCACACTGTTGCGCTATTTTATGTGGGGCGCTGTTAAAGGAAAGTGTTGTGCCGACAAACGAGAGGCAATTGAGCATTTGAAGGCCAACATGCGTGATGCCATTGCCAAGATACAACCCCATACACTCTAAATATTTCACGTAAATTGGTCAGATTGAACAAGGTCCTGCGTGGCAGGCTTATGAATGAAATACATATTTAACAACAACATATTTCGGAAAAATTGTACTTCATAACAAAAGATTAAAGATTGGCAAAATTTCAAACCGTTTTTGTTTTATTGCAATTTTAAATTTAAACTTTTAAATGACCCACCCTATAAAATCTCTTCAATCATGGCCTTCCATACAAAGTTGTTCAAAAGACATCCTTGTCGTTGAACTTTTCAAATTAGAAATTACCTCATCATGCTGTTGCATGTGTACGCAGATAGAATAGAGTGGTTAGCGGTAACCCATAATTAAATATCATTGTCAATGTTTTTTTCCCTCATATTAATGCCGCTTTACATTTACATTTCCAATTCCATTTTTCTTTTTTCCACTCTTTTGCTTCATTGTATTGTTTTCCTAAACAAATCATTTGTTTTCTTTATAATGATGGCAGCAACTAGCGGAAACTCGGCTTACGTGTTGATTATTTTAATGGGGTTTTCTTACTTGACAATATTCTCTGTGTGCGGACGGTTCTTGTAAAAGTGATGCAATAAGTGGCTTAATCGATATCGGAAGTAGAACAATTGCTATTGATTGTTTTTCTTTCTTTGTTTTTTTTTTTTGTTTTGTTTTGTTTTCTAATAAGAGCAGCAGTCAGAGGAAATAAAATGCTTTTGTTAACTGGCGCCCAACTGGAAGTACATACTCACTGTTTAGTTCCGATTTGTTTTTTTTTACAAACTTAATGAAATATTTCTTAACATAAATAACACACATACATACATACATAATTGGTCATTACAACCCTTCAGTCAAGATAACTAGCTTCTAGCTCCTAGCTTCTCACACCACTAACGTTGTGTGTGTTAATTTTGACATGAATTGCTTAACGTCGGACCTTAGTGTTGTGTTAAGTTGTTGAGCAATTAATGTCATTTTTCAGAGCATTTCATTGACCTTCAAAATTATGCGATTTGACCTCACAAGGCAATTTTTTGTAAGTATACGTGTGGTTTCTAGGGCACAGGAACAAACAGGCCATATTTTTCTTGTGGGCAATATTTCAGCTCCTTTCGGATACTTCAAGATTTTTGTAAAGGGGTACCTTAGTGTTGCGATTGTACAATCTATTGTACTCTCCTAAAGCTTTATAAGATCTCTCCTGTTTCATGTTCTCATTGTAACAGAAATTACAGGTTGAGCTGGATATAACTTCCATTCTCAATAAATGGACCCTAAGTCTATAGAATCCTGTCAAAAGACCGAGCATTACTGCCCCATAGATTCCAAGAATGTGTTTCAGATGATTCATTCTCATCCTCACAAAATCTACATGTTGAGTTCAAGACAACCCCCATTCGGAATAAGTGAATCCTAAGTCTATAGAACCCTGTCAAAAGACATGTTACCAATCTTAGGTTATTCCTGAACAATCTGATACATGACTCAGAGCCGTTTGAATTGAGAACGATTGAACTTCTCTTTGTCTTGCCTTTGGCTGAGCATACCTTTCCTCTCCGCAGAAGGTTTTTGACCACGTCGACGGCGTAGAATCTCCCCTCCTCTCAAGCTCGGTTGCTTGCTCATTGTCGAGTATTAACACATGACCTGGCACTTATTTTCAATACGTAGCCGATTTAACTTCTCCAGACAGTGCCATACCATCTTCAATTTAGCCTCATAAGAGCCAAGTGCTCCAATGGAGCATTTGATTCTCCAGTAGCATTACTTTGTCCTGCCTTTCGTACCTCTTACACAAATTGAATTGAGCACACTCTTTTGATGGCATAGACTTGCGTTTGGATAATTTCGTTTTGGATCCAAAAACTTTTGCTCCTGTTCCATTGTGACATTGGTGGCATACATGCTGAAGTACTAAAGAAAGTATGTAAGTACTGCAGGTCCTATATAAACGTACATATAAACCGCGGACAAGATTTGAATGAAATAACTTTTAAGTGACGTATATGGCAGGTATGCGTCAATCGTCCCAAATGAATTTTGCTTTCAAATTTGCAATTTTTTTGTTTTTTTCAAATGCCAAATATCATACGATATTACAATTAAAATAAACTTTATTTCGATCTATTTTTTGTTAATAAATTAATAAATTAATGAGCTCCCCTACAAAGAGCAAAATCCATAGGGGTTCGCTTAATAATTATTTCATGGCCAAAGCCCAAAGGCGATAAGCATAGAGACGCACTTTTAAGAAAGAAACTACGAATCTGATGAACAACAAAACAACACTCAATTTTATTGAGGTAAAGATGAAAAGACCTTAAAAAATATGTTTCAAATAGACAGACAGCCACGCAATTTCTAATTTGTTTTACGAAATCTGATACGAAAAAGAAAAAAAAACGTCAGAAAAATTCCAGAAGAACTTTTAACATGAAATTTTGTAGTGAAGAGCAGGAAGATTGAAGATTGAAATGCTGACAGCAGCATACCAGCTTGAATCCATACAAAGCAGTTCAATACCACCACCATCACCGTATTGTTAACATTAAACTTAAGAGTTCTTTAGATATGTACGTGTGTGTGTATGTATATTGTGTATGATGTTGTTGTTGTTGTTGTTTATGCTGAGGTTGAATGTATGTACATATTTAAGGTTGAGTTAAAACATATTGTGGCTTTTAGCCTCTTGTTAGCTGTCAATTTGAGACAAAAACAACCGAAACAACTCTTTTCCTGGGTTTCATTTTAAGGCACGAGTTCATCAGATGTTTTTGGTTAACGCTGATAAAAAATCAGTGGTTGGTTGTTGTTGTTTGAGTGCAAAAGCATTATTAAAAGTAATTTAAGGCTTCTAATATAGCCACGAACAATGTTAAGATATGAAAATTTTTAATATTTTTTCTCTGTTCTTTGTTTTGTTATTAATTTTTATGTCTTTTTTCTCTTTTCTTTTCAGGTATGTTGTATTCCTTTAAGATTATAAACTCAAAATTATTCTGTAAGTATTATACTTTTAAATTTTAATTCCATTAGAAAAAAATTTGTTAGATTTTCTTTGCCGTCGACCTTGGTGAACTTACTATTGATTTCCATTTACCAACTTAAATTTCAAAATTTTATCAGCATTATAGAAAAAATTTAATATTTTTTCACAATTCAAAACTTAAGTTTGATCAAAAGAATTTTTTTTCATTTATTCAACGATAAAGTTTTTTTTAATCAATTCAAGTCAGACTTGGGTTTGACGAAAAAATTTACTCAAATTGTAGAAAAAACTTGAAGAAATGCAAGTCAATTAATGAAAACACAATAGAAAACAACTTAAATTTGATTATAAAAACATGACATGTATTTCAAAGAATGCATTCTTTACTGATTTATAAAGGTTCGTGTTAGGTCTGTAGAAAAAGAACGTTTAAAAAATTCCTTCAATTTTTAAAACTAAATAAAACTAAATTTCCGTAGTCGCTTAGTCTAGTTGGTAGTGAATTGGTTTCTTACATGTGAAGCCATGGTTTAGCCCCCAGGTCAAGCATTTCCAACAAAACAAAATATGAAGAAATATTTCTTCGTCGACTTCCTGTCAGCAGATTTCTGGTTAAAACTCTGAGGGTAAATAAAATTACAATGAAAAGTTTCTCAAAAGTCTGTCATTCGGCGTTGACTTCAAACTGTAGGTCCCGCCATTCGTGCATAAAACTAACACACACAACATAAGTGGTGTGAGAAGCTAAGTCGTAATCCTGACTGAAAGGTTGTATTGACCAATTATGTATGTGAGGATGTAAATAATTTCGATGGTACAAGTTATGTTGGCTTTGAGGACTGTTGTTGTTTGATGACTTCAGAAAACTCCATAACAACAAGTTAAATGTGTCAAATATCGGTGGCCAGTATACTGCATTTCCACATGACATGAACATGTCCTCAAATTGCTTGTTCAGGATATTCACTGTGATATGAGCTGTGTGGCACATAACGCCCAGGGGTATAAACGAAGTTATCCTTTCTTTATAAAGCCAATATTGTCAGTATAATAGGTACTACTTCAACGACATTTAAAGTTCCATCCTTCCGAATTGGTCGATTGGAATGTAAAAGTAATCAAGTCCTTTCTGAGATATTATATTTCTGTCCTATCTCCTACAGAAATCCTATAGGATATCAACAAATACTTATCAATCTTCAGATAGGAATTTTCTCGGTTTTATGTCTCCATGCATATGTAGATATACATACATAAATTCCGTAGATCGCAGTTTCCTGATGCTGATTGTCAAAGTCGGATAATTAGGACTTGCCAGTCAATTTTGGGACACCGCCCCACAACGGTTAGCTATGTATTCGATTGTATACCGGCACAATAAATTAAATCCTGCGTTTTTGATTGAACCAACTATCTACCTATCTATTTATCTATCAATTTGTCTTGTCTTCAGATAGGAATTTTGTCGGTTTGATGCCTCCATACATGTGTGGATATAAATTTCGTAGACCATAGTCGTGGCATTTTCACTTCAATTTCTTTGTGAACTATTCAATTGGCATTTCGGTTTTCTTTTGGTCGATACCATTTACGATGAAAAAAAGTTAAAATTTGCTGTATTGGTATGCTAAGAGTGCGCTCGACTAAGAAGCTAAGCATCTCAGAAGCAAATACAGTAGAGGAAAAAAAATTTAATCATGTTTAAACAATTTAGCGCACTTAACAAACATCAGTGAAATATCAGGCAGAGCCACCACTTGAGAAAGTGTAGTGTCAAATAAGCAAAGACCCTTAAACCTACATCGATGCAATACTATTTCACAGAGATCATTGTTTCTATAGCAAAGAGAGATGGCAACTCTATCATCTTAGAACCTGACAAAGTGGACTAATACTTAGATGGAAAAACACGATTATTGAAACTACAATAAGGGAAAGAAAAATATTAAAACCCTAACCAAATAAGAAGATAGAAATACTTTGTGCCTTTGCTCTTTAAAGGAAGCAAACAACATACAGGTTGCATAAAGTATTTGAGGTTCTACCATCAAAATCCACGATAGCCCGCATCTGTAGTTTGTCAGCGACTGGATAAACTTCAATTTTCGCATGTCTTTTAATCCAGATCAGGGTCAAAATGGAATATTTCGTCAACTCAATAACAGAGTCCTTTCACGATCAGAGGATGTGGCGGTCTGGACACAGAACAATAGGAATATAAATATCGGGTATCAGGTCGATAGGAAAATGATGCTGTGAGGAATAAGATTCCAAAATGAAAGCAAACTAATATTTTCCTCTGCATGCCACTTTCGCCCATTGGCGATTTATTTTTCCCCTTCTTCAAACCAAAATATGTGTGTGTCTTAAGTCTTTTGTTTTTCATATCACAATTCCCTATTGTTGCTTGGCTTTTTCAAAGCTCTAAAAAATTCGGAGAAAGTTTTCAATGCCCGATCATTTTTCATACTTAAAGTTTGTTGCCTAAGTCTTTAGATTTTTTTTCAATTTAATTTTAAAAAGGCTGGCAGCGTTTCAATTTTTTTTCTTCTTTTTCGAGGCTTTAATTTAATTGTAATGAAATGAAATGAAATTTAATGAATGCATTACTTTAAGTCTCATGTTTTTTTTTTATAAACAAAAACTAGAGAGGATCTTTTTGCCAAGACTGTTTGCAACGAAGAGTGTTTTTGTTGAAAAAAAAAAAAAGATTTCCTACAACAGTTGTTGTTGTTATTTTTTTTTGCTTTTTGTAGGCAATCTGGATGTAGTTATTGTTGTTGTTGTCTGCTGTTATTGCTGTATAAAATTGTATTAATTTTTTTCTTTAGTTTTTAGACTCAAAGATCATTTGGCACACGCCAAACTTGTTTTATAACGACCCGCTGCTTTCCTACCTTCTCTCCCTAAACTTGCAACGTCAGAAGTAATATTTTTTACTATTGTTGTTGCTATTGTTGTTGTTATTGTTAGCCCAACCAAAGATCAGTTATAAAATGTTTATAAGAAATTGAAGCATAAATGTATCTCGCTCTCTACACAAGATACATGAAAGTGTAGGGTAACGTACGGGTGTGTTTGGGTTTACATGAGACGGGTGCAAGGAAAGGCGGGAGAGGGAATTATTACGAGTTATCGGTAGTCTTAAGTATTTATAACAATTTATTATCGTGTTGAACAGCGTTTCTTTTGCGCGATAAATCAACTCGCATTGAGACTGCTTGCTGGTTGGCTTCAAATGGTTTGTCAATAATTGCTAAGGCTGGCAATGTTTGTTAGTGTAAAGGAATAAAATAAAGAAATAAAATAAATTCAATTGAATTGAATGACACAATCGCTATGATTTTATTTCATTTTTTTTTTCTGTTAAGAAAATTGATTAAATCGAATGCCTCTGGGTTTGTTTAGATTGTAATTTTTAATATGTTTTATAGTCACTTAGTTTTTTATTTCTCCTGAACTCATATGATTGTTGTCTGTGTGTTAGAAAGGAGTGGTGTGTGGTTTATGTGGTTTATGATGAAGAAAACAAAAACAAACAAGAACTAATAGAAGAAAGAACAATAGATACAAAGATAAGTTGATGTATAGATTATAGGTACAGGGGAATAGCAGAAGGTTAGATTTGTATTTAGAAAGTATAGTTAATCTGAAATGAAATTCAATGAAGTTTAAATTTTTTTCAGTTTAATTCAATCTTAATGTCACATAAAATATAAAAAAGTATATCAATTTTTTTTTATTTTTATACTGTTTACCAGTAAATGAAATTAAGGTGGTTTGCTGGACCGATGGATTGCTAATCAAACACCATTTGTCTATTAGATTTAGGTATTGTTACAGGGATTACAAGATAGACAGCGTAGCCTGACAAAATCTGTTCACAATTCACAGATTTTCGTTAACCGTTCGAGAACTTGGCATATTTCGGATCCATGTAAGGATCATGTCAGATTCACAATTCAATAAACAGTCGTGGGTAGCCTTTTCAATGCCAGTAAGACAAGGAAAGTATATCGTAATCAATGTGGATTTATGACGTTGATAGGCGAATTGAAGTCGATGCAATGAAATTTTACCATATTACTTACTTAATAATAATTCTTCCCATATTACTTACTTAATTGGGCATTTCAACCCTTTAGTCAGGATTACAACCTAACTTCTCACACCACCCATGTTGTGCGTGACCGAGGCTTCTCTGAAAATGAAATGAAAGTGGTACAGACAATAAGAATTTAGCATTCGATCGTGAAACTTTTGACACAGTATAATAGGATACCAACTTCACTTGTACGATGTTTATAAATATGTCTGAACAACTAGAGACACAAGCAAAGCGCAATTGCGCGGCTCAAATACCCAGATGAAAAACTCTTGCTTTTATTCGAATTATCTTCTGAGGTAGGCATTCCTTTCTCAATGGCTTCTGGCTAACAGTTTGTCAGAAAGCATCGAAGATTACTCTGAAATCTATGAACAGTTTATTGTACTAGAGATTCCTGTCTTATAACGCCTAAGAGTATTTCTTTTCCATTCTTGTACATGGTGTTATAAGCTTTAATATTTTTACTATTTATTTAATGAGTTTTATTTCCGTACTCCCAAAACATCCATAAACATTCTTATTCGTTTTAAATTAGTTTTTCAAAACCTAATGACAGATTTTAATTAAACTAGCTAGAAAGAAAGAAAGATTTCCATGCATAAATTGAAATTAATTTTTAATTTTAACAAAAATGACAGTTTTATCATAAAAAAAAAATCATAAAAACAAAAGACTTAGAAAACGTACACGAATTATAACACAGTTAATCCAACAAAATAAAGTTTTCAAGTTCAAGTTTTTTTTTTTGGTTTTCTAAAGCTGGTTTTACATTTTGTTCATGCTTTTAATGTCGACAATTAATCTTCTCCAAAAAAAAAAAAAAAAAAACAACTGAAGAAAAGAAAAAAAAAACTTGCTCCTGCTTGCAACAGAAAATTGTTGCAGCTAATCATGTATTAGTATTCAGCAAACAGATGTTATATTACAACAACAAACAAAAAACATTAATAAAACATGTTGCAGAATTAACAAACAAAACAAAAAAAAACAGAAACAACAACAAGTACACCTTTTGTATTCATTGTATTCAATATCTGGCTATTTAAGTGGCTGGCTGGACTCAGTTAAGCTGCAACAAGAAAATACAAAAAACAAAAAAAAAACGAACCCAAAAACACGCAGACTATCAAACGACAGTTAGTAAAACCGGGTTTGAATAAAATTAAGAATCGAAAGAGAAAAAAATGAAGCACAAGACAAGGTTTTAGCATTTAAACATTTATTTATGTGAGGCTCGTGCTCAAGTCGTTATCATCTCTCTTGTGTTTTTTCTTATGCTTGTGGTTTCCTTAACAAACTACCACCACTGCCACACAGACAACAACAACATCTTTTTAAAAGCCTCTTACAAATAAAAAGGAAAAAATTAAACATTAAACAGCAATGCCTTGCCATCCATATACCAACTATCGATGGCTGCATGATGGAGCTGCACAACTACAACCATCAGTCCCAGCATGATACAACGTAACTGATGATGTGTTTGTTTGAATTCTTTTTTCTCTCTTTAAACAGTCTCTGGGCTGCATTTACTTCAAAATCTTACGATCTTCTTAAAAAGTAAAAAACATCTCTGCGGCATAGAGAGCTCCTGTACTGCGTGTTGTGTTTTTCCTCTTCTTCTTTTTCTTTAATTTTCTTCAGACTGACTACTGGTATTTAAAAGCCATGACTTTGTAAAATGCTAATGCTAAGCTCTTTCTCTCTACAAGCTTGTCAATAATGGAAAAAAATGGTTAAAACATTAGACACTAATTTAGAATGCATCCGTAGAAATGTGAAGAAATATTAATCGTTTGACTAGAGCCATTAAAACGCATTAAGGAACAAAAGACTTAAGACACATACACGTTATGATGTAAGTGATGTCTCCGGAGACTGAAAGAAATCATTTTTCAATTGAAAACTTTAAAGCGCCTTTATACAGCCTTTCAGTGACAATACATTAAAACAAAAGACTTAAGACATGTAAACAATTGTGTTGTATTTGTGTACTTTGAGAGACGTAAGAGGCTTAAAATATAATAAATTTTGATACAGAGCAACATCTAAAATGTGCCGAGAGTGTTTCCGCTTATCAATGCCAGTATTGTTAGGATTCAGTTACATATGATGTTGTGAATTCATTAACAGAAGCTCTTTCTTATTTGGCCAGCGTTTTGAAGGCATTGTTTTTGTGTGTGGTGACTATATGAAACCATATTGCGATGAACGCTTGGATTTTATTTTCTATACTCTGTGCTCAGCCAGGTTCCTCTATGGATCCCATAGAGGACATGTTAGATTTTAGTTCAGGTAGAAAGCGTTTCTTCACCAATGTTTTGGTACAATGGCTTCAAATTTATTTGCAGCTGTCTCACCGAAATTAATTTACAGACAATATTTTAACAGAAGAAGACTAATCATTCCTATGGTCTCAATAACTCATGCTTATTAGCATACATCGAAGGCATCAAGTTGTTTTGTTGTACGCTGACCACTAAGGGTAGCTTCTTCCAGTCTGAACTACCCTAAATATTGGGATCTCGGAAGCTAGACAATGCCTTGTATTCGTCCTTATCTACCATTTTTACCAATACTGCTAATCTGTAATGTTCTAATGCAGGTTAGCTACTGGTGGGATCTCACTATTGTCGTTAACATGTTTATTCGATGGCCGCTGTAATACTCTTGAGAATATCACGCACTTTTCTTTTTGTCGTAATTCACTTCTTGTAGTACAGAAAGAGAACAATAACAATAATAATTAGAAAATGCAAGCCTGAATGGTGAAAGAACTGCGATTTTTTTTTATACTCAAATCCTTTTTATATATTGGGTCTTGCAACAGCGATTTCCGAACTTTGTCAGTTGATAATGGTCATTTTGCTGAAGGTACATTTGTCGAATTAGTTGTCATCTACATGGACGACTGTAAACAATGACGTGTGATAGTCGAATAGGCTCTTAAAGTTGTTAGCAATTGATCCTAATTTTTATGAAAACTCATCTCATAATTGTACCCAATTTCTGGATGAATGGATGACGATACCAATCCACATGACAACCAATAGTGTTCAATCCATCTCTAAAAAATCGCTGCTTAGTGTGAATTTTGGAGTGGCTACGACAGCGGTCATCGGTTCAATTTTCTTTGAGTACGACGTTGTATTGGTCTTCATTGTCAATGGCGGGCACTGTAGGTCGATCGTTACCAATGTCTTTTAGACAGAATTGGCTGATCTGAACACTAACAACCTATGGTTTTAACAGGACCTTCCACTAACCACACTGGATATTCTGCACGGGCGGATGGGGGCCATCTCTTGTGGAGGTGATGTGGACTGGTCTTCGATATCATGCGATTTGTCCCCGTTAGACTTTTTTAAATCGCATATATGTATATGCGAATAAACCACAAACCACAGCAGTTTTCAAAGCCAACAAAAAAAATTAGCTGTGACTCTAAACCTAGAAAAGTAACCAAATTTTTTTGTGCACATTCCTTACAATAATTTTTTATGATGACAATATGTTAGCAAAAGAGGTTTGTGTCTTAAGTTTTTTGTATTGCAAGTTTTAATGGTATGTTGTTGCAGAATTGAGTTATGCACTGAAAACCTTTTCATTTCATGTCATTATATTCTATTGTAAATAATTTGTGAAGAATATAAAATAAAATGACGTTCTCTTTTATCTTTAAATCCATTGGGTATTTTTAATTACAAAAATTTGTTTCAGTTTTATGTTGTAAATAAAAATCAATAAAAAATTGTATAGTCCGGCTTCCTATTTCTTTCTTCTTTTGTAAGATAACAACTCTAGTGATTCTCTAGTGGCATTTAATTATAAAAATAAGTTTCTGGTAATTATTTCATTAGTTTTTATTACTATTTTTTTTATCAAGATTTTCTTTTATTTCTATTTAGTTTCTTTAACTTTTATAGTGATTTTAAGTACAGTCAGTGTGGTAGTTCCTTGTTCTGTCTTTCTGCCTTTGTTTTTTTTTCTTTTAATTGCTTTCTTAATATCCAGATGCTGTTCTCTTTAATGATTTTCTGCTTAATTATTTTCTAATTATTATTACTGACTGTAATCATTATTTAGCAAATGATTTCTGAAATAGCTTCTGTGCTGCGCTGTGCTTTTTTCTCTTCTCTCTTACGTCGAGAATTTAATGGCATTTATTGAATGGATTTTTACAAGTCAATTGTGATGATTGTGATGAATTTTTGACTCGAGTTTATGAAATTAAATGTTTTAAATTTTTTAATATTTATTGTTATTAAATATCGCAGATATAAAATTCTTTGGAAATTGTTGGTGACAATTGGAAAATAAGAGAAAAATTTTTGCTAAAAAAATTTTTCTTTAATTGAAGATTTTATGAAATTATATTGTGTTGAATCCGGATCTACGCCCTCAGTTGATCATCCGAAATCTCTGTTCTTTAGTTAACCAATTCCGTTAATAAATTTTCAAAATCTGCTTCAGACACTTATCGTACAAGGAATGTCTATAATTTGATGAGTAAGAGCAAAAAAAGTACGTATTTGATACTGGAACGAAAGATTTTCAGCCATGTGTTGGGGTGTATGTTGTTCGATTCTAGGCAGCCGATGGAACGTGTTCCGGGCTGTATTGATTCTATCGGTACACCTCTCCTTTTAAATTGTACTGCCAAGATTTGATAAGTAATCTATGCCCTCAATCATCTGGTGCTTATAAGCAAAACTTTACATTGTGCCAACTTTGTGTTCGCGTCGGTTTTGTTGTTACCTTCAATGTCTCCGTGTAAAATTGCCATGTAAAGTTTCTCAAATAATCTGTCGTTCGGAATCGACTTTAAACTGTGGCGTGACCTACATGTATAGAATTAACACACACAACATGAGTGGATTGAGAAGCTAGGGCGTAATCCTGACTGAATGGTTGTAATGACCAATTATGTGCTTTTCATATTTTATGGCAACAAAATGGATCAACTTCGACAATCTTAAAATCAAAAGTGATATCAACTTGTTTCTAATTAGACTTTTGAATACGATTAGCTTTCTCTGACCAACAATTCCCGTAGAAGTTATTCGAGGGAATGCCAAGTCCGAAGATATGCCGGTGAGAACCGCAATATTGCGATAGATAGCCAGGCGGTATTAGAATATAAGAGAATCCGTGTAGTCCAGCAGTGCTTAGCACTACTGCATGCTGCCACATGGTGCCTACGAATTTAAGTCTCTCTGTATATCGAACTAAAAATTTCCAGCTTAACTGAGGCAAATCGAATACCTATGGCCTGTAAAATTTTAGAAATTGTTACCAGCCCTGGCTAATTCTTTACCAGGAGAAAAATACATGTTTTATGGCGATATTTTTAACTTAAAATGTATAGAAAAAGTATCTGGAATTCGACTTGCTTAGCACTACTGCATGCTGCCACATGGTGTCTACGAATTTAAGTCTCTCTGTATATCGAACTAAAAATTTCCAGCTTAACTGAGGCAAATCGAATACCTATGGCCTGTAAAATGTTAGAAATTGTTACCAGCCCTGGCTAATTCTTTACCAGGAGAAAAATACATGTTTTATGGCGATATTTTTAACTTAAAATGTATAGAAAAAGTATCTGGAATTCGACAATCTTAAAATCAAAAGTGATATCAACTTGTTTCTAATTAGACTTTTGAATACGCTTAGCTTTCTCTAACCAACAATTCCCGTAGAAGTTATTCGAGGGAGTGCCAAGTCCGAAGATATGCCGGTGAGAACCGCAATATTGCGATAGATAGCCAGGCGGTTTTAGAATATAAGAGAATCCGTGTAGTCCAGCAGTGCTTAGCACTACTGCATGCTGCCACATGGTGTCTACGAATTTAAGTCTCTCTGTATATCGAACTAAAAATTTCCAACTTAACTGAGGCAAATCGAATGCCTATGGCCTGTAAAATGTTAGAAATTGTTACCAGCCCTGGCTAGTTCTTTACCAGGAGAAAAATACATGTTTTATGGCGATATTTTTGACTTAAAATGTATAGAAAAAGTATCTGGAATTCTGATGTATATCATGACGAAACAAAAACAATTTTATTTAAAATTCTGCAGAGAAAATTATCTGAAAACATTTTCTACAAAAAGCTTTTTGATTCAAAATTTTCATCGATAATTTAAATTTTTTTAATTCTAAATTTTCCATCGAAAATTTAAATTTAAGCCTTTTGAATCAAATTCTCAATTTTTTTTTGTGAGGAAACGTCTGCAAGTACGTCTAATTTCTGAACATCTAGAAAAATCGATTTCTAATAATAAAAAAAAAAAAGAAAACTTGTGGATATTTTTTCGTTTCTCACAATATTAGTTGCCACAATTATGGCTACAAATTAATGACATCTGATCGTTGTCCATATATGGCTAGCATATGGAGGAGAAAAAAAACTGAAACGATTTGCAGAAACTGCAAATCACTGCCATGATTACGAAAATAAAAACCATGCTGTACACGCGCCATAAGTTGAGCACAAAATCGAACCTCAGTAAACTTTAGCAAACATTTGCGCGCTAAATAGGGAATGGAAACAAGCCAAACAAAGCTAAACTGAAATGAAGTAAATGTTTACTCCGACCAAATATAGACACAAAGAAAGGCAATGAATGTGCATGAATGTGGCAACAAAATACTCGCAGCAGCATATACTAGACAAATAAAGGAGTGGGTTGTGTGGCATGTGTGCGCATAAGCATATTAAAATGGTCGTCACACACACACATACACAATGAAGTTCCATAATAAAATTCATAACAAATGAGAAAATGAAGAAAAACTTTTAATAGAACTGCAAACAAACAATTTTTGCGCGCAAATTGTTAAACCAAAAGGAAACCAAGGAAAAATTCTCGCGAAGAATTAACACAACGCAATAAGGAAAATCAACAACAAACAACAGCAAGAACAGCAATTGCTGTTGATGATGATGATGCTGTGACTATTTTTGGAAAATCTAGAAATATTGCGCGCGCAAACAATATTTTGCTGCAAAAAGTTTATAAAGCAGGGAAGAGAGGGAGAGAGAGGAAAAACTAGCTTGCCACTAAATACTGCAATAAGGAAGAAAATATATATAAACGGCACACATACAGTCACCAATACATCTTGGATTTATCATGGCAGAAAAAAAGTATTGTTTTCTGCAACCCTTTTTTTTTTGTTTATAAAAGGTTTTTCATTTATTTGTTGTTGTTGTTGTTTTATATTTGAACTTTTTATGGAGTTCAAGACCATATTCTATGCTGTAGTACAAGTTATTCTTATTGTTGTTTTATGTCGCACTGTTTTTTTCTTCCAATTGTGCAATTACCAGCCAGAATGGTAAGACTACAGTGACATACAGAGGCACTGTATACAGTTTTTCAGGAGGAAAAAAAATGGTAACAGAGTAGTTACACATCTTATGGAATCATAGTCCTTTTCTTTTAAGAGTTTACATTTTAGTTTTTACTGAGAACATGGAACTGATCTGTGGTTATTTAAATTTCCGCCTTCTAATAGCGAATTGAGGAATTCTTATATGAAATCTTATGATATTTTTTTTTATTTGGTATACGAACAGAATAGATGGAGTGAGTTGGAGAAAATTCCTTCTCTTATGACCTGAAATATTATCAGTACTTATCACTCCCGAGAAGATTTATTCCACTTTCAATGCTGCATTCACAATATCTTTCGGGTTCCGAAAGAAGTGGCGATCTGACGATAGGCTCAGATATCTAAATAATGACATGAACTGGCCCTTAACGTCGTACTGTTGGAAATACATGTCTTTGATGCACAGATGCTGAAATTTATGTCAAAAGATAGTAGTAATCTTCGTTCTGGCTAACGTCGTCTTTAACGAGATTCAGACAGATGATACCGCCAGCTGAAAATCCATACTAAACAGTGACTTATTCGGAATGCATTGGATGCACTTCGATCTCTTGTGGATTGGTTTTGTATGCAATTCGCGAATTTTGTTTGATCACGTACCTACTCATCCACATATCGCTGAAGAAGATTTTTCGATGAATATTGATGTCAGTTCCCAACTGATTCACAGCCCATTCAGCAAACACACGTTGTTGTCTATAGTCGTCCATCGTGATTTGATAAAACAGTCTAGATAAATAACAAATAGCTAGAGGGTGTAGTTTTAACAAGATGACCGTAATCAACTCCCTAAATTCGGAAGTTCCTGGTCCGATTCATAGCTTTCAATTGCAGACTAAAGAAAAAGGTCGGTTATCATACGGCCATAAAGCTCTGAATTTATGGTAACGATCAGGAGTCATTTTCGGAAAAATACTGCCCAATGACATCTCTATACCATTATACACATCAAATTGTTAGTTGATGAGGATTCAATTGCATTTTCACTGATCTTCACTGAGTTTTCTGTGACTGATATGAAATGATGCGCAAGTCTGAAACCATCTGTATCGTTTTCAGCATCTTTAAATTTTTTATTAACTTTTCAGTTCCTTCCACCTTCCACTGTTCTTTGAACTCAATTGACGCATAAGCAATCAATTCGTCAAGAAAGTTCCTCCACAGAAATGTTTTCCAATTTCCTATAATGCCAGACAATCACGCAGTGGAAGTCTACAAAAGTCTCTATTTTACAAATCGTACCTTATGGCCTTCGTATTTGGCAGGACAATAAGCAGGAATCACCCCAACTTGTGTCATTTTTTCCTATTAAAGATGCTATCTGTTGTGATTAAATGGACTGACTTCTTATTAAATAAAACCAACTCTATTGTCAACACTGCACTCCGTGGAACAACCGCAATGGGTTACTTTGTCGAAATTCGGTCGAATTTTGCTCCTTCGTCTTGATATGAGAGGATTACATTTCCGTCAAAGTTTTGTGGATCTCGACTACTAATTGGTCTCTTAATCTCCAGTCTTAACTCCAGTTGCTAGTCATTCTCTTGCCAATATTATTTAATGCTTCCACTCTTAAAGTCGCCCTAGTCTAGCAGGTATTGTGTACGTTTACTAGACGTAAGGCCATGGTTCAAACCCCAGGTCAACCATCTCAAACAAAGCGAAACTTGTGAAAATATTCCTTCGGCGACTTCGTCTGGGCAGATTTCTGGCAAAAACTCTCGAGAGTAAATAAAATTGCCATGAAAATTTTCTCAGAAAATCTATCGCTCGGAGTCGACTTTAAACTGAAGGTCCCGCCACTCATGTGTAAAATTAACACACATAACATAAGTGGTGTGAAAAATTAGGTCATAATCCTGACTCAAGGGTTGTAATGACCAATTATGTGTGCATATATCCTTCAAAAGGAATTTGGAATTTCCTGATAAGAACGTGTGTATCTCGTAAACTCTATACAAGTCTTTTAAATCTAACTTTTCTAGTAAAACAATACAGTTTTAAATTGTTTTCAATAATTAAATTTTCTAAACCAAAAACAAAAGACTTAAGACCCAAACATTTGTAAAAGAAATTTTGTTACAAACCCGGTAATTAAGCAAGCAGATCCAAGCAATGTTTTCTTTCTTGGATCTGCGCATACTCTGCGTATACTCTTATACTTGTATGCTAAATACTGCAGGGCTTGGCAATATACAAAATCCTTTATTTACTACTCTTTCCTTTTGTTTCCCCCCTCAAAAGATGACGACAGTGATGCTGCTTTGCTTACCATAATAAAAAGAAAAACCTGAAAAGAAACGTAAACATAAAATTCTTAACAAAAAAATACGATGTCTTTGCAACGTCATAGTGTCGTAGTAAACGTACAACATGATGATGATGATGATGCCACATACTGCATACAGCCTAACCCCCTTAACAAACCATCAGTCTGGGAGTATTATATGCTGATTTTTTTCCTTCTTTTTTTTTTTTGAATTTGCAAAAAGCCTTCAACTGCAAAGCATCATAAAAAAACTACTGAAACTGGTTCCTGTTGTTCTTTAGTTTATGACAACTAAAGTGATGGTTTTATGCTTGAATTTTACGATTCTTTTATTCTCCCATTTAATGTTTCTGGCCTTTATTGATGGGGGGGAATGGTAATGTTGACTTTAATGTTGGCAAAGATTTCTTTTTTCTTCTTCTTCTTCCTCTGATTCTTTTAAAATCTTATGCAGTTTCTTCTATAAGAATTTTTTTTCTTATTTCATGTTGTTTTCTTCGTTCGTTTTTTTTTATTTTCAAAGCGCGCCAAGCACACGTGCGTCATTTATTATCTCCTGTATATTGAGTACACCAAACAAAAAGTAAAAAAAAAAACTAAAAAAGTTTTGAGATGCTGTGTGAGCATGTTTGCATAAAAAACCTTTATTTTGTGCCTTTTTTTTGGAGCATAAATATCGTAAAATTTCAACAAAGGTCCAATGTACTCGTATTCCAGGTAGCAAAAGTGTAAAAATTTTGTACATTTTCAGTATGACCTGAATTGCATGCCTTTTTATTTTAAATTTAAATCACAAACGGTTGCAAAATAACTGTGCTACCCTTACTTCTATGCGCATTATCCAAATCAGACATCAGACTTATGCCAAGATATTTTATATCCAATTATCGAGCCACAATTTAGTTACATATACGAGCAATGTAGTAAGTAAGTGAACTCCTTTATCCACCATAGATTTAAAGCTTGTTGGCATAGACTATGTATAGAATAGGTTCCAAAATCCTGAGGGGTAGGGAATATTGATCACAATTTTACTAAAACTCAACGGCAATATCGCTTTTCCAGTGATCAATAAACAAGTTAAGCCCCGGTTAGCCAAACGTTCACGGAACATAACAAAACACACATTCGTTTTTAGCATATGAAGAGCAATGTAAATGCCTACTGAAATTACATTGCGGGTTGGTAATCGCTCTCATTGCTTTTCATACTCCTAAAACCAATGTATGTTCCGTTACATTCCGTAGACGTTTGGCTAACCGGGGCTTTACCGTTTTCAAGTCGCTTAAGGATCGTGGTAACACGAGGCAATGCATAGTTTTACTAGCGAATAAATCAAAGTCTTACAAATATCTTGCAATAGATACGATCCCCTTTTGTTTCTCCGCCAGTTTCCTAAATTGTTTTGGGAGTCCCTTGGGTATAAGGTAATTTACTGTGTTATTGCTCCCTAATTAGGTCTTGTTTTTCTCGAAAACAGTCGTTACACATCTTTAGAATAAACTCTATTTTATACGGCTTGAGCATTCATGAAAGCTGCCTTTCTGACATCTTTGGAGACAGACACAGACACATCATCCCATAGGAACAATTAATTAACTAATTAATGCAATTACCAATCCAAATATTTGTGAATTTTAACATCCTCAATTACACTAAGATGAACACCTCTCTTTTAAAATTGGTAGTAGTTACATACATACATACATAATTTGTCATTACAAAAACTATTTCTTCGGCGACTTTCTCTCAGCAGATTTCTGGCAAAAACTCTGCCATGAAAAGTTTCTTAAAAAATTTGTCGTTCGGAGTCGACTTTAAACTGTATGTTCCGCCACTCATGTATAAAATTAACACACACAATATAAGTGGTGTGAGAAACTTGGTCGTAATCCTGACTGGAGGGTTGTAATGATCAATTATGTATGTATGTATGCATGTTATTGTTCAAATATAAAAACTTTATAAATTTAGTTTACTGCACTATTGTGCACAGTATCAATTTTCTTACAGTGGCTTAAATAATTAAATGAGTTACTTTTTTGGCATCAGACCTTTACTTATCATTGTAACACTTTTAAACCATTATGCACACACATACGCCTTTCATAAAATCCCAGCTGAAAAAAAAGGAAAATCATAGATTTGCCTCAATTTAGGTTTTGTTGACTAATACTCTACGGTAATAAAACGAAATTAACAAAAATAATGAGCGAAATGATAACAATTAATGCGATTATGTCAGCTTGAACTGAATTAGTGAGAGGTTATAAATAAATGTACCGGACTGATACTCACAAAAAAAAAAATATGCTTGAAAATATAATTGTACAACGTTTGACTAGTTATGTATACATTAAACCACAAACTGCTGGGCATTGCATAAATCAATAAACAAAATTAACATAATGACCATGACATTTTGTCTAAATTTAAAATTTCAATTTTAAGAGATTATCACAGACAGCCCCCCACCAGGAGCACCCTACAAGTAATATGATTTTTTTAAAATAAGAATTTTGATACGTACATAGGTACATGCATACATTATTGGCTATTACACCACTTTAGCTAGAATAGAAACCTAGTTTCTCATTCTCTTTAAATTCACTGTATTGAGAAGTTACCTTTCAAAACATTACTTTAAACTTAGTTTTAGCTTAAGCCGATAAACGAGAATAGCAACAGATGGTGTATCTTTCTACTTATGGTTTGTGTCTTTAATAATTTATATGACATTTTGTAATGTAAGCATCCTGACGTATAGAAATACCTTCAAAAATGTCAAATTTAAACCAACAAAGCATTATTACTTCTCAAAATTGACAAAAAGCGTTTTCAAATCTCATTGATTGTTTACTAGAACCTTTACTGATTGGGTTAGTTAGGTTGAAGAAGAGGAGACCATCTCAGGGTCTCACACACATAAGCCATCAAGTAGGCTTTTTAGATGCACATTATTAGGAGAAGCATCCACACTTTTTATACGAAATCTGTAATTTTTCCAAACTTCCTTATCTCCTACTAGTCCACTGTTGTTATAAGGATGATAATGTCTTCTGGCTAAGACTTTGAGAGTCAATACAATTGCTAAGAAAACTTTCACAAATTTGTTGTTCGGAGTCGACATATGGGTGGTGTGAGAATCTAACTGCCTTGTAGTCGTCGTAGTCTAGTAGGTAGTATGTTGGCTTATTAGATGTGAAGTTATGCTTTAAACCTCGGATCAAACATCTCCAATAAAACAAAGTATGAAAAAATATTTCTTCGGCGACTTTCTCTCACAGTAGATTTCTGGCGCAGCAGACTCTGAGAGTAAAAAAAAAATGCCATGAAAAGTTTCTCGCAAATCTGTTGTTCGGCGTGATCTTTAAACTATAGGTCCTGTCACTAATGGATAAAATTAACACACCCGACATATGTGGTATGAGTTGTAATGACCAATTAAGTGAGTAAATACAGGCCATATTGCAATGACGCTGTAATGAATCGTAGAACATTTTACACTTTTCAGTAGGCAGACAGTCTGGTTTCTATTTTCTGTCATTTAAACAACGTCTAAAAATATGTTCGTTCAATCCAACACTTAATTGTTTTCTCATGCCTCAACATATAGGACACTGGCCTCTGGGTGAAGGTGCACGTAGGCTGGGAATACCTTACAAAACCCTTTGCAAAACCTATAATGTTAAGGGAGAAAAGATACACTTTCTGTGTCATTTACTGATGCTTGGGAACTTCAGAAGAAAAATTCTAGCCAAACGCGATTTGAATTTTTAAATCTTTTGGGTTTTCTGATCCATATGATGGACTAGGTCATATCAGTGTTATAGCAGGACCTTATATGATCCAACTAAGCCATGTACATTGAAGTGACTAACAATTCGACCTAATGTTAGATCAAGAGTATTCGCCATAGTATAGTACGGAGTGTGTTGGCTTATCAGACGTGAGGCCATGGTTCAAACATCTTCAACAATATGAAAGACGAAAAATATTTCTTCGGCGACTGCCTCTCAGCAGATTTCTGACAAAACCTGTTAGAGTAAATTTAAATTGCCATGAAAAGTTTCTCAAGAATTTATCGTGTGGAATCGGCTTTAAATTGTAGGTTTCGCCACTTATGGATAAAATTAACACACACAACGTAAGTGGTATGGGAAGCTAGTTCGTAAGCCTGACTGAAGGGTTGTAATGACCAATTATGCATGTTATGTATGTATGTTTGATCAAGAGCTTCTGACATTTAGTTAACGTGAAAAGAATCATGTGTAGACCAATCTCTGAGAAAGTGGAATACAAATTTTGGTGAAGTGCCTAATGTACTGTAGAATGTTGTACGGTAATGTCCAACAACCTTGTCACAGTTTTGGCCTGTGATGCTTAACAAAATAAAATATAATTATTGGTGTCTATTCCTTTGAACTTAATTGTATCCTCATATCTATGAATTGTCTTTAAAATTTTGAAAATTCTTTGGTTAGCAAAGTTTAAATGAAGAGGCAAACAAACGAAACGTATTCCTTGACATTATATGGCAAAAGAAGAGCTATTTTTATAGAAAATTTGTGTTAAATTTTCTATTCTTTACTGACAATTGTTTTAATAATTGATACGAATGATTGAATAAATGACTGAATGACTGATAGTTTCTAACATGTTTTCTTAAGTACGTCTTATAATTTGTCTATAATAGTTATTAAAGAAAGGCAAAAAGAACGATTTATTGTATTCAGTTGTTGTTCTATGCAACAAATGTTGCAATATGCTAAAGTTGCAATTACTTAGGAATTTATTGCTCTTGATGTGTATTACAAAGAAGTTTTCAATTTCAAAAGAAATATTGAAATAAAAAAAAAAATTGTTTTTAAACACAGCATGTATGCTGTTTCGACTGCAAATAAAAATTCAAAGCGGATTTACTTGTTTCGATATTGTTTTTCTCTTTTTCTGTTTGATATTTTTTTTGTAAAGAATTATTCCTAACATTTGCAAATAATTTTAAATGCTGCGTAGGTGTTGAATTAATAAAAATTTAAATATTTTGATTGTTTCTGTATTTTTTTTTTAATATTTGTTTCGAGTGTGTTAAATCTCTTAAATCTAATAAATTTCAACTATTTATGGGAGTGATGAGAATGAATTCATTTCGAGAATCTTCAATAAGTTATGATGAAGGCACTTACAATAATAAAAAAAATGTTTCTTGCTTAAGTCTTTTGTTTCATATGAGAATTCATTCCAATCATGTTAAAAAAAATTTTTTTTTATTTTTTTATTTCACTATTGTAGTAAGAAATAAAAAAGTAATGTTTTTATAAATCAAAATTTATTTAAATATTTACTCCGATCATTTGTTTCAAATAAATTTACAATAACCATGCAAATGTAAGGAGTGGTGTGAAGTCATTTTTCTTATACAAATTACTGTCTGTTTAGGTATGACTAGGGATTTTAGACGATCGAAAATTTATATGAGGAATACTCGAAATTATTAAGAATTTAAATGCTTTTTATATTAACTTTCATCATCCGTAATAGGCAGCTAATTTTATGTATCAAATTTATTAATTATCATTGTACATCCGTTTTCAAGGTCCATTGTGGGCAGTAATATACATATGTATGTACGTACACAAAGCGAGAAGCTAGGCCATAATCCTAACCGAAGGGTTGTAGTGACCAATTATGTACATATGTATGTATACAAAGCGAACATGATAAACATATTAGTTTAACAAAACTTAAAAATGTTATTGTTAAACAAATCAAATTTTCACATAATACTGGATCCTAGGATTGAAACAATTATGGTGCCTATCTCCACACTGAACTACAATACTTAGTTCATGCCATGTTAACATTTTTCGCATGTTTATCCTGCTCATTTATTTCACATTTTATTTTAACCGTAATCAGAAAAATAATATGTTGTGCACCGCAGTTAACGCAACCTCGTGGTACTACAGTATCGATTTTGAATTTGAATCTATAGGGCCTACAAACAAGGACCGTTCGTCCATCTAGTTGAATGTACATCTGTCAAATTAGGTGACATTTACTCAGCCTATTTCGCTAGATCATCTTGGACAACCATAGAGGAGGATGTGTATTCGCTGAATGGGCACTGAAATAGTTGGTATGAATATTCCATGCGTTAAAATGTGTTCACTTTTGATACTAATAAATGGCTTTTTTCAAAATCAATAAATAGCCACCGGAAGGGGTTTAACATGAGACATTTGATGATTGTAGTGATGAGGAAACTTTTCTCATAGAATTCTAAACTATTTCATTAAATACATAATTTAATCATTATAACCCCTCAGTCAGGATTACTATCTAGCTGCTCTTACCACCCATGTTGTGTGTATTCATTTTATACATGAGTGGCGACACCTACAGTTTAAGGTTGACTCCGAACGACAGATTTCTGGGAAATTCTTCTTAGCCATTTTATTTAATCTCAGAGTTTTTGAAAGAAATTTGCTGAGAGGAAGTCGCCGAAAAAATATTTTCTTAATATTTTCGTTTTGTTGGAGATATCTGACCTGCGGTTTGAACCATAGCTTCACGTCTCATCAGCCATCATCTGCTAGACTACGGCGACTATAAAACGAACATTACCCCTAGAAATAGGCTCTTCGGGTAAGAAATTCGAAAACCAGGATAAACTTTTTTCGCCTTGCCCAGTGCATATATCTGAAATATCACACCAGTTCATTGAAATCGTAGAGAAGAATTAGAGGACAATGCTCGATCTTGATGTCTATTGCCCTGAACTGTGGATACTATCAGTGGAAAATAAACAAACTGCAGATTGGGGAAAGGGATTCTAAAAAATTTTATGGTAAACTCTGAGCCACACCTTTCTGAGGTATTAATGCAAATGCAACAATGCTTTATAGGCTATGTCTTATAGAAATGGCAATGTCTTCTTAAGTTCCACAATTTTGACGAAATCTTGACTGAAAATAGAAAAAAAAAAGCCAACAAATTATTGTAATTTTTATTGGGTGGTGTCGTAATACTTCATATGCTTAAGAAGAAGCATCTTTGCTCAAATCAGAGGTCAAACAAGCAACATAGAATATACTGGAAAATTTTCGATTTCTTTGCAAAAAAAAAGGAGAAAAGAAAAACGAGATTTTGGCGCTTTTTTTTCTAGGTGAAGCAAAGTTTAAAATATCTTTAAAACGTATTCAATACCCCCCTGTTTTTTTATGGCAACGAAGTGATGATAAACTTGCAGTATTAATAAGAAAAACATAATAAGAAATACAAAGTCAGCTCAATAACAGACAAAAGAACAAATTGAGGCCTCGAGCAAGAACACAAAAAAAAAAATCGATTTTGAAACAAAAACAAGCATAAGATGCAAAAAAGAAAAGATGGTAAGAATGGACGTCTATAAAAAAGAGAAGAAAAACAAAAACATCGTATCAAAATAATAAATCAAATCAAAACTAAAGAAATAAACAAGAAAAGAAAATAACAAACGAAACAACAGCCAACAACAATCAAAGGCCAAAGTAAAGAAAAAAATCAAAAATAAAAACAAAACTTTACTTGGCTTGTATAGAAGATTTTAAAGAAGAAGAAGAAATACAAAATCATAGCAAAAAAGAAAAGAATCTCAAAACAAAAAACAAGAAAATTAACAACAAAAACAAGCACTAGAAATGCAGCTCATCTTCAAAACATATACAGGCAGTATCAAGAAAACCAAAAAAAAAAAAAAATTCAAACCAAGTTTCTCTTTTTAAGCAGAAACACTTACACAGCGCTGGCAATAATGCTTTACAACAACTTATGCTTGTAAGCTGTTATTGTGTTTATTTTTGTTGTTGTTAAAGCATTATATGCTACGTTGTAGCTTTATCCGTAAAAGTTGCCTTGTGTTTTTGCTTCTCCTGCTTATAAGTCTGTTGGTTAAAAAACTCTGGTAAGAGACCCCTTCTGTGCAGAAATTATACACTAACACCACCTAAACATATATACACAGTCATAGATAAACACTTTTTGTCTATGATTGTGTATAACAACTGTGGCTAATATTCGCCGGCTGTTGCCGCTGGTGCTATTGCTGCTGCTGCTGTTGTTCTTTCATTGTTAGACGACCACAACATGTTGGCTGTATTAAAACCTTTTTTGTTTGTATGCTGCTCTATTGGTATTATTTTCAACAACAACTTAGTGATGCTGGTAACGATACATAGTACCGCTCTAGCTCTTTACCAGCCTTCTTTCTGTATCATAAAACTATAAGACAGCGGCCATTTTGTACAATTTTTCCATGACTTTAGTGCCTGACAAGACACAAGCGTTGGGTTTGGCTGGCTGGCTGATATCAAACAGTTTTTTTTTCGTTTTTTTCTCATTTTCTATATAATTTTTGTTCGTTTCTTTATCTGAGATTTATGTTGGGGATATTTGCCTGGCATGGATTTAATATTAAAACAGAAATCAAGATTTTTTCGTTTTTTGTTAATTTTAAGTGTAGACGAGACATACTGGTTTAAAAGCATATAAAATTTCTTTCAAATTATTATTCAAACTTGAAACGTACATACATATATCGTAGAAATTTTAATTTGAATTATTTTAATAAGAAAATGATTAAAATTAAATTGAAAATGGCTTCCAAAGTGTATAAATTAAGATTAAACTCGTCAGTGGCTCTTCACTGGCAGGCATAAACATTTTTTTAATTTCTTGTTTTGTAAGCTCTACTTAATTTACATTTTTGTCTTCCATAAACATTATTTAAAATTATTTCTTTTATCAAAATTTATTTTATAAAATAGTTTTCCAAAAACCTTACTTTTGAGAAAAATGTTTTGATTATCAATTTTAAAGCCTTGCTCGCTAAGTAACATGCAATACAGATTTATTTTTTCTTTGCCTTGTTTTTGAAAATTATAACGTATTTCTAAAACAAAATCTTACCTTTTGTTTCATTTTTACCAAAATATCCCAAAATAGATAAAATTCCCTCAAAAAATAAGGCTTGAAAGAGCACAAAATCAAATCAAATACTGAGAGACTCTCATTCGCACTATGCCAACAAAACAAAAGACTTAAGAAGCAAACTGTAATCACATAAAAGTTAAAGCATGGCTTAGGGCTTCAAATGAAACTAGTGTTGCCATATTCTTGTTATTTACTGAATATAGGAATATAATTTAAATATTTGTAACCATTAACGGCAGAGTTATGACGTTCATTAAGACAACATCGTACATATGTCATCTGATCAATACATACATATGTACGTACATAATTGGTGATTAAAGCTCTTCAGTCAGGATTACGACCAAGCTTCTCGCACCACTATATGTTGTGTAAGTTAATTTTGTACACAACATAAGTGGTATGAGAAGCTAGTTCGTAATCATGAGTGAAAGGATGTAATGACCAATTATATATGTATATATGTATATATGTATATATGTATGTATGTATGTATGTATTTATGTATGCATTTATGTATTCTTCTTTGAAACAATTTTTTAAATTTTATTATTTTTTTTCTATTTTTAGGTAAGTGGTTAATGATTCCATTCCTATCAGTCTTTAAATTGGGTGAGTTTAATTTACTATATATGTATGTATGCACACAATTAAATAATGTAATGTGATAAGCATCACGGTAGAGAAGTATCATCATTCTAGTAACTAACAGTGAAAGAATTTACTTTGAAGCATCTCGACCGCGTATGGGAGAGGGCGAAAGTGCGTTTTATGACATTCGAGTATCCAATTTTAGTTTTCTATTGCGACTACAAAGGGGAACTATTTCTCGAATATCGTACATATTTTTGTGTTGTTTGTCATTCATTCGATTTGTCAAGTCACAATGCCTCCTCCACAGATAACTTAACGATAGTCTCAATTGCTTTGGTCCTCACTACTTATGCTTTTCTAGGCTTAAATCCCGCTGCATCATTACAGACTCTCATTGTCACTGTTATACGAATGCAAACCCGTCTCTTTAACTTATCGAACTCCTAGATTGTATGGCAAGATCGTATTCCATATCGTTGCAGTTTACGAAGAAGATTTATTAAAAAAATTACATACGTAACTCCCATTCAAATCATGGAAATTTTATGGGTATTTTCAAAACTCTCTTTAAGCCTTTCTTACAATATAATCTAAGCAGCTTAAAGTATGCAACTGTATTTAAAATTTTCAAATAATTTTATTTAAAAACATATGAACATAAGAGACGCAATTCTCTAGCGTATATGCTTACCACCACTACTTCTCTTTGATATTTAAAAACAAGTTACATAAAAAATTTCCCAAACAATAGCTCAACAAGACAGACTTGTGCATTACCCCTTTATTTGTATTTTCGAAGGGAAATTTTACCTGTTGTTTTTGGCCAAGAGTAAAACTAGTGTTTAACACGCTCTTTAGTTAAACAGACGTGGTGGCGCATTTATTTTGAATTTTTTTTATACTGTTGAGAGTGAAGCAATACCAACAAAATTTATAAACATTTTATTTATTTTACTGCATGTATCTGTGTGTGTATGCATGTGTAAAAAATCAAAACAACAAAACAAAAAAAAAAAAAAAGAAATTAACAAAGAAAAGAAAACGGAAAATTGAAAAACCATTTCAAAAGAAATTCTTCGTTTTAGTGTTGTTGCCAAAATGTTTTTCATAAAAAAATTCAAAAACTCTGCTCTTGGCGTTAAACTTAAAGAGTTTTTGGTTAAAACAACAACAACAACAGGCTCCAATGAAGCCGAGCATTTATTAAATAAAAGTTTATAAAGTGCGAGAACTTGGTTAAAAAAGCAAAACCAAATAAATTTTGAAAGCGAGAAATTAAAAGAAGACAACTTTGCCATGGCATTTCAAATGTCAAAAGATTAATTGCCTTAGAAATTAAAAAAAATGATAATAATTAATAAAAGAAAACAACAACAACAAAAGAAATAAGAGAATATTAATTGCCAATCATTTTCAAAAGCAAGAAAAAAATTAATTTGAAGTGAAGTTTGAAGTTAAAAAATAAGAAATTGCACCTTTTGGCCTGTTTTTTTTTACTGTCAAAATTTATTAAGACAGTGTCCGTTGAAAAACAGGTGCATATTTAATAAAAAAACAAACTAAGAAGAACTTCATTAAATAGCACATGTGTTTGAAGTCTTTAAAATAAATAAAAAAAAATTGCAACACCAACAGCGAAAATAAACGCTGGTTTTATATTGAAAAACCAACCCTTTTTTGATAAAAATTTAACACTAAAACCGAAAAAATATTTGCCATATATTCTGGGGATGTTCCGCCAATGAAACATCTTTAGCACTTGAAATAATTATAATAAAAATAAAAACAACAACAAAACAAAACCCTAATGGCCGAAAAGAAATGTCATGCCTCCTGCTCTTGATATTTAGTGAAGCAGAAAATTAACTGTGTTTCCAATTTAAGAAACCGAATTTCAATAAAATTAAGAAATAAAAATAAGAAAACAAAGTAGTTTTGTAAACAAAATTTCTTTTAAAAAGTCATAAAAAAAAATCATTTCATTACACAATGGATACTGTGGCCATAAAAACTGCGCCACCTCATGCGCCTCTTGCCTCGTCGCTGCAGCAAAAGCATTTGAAACATAATACAAGCCATGCTAATGCCGCAGCCACTACTACTACTACTGCCAACAGTGGCAATGGCAATAGCAGCAGCTCTAATGATTGCTTAAAATTATCGAAAACAAAAAATATTGGCGCATTTTTTCAAACTTGCAAGGTAAGTCCCCTGGAAAGATTTATTCAATCTTTTTTTTAACTAAGGAATGTTGTCAGTTTAAAGCTTCTCAAGCTTAGTTTTCATACTCATAGCGAGTATGTAAATTGTATTGGAATTCCTACATAATCCCTCTCAATTGATTTTCAATTGAATTTTAAATTCAATACGAATTAATTGTTTCAACTGTGCAGCTGATATTTTGCAAGGCCAACAGTGATAATTTTGTTCAGCTCTAGAGATTTATAAAATAATTGAAAAGCAAATAAAAAACAAAACAATTGTCATTGTGTGTTGTTAGTCATATTTTTTCTTGTTTTAGCACTAAAGTACAAAAAATTATTCTAAATTTTCCATTTTTACGACTCAATTTTCCAAATTTAAATTTCCTTCAGACTTTTTTGCTTTTTAAAGTAAGTATCCTTACTTTATTGCTAAAAATAATTTCTCTTGATGGTAAAATGAACCATAAATTGTTGAGAATTTGTTTAAAACTGCATGAAAAATTGCTAAGTATAAAGATTATGAAAATCACTATTTTCTGGTATTTGGTGTGGAATATTTGTCTTGATATTTTTAAAGTCAAAGCCAAAATCTCCGAATGAGCAACCGTGTTCTTACTTCATTTAACTAATTTAAAAGCCTCTTACATACATACCTACAAAATTAGTCATTACATTCCTTCAGTCAGCATTACGACCTAGCTTTCCACACCATTTATGTTGTGCGTGTTAATTTTATATATGAGTGGCGGGACCTACAGTTTAAAGTCCACTCCGAACGAGAAACTTTTCATGGCATTTTTTTTTTGCACGAGAGTTTTTGCCAGGAATCTGCTGAGAGGAAGTCGCCGAAGAAATAATCCCTTTTCTTATTTTCGTTTTGATTATCTGACCTGGTCTTTGAACCATTTCTTTACGTCTAATAAGCCAACACTCTGCCTACTGGACTTCGACGACTTCTAAAGTCTATTAATTATTCAAATTCAAAAATCTTAATGAATTTGTTTGAGCTTGCTTAAGGATTCGTAGAGTGTTGTTTGGATAGTCAAGCACTTTATTAACCGCTGCACCATGAAGTCTCTTCTGTTGATTTATTAGAAATTTGATTGTTTCAGTCGTGATACATTATTCTAGTTTTTTTTTTTCGGATTTCACTGTTAAACAAACGTTTATAACATCGTTTATTTTGCTCTGCATAATGCAATGCCTCTATAGATTTCAAATTATTGTTGCCTTTCTCTTTCATACCTTTATCAAGTTCTGGCTGTTAATAGCAAAGATCAGGAGTGGAGTTGGAAGTCGCTGTAGTTGGCTTATTAGACGCGAGGCCACGGTTCACACCGCAGGTCAGACATCTCCAACAAAACGAAATATAAACAAATATTTCTTTGGCGACTTCCTCTCAGCAGATTTATGACAAAAACTCTGAAGAGTAAATAAAATTGCAATGAAAATTTTCTCAAAATAATCTATTGTTCATGAAAATTGAAATGAAAACACACACAACCTAAGTGGTGTGAGGAACTAAGTTATAATCCTGTCTAAATGGTTGTAATGATTAATTAACCATTCACTAATAACACTTATTTGATCTGATTCTCTAATAACTACCAGATTCACTTTTGCCGGCTTCGCTTAAATAGCATCTGCTGCGAGAAGCACAACAACTCTTTGCCGTGATTCTCCAATAAAATGGTAAACAATGTAACAGTGGGTCACACTACCTCATTGTCTGAAACTTTTTTCGGTACAGAATATTACGCAGAGGTTTTTCCTAATTTTATCCTGTACATTCATTTCAGCTGTGCAGTTTCGATTTGGCTGATTTGGATCGGCATTTCTTTGCTTACAGCTGCATGAGAACATAAATTAATTTGTAGGATATTTTTATTTTTGGTAATATAAAGTAAAAATAATTTATGAACAGAACAAGTATGAAAAATATTCTTTCTTTGGCCTCCTGCATTGTGCCTGCTTTCTTCAGGGGTTACCTAACATTTAAGCGAAGGATGTGATCTATCCATGTCCTTTGATAGGCCGAATATTTTACGAATTACCAGTCACTATTAGATCTACGATTTACAAACACTTGGTATAGCCTTGTAACATCGTTGGTTGCCTAATGTTTTAGCAAAGGACATGACCAATGGATGTCCTTTCATAGGCCGAATAATTTTTAAATTGTCAGTCACTATTACATGTACGATTTGGCTGGAATATTTTGTTCATCCTTCTTAGACATTTGTTTACAAACACGTGGGGAATAGCCTTGTAACAACGTTGGTTGCCTGCCATGCTCATAACCTTGACTCAAATGTTATTTAATTTCATTGGTAGGATACTTTTAATTTTTTTTTTCTTTTATTTAATTAGTTGATGAACAGGCATTATCAAAAATATGCATTCTTTATAAATTATTAATAATGATTTACTAGTAGCTGAACAATGCACACGACAATTTTTGTATAATAAATCAAACGACTTAAGACACGAACTTTATTGTTATCACAAAAACTATGCATGACGAAAATAGTTGCACAGTTTTCCGATGAAATCGAATGAAATTTTAAATTAAATAAACAAAAATGATAATAAATGTTGGCTACAACTCCACTAACAAGTTGGTTGACCAAATTTAAAAAAAAAAATTGGTAACTTCCATGTTTAATAGGGTGACATTGTATGTTAAAACTTTAATAGAATATAATCATAAAAAATTATATTTAATTGTTATTTATTTAGCCGTTAACTTGGCTACCAAAATTTAACAAAAAAAAAAACGAAAAGAAAAAACTAACAGCACAGAACAAACAACCCCTGGGGTGAAATGTGAAATTAAAGCCAATGAAAGCCTGCCTAGTAGCCTTTAGTATATCATGTTCTGCCACAATTATGTTCAAAAGAAAACCTCTTTCTTTTTTGAAAATCATTTTTCATTTGTATTCCATTTTTATGATTATTTCTTCCAAACAAAATGTTGATAGAAAATATAAAAAAATAATTGTTTTGGAAAACTGTTTAAAAAAGATAGAATGAAAGAAAGAAAGAGTAAAAAATAACAAAAAAAAAAACTGTCACTATGCATAGCAGCATAGCATAACAACAAGTGTCGAATAAAAACCCACACGGAACCCAAATGAATGGTTTTGTTGACAAGATATTGAAGCATTACAAGAAGGGCCAGCCAGCCAGTGGCAGCAATGATTCTTCATTATGCAGTCAAAGTCAAAGCAAAAAGAAAAACATATTGAAGTTGACAAAGCAAACAAACAAACAAATAAATTGACTGTTACATGAAGGGAAATATAAATTTAAATACAAACACAAAACCTTCTCAATAAAAAAGAGAGGGAAGAGAGTAGTGAGGTCTATAAACTGAAAAAAAAATTTTGAAAGGCTCTCTTCTTATAGCCTAACGAAATGAAATGAATTTTTACTAGAAACTCATGGTCTTTACTTTGTAAATTATGCCATTGAAGTGTTATAGTGAAGGGTGAAGGTATCTCCAGCCCTAAGCAAGTTTTTCTGCAAATAAAAGTTAGACGGGGAAAAAGTTGAAGTATCGTTTGATATTGTTCTCTTATGATTTAGTGGAGGATATGACCGTTCCATGTCCTCTTTCTAGAACGAATATCTTTCGGAATTGGTTTTAAATTGATGATTGAAAGCCAGTCGCTATTAGATATACGGTTGGGCTGAAATTTTCGTCTATCTTTCTCAGAAATTTACTTAAAAACACGTGGGATATCCAAATACGGTGGATGCCTTCCATGTTATATAATCTTATTGGAGAATTGATTTTAGACTTGAGTTCAACGTTTTCATTTTGAGACTCTTCGATATTTGTAGAGACTTGCATGTTTGTAAAGTGAAGCACATGCATTAGTCAGCGCTCTCTTCGATTCAATTAGTTTTTTCAGGCATTATTGTCACACCGTTGAGGATTAAGGGTGCGGAGTTTGTTTTATTGTTTCAATTCGCATAGATTTTGTCTTCCAAAGGTTTATTTGCAGCCCAACTCTCCACCTATTTTTAAACACTATCAAGGTTATTCGGCAGACCTTTCGAAAATGAATCACAGTATCACATGCGATTAGAAATAGTACCGAACAGACGGAACATACCCATATGATTAGACTGTTATTATCGTCTATCTATAGTCTGATACCTTGTCTTTTGAGGAAGGTTTTAAAAGGGCAAAGCTAGGTCGCAATCCTTATTAAAGGGTTGTAATGACCAATTAAGTTAGTTTACAAAGGGCGTCACGTTACAGCTCTCTTAGAGGTGGTTTGGTTCCGTATATCGATATTCTGTACAGCCATTGTTCTTTGTGTTCAATTTCTCAACTGAATATTATCTTTTTTTATAACCTTAAAGTGTATTTTCGTTTCGCCTTTGCCACTTAAACAACAACAACTAATTGTAGCATAACAACAAACAACAACAACACCACAAACTCCATTAATTTGGTTGACAAAAAGAGAAAACAAAAAATAAAAACTAAGATTTTAAGTTTACGTTACATTAGCATTGTTCTGGTGTTCTGTTCTGGTGTAGCTGGTGTTGTGGTTCTAGCAATTGTTGTGTTTAGGCTTTTAAAAACGTTTCTAAATAAATGTGTTTTAACCATATTAATTTGTTGTTGTTGTGGTTGTTGTTGTCTTGGCGTTTTGGTTTTTAAGTATGCAGCACGTGAAGAAGACAAACTGTCAACCAACCAACCAGCCTACCGACTTGTGTTTAAACTGTTGAAAACAATTGCCATTCTATCGTTCTATTCTATTACTTAGGCAAACAACAACAATAAATTTACGAAAAACAAATTTTTATTATCATTTTTGTTTTTGTTTGTTTTGTTTTATTTTTAAAAACTTAATTTTATTATTAAAACACGTACGTATGGGTATAGACAGCAATTTTATGTTTGAAATGAAAAAAATGAAGAAAAAAAATTTATGTTGCCAGGTTTCTTTTGAGCATAACTACTCACTCACTCACTCACTTACTTACTTAATGCCACTGAACATAATACTGTGCCTTAATTTTATTTGTTTTTTATTTTTATTTTTGTTATAATTATAATCGTTGTTGTTGCCTGTCTTGTGTACGTACGTACATGTTTAAAATAAAATTTTGCAGCTTATTGCCGGCCATAATGAAGATTGACTGACTGACTGGATCTTTTATTTTATTTTTCTACTCCTCTTTAGCGATTCTCATGTGTGATAATAATTCTTATTCATATGAATAGTGTATAGGGTATAGGGTATGGAATGAAACCGTTCCAAGAATGATAATGTTTTCATTTCAATTTGAAGAAAAAAAGGTAGAATTGTTTATGAAGTTTGAAGTTTAATTGCTGTGTAGATTCTTTGCGATAATTTGTATAAAAAGGGGGTCATTTGGTTTAGAATTCTTACTGAATTTAATAAATTTTGTTTTATGTTTTATTATTTTGCCGTAAGTAAATAGAATTGAGGGCAAATGACATTTGATTAAATCAAACCGAATTAATTGAAATTAAAATTAAATTAAAAATGAAATTTTAAAGCGAACAATTGAAGGAAGAAGTAAAGCGCTGCTAATAAAACACTTTCCTAAAAGATATTTTAACCACACAAAGATAATTAACCACACGTTTATATATACAAATGGCTTCAATTAATTTTTCTTACTATCTGCTGAAGTAATATTTTCTTAATTGAGAGTCAATTGTAAACCAGAGCACCAAGGATTCAATTTGAATGAAATACTGGTTTTTAATTAAAAAATAAATAATTTTATACGACATCATATACAACTTTCAGTTGTATGTGAAAGTAATTTAAACAATATTTTACTTTAAATCACCGTTTTACATTATTTCGTTCTGCATATCAGGTGTACCGGTATCAAATGAGCTTTTCTTTGTGAAAATTTAACCCTTCAGTCAGGATTATGACCTAGTTTTTCACATCACTTATGTTGTGTGTCTTAATTTTATACATCTGGGGCAGAAGCTACAGTTTAAAGTCGACTTGGAACGACAGATTTTTTGAGAAACTTCATGACAATTTTTATCTCACTCTCGAGAGGAAATGAATTCGCCGAAGAAATATTTTTTTCATATGTTCGTTTTGTTGCAGATTTCTAACCTAAGGTTTGAACCGTGTCCCTAAGTCTAATAAGCCAACATACTAGCTACTAGGCTATCGAGACTTACCAAGTTTGTTCACGACAAACAGTAATTACGTAGAGTATCTAATGCAACTCGATGATTTTGGATTATGCCGATGGTATTTATCTACTTTTACATATCATCTCCTGCATGTAAGCAAAACTCGTAAATCTGAGAGTGCTTGTCGAGGTATATACCAACTACACATGAACAAACCTGGCTCATTTTATTAGTCAGCAAGATGGTGAATAATTTAGATGACAGGGGTTATCTTTATTTACTTCAACATTGATTTAAAATGTTTGACTGAAGCTTCTGTTGTAAAGAACCGAGAGTTCTGTACTCTCATATGTGCTGTGATGATCTGAATTATTTTCTATGGCATCCTATCTGCAGCAGTACGTTTAATGATACCGAATATTTTCTTAAAATCGATTAACATTCAATTGTTTAGTTTGTTTATCGCATTGCATTTTGAAAAATTGTGTATGTGTGTGTGTGTTTTTTCTCTCTTTTTTAATTTCGTTACATTTATCCACTTGTGTTTAAATTATCAATAATGTCCTGTTTTTTATTGTAATACTTTCTTTTGATTGTTGAAATTTTACCTTATAAATGTCCACCGTCTATGTTTAATTTATGAACATGATTTAAAGATTCTATTTAAACTGAATGATAATAAAAATTTTAAAAAAAGAAATCATGTTCGTCCCTTAAGTCTTTTGTTTTACATCACATTTTCCATCTGTCATTACCGGTGACATTGCCATTGATTTAATAATAATAATAATGCGTTATCAGCATTTTATGTACATATGCTCATGAGAAAATCCCACGTTTCTTAACAACAATAAACCGAAAATAAAAATGTTTTAAAATTTAAAGAGATTTTGTAAAACAACCCCAAAAAATTCTTAAAAAAAGAAAAAAATTGTTCGTCTGTCTGCCAGTTGTTGTAAGCTTCTGTAAGAATTTTATGCGTGACGCAATATAATGTGATCAATACCTGTCATTAAAAATTTTTTCATTCATTCACTTATACCTTAGTGTGTACATTTTTTTGTACTTCTTTGACGATTTTCATGATTTAAAATTTAAGCAATAATCGACCATTAAATGTTGAACTTTAAAGGTAATGTTGTTCGTTGAAGGAAACCACAGAAATGTTTTTTTTGCTTTCATTCTTTCTCTTCTCTTTTTCTCTTTTTACTCCTTTTTTTTGCTTTGTTTTTGTTTTTATTTTACTTTTGTTTTTATTATGTTTATTCGTAAGCCTTAATTGTATACATTGCTTATGTTTTGTTTTTGTTGTTTTAAACATTTTTTTGTTTTAATTTTTTTTCTTTCAAAGGAAGTGTAAACAAAAGAAATATTTTTTTGTACGACTTTGTACTAAAAAACACATGGCTTATGAAACAAAACATTTCAGTTTTTAATAAAACAGATGTTTTCCAACTACTAAATGATTCCTTTAAGGCAACTACTGAGTTATCTAAAGGGAACATGGTATATAAGTCCATTCTAGCTCATTTACGTCTCCTTATTTTAAACGATAAAAGCATTGTATTCTTCTCTAGCGTATATGATTAGTTGGAGATCTTCTATAAATTTAGTTAAGTTATCTTTGGCTGTCATGACTAAATGCGTTTTATAACTAGCGAGCCAAGAAAAGCGATGATTTTGAAATTTAAATCTTGATCACGCCATCTAGATTAGTTTGAATAATAATTTTCAAGTAGAAACTCCGAAAAATAAAAAAAATTTACATTGAATATTAGAATTTTTACGTGGGACGTGTCCTTTAATTAATTGTTCTGATTCTGTTATTGATGACCAATAGTTTCTGTGTACCGATCCCAGTCATCCAAATGCTGTGCTCGCTCTATAGAGCTTTCAGTCTACCACTGATTATGTGCTGCCATTCACAGTACCACCTAGATATCAGAAGCCAAGCGTATAGCTTTGATAAATTTCAGGATGCTCTTCGGTATCGACAATGATATTTCCCTGCTTAACACTTGATATTTCTCACTGGTCTGCAAAAATGTCCCGCAGGTTCTAAAAATGTATTCCAATCATCTATTCCAATGTATTATAATCGCTACAGAATCTACATGTTGGACTCGAGACTATCCCCATTCTGAATAAGTATAGTCTGAGTCTACAGTGCCTTGTCAAAAGACTAATTCCCAACCCCAGGTTATATCTGGATGGTGTGATACATGATTCAGATCTCCTCTTATTGCAGCTTCGATTGCCTCAAATCCACATGGTTTGAGAAATGTCTCCGCCTCTCATTATCTTCCCTTTCGTAGAGTAGAGCTTCTAAACATCCGTTTCCACTCCTCTTATTGTAGTTTCCCAATAAAACCTTTCGATTGCCTCAGACCCATTTGGTTTGAGAAATGTCTCCGTCTCTCCTTATCTTCCTTCTCGTTGAGCATACCTTCCATCTGTGTGCACCCTCTTATGGTTGATTCATATCAAAAGTTCCTATTGCCTTAAACCTACTTGGCCTCTCCTTATACCCCCTTACCATGAGCATACCATCCCAACATACGCTTCCACTCAATAAAAGAATTCTGGTCACATTAGCGCCGTGGAAGCTCTCCGCCTTACAAGCTCGTTTGCTTGCCTATTGCCATGAGTTCCTGCATTACCTGGGAATTATCAGAGAGTAGCCGTATTTTGCATATCCAGCCAATTCAGGTTCTACAGACAGTCCCCTAATAGAGCCTCCCATAAGAGCCAAGCGCTCTAATGACGGCTGGAGTGCCAGATTGTAGACCCCATGTAATTTGTATTTCCTCTGAATGATGTCATCCCAAACAGCGTGATTCGTTGATAGCGTTGAAATGAAATAATTTACATATGGGGTTGCGTTGTAAGACAGTGAATGTTGTCTGCCTGCATCCTTGAATTATTTATCTGACAATCTCTTTTTTTTCTTAAAGCTCTCCATATGATAATTCGTCAGACGATATCGACTGTTATTTTAAGTTCAAAATACAGGATAATACAGTGGATTGTACCATAATATTACGATATTAGAGTAGAGTATTGGCTTGATCTTGAAAATAGTTCCTATTAAGATGTTTATCAACTTCCATGTCAGTGGTGTTCATCCTATCGAGGGTGCTAAGCATTATCTCAATTAGTCTTCTTATCTTAATATTATTACAGTAAGTGTTATTCTCTTACTTGTATTCGACTATAGTTTTAACAACTTTATAGAGCCATGTTTGACAACCTGTTGTAGACTTAAAAAAATTTTAAAGAAAATTGTTCTACAAACAGATAAAATCTATCGCTTTAAATATTTATTCCATTGAAATATTCAATAAATTATAGATTTTAAAAATATCAGACATTTTTATGTTGCAGAGTATATTTATACGGATGATATGCTCTTAGCTTTCATTATTTCATTTAAATGTTTATAATCCCTGACCAAATAGCGTGGGTTTACTTATTTGATTGAAAACGTATTTATTTTAATCATAAATTTTAAAACGGCACACGCACTTCCGCCCCAAAAACGTTATTGTCGCAGACGGTTATAGGCATTAAAATACGAGAAAAAAAGAGAATTATTAAAAAAATTAAAAACAAAAGATTTATTTTGAAAAAAAAAAATAAAAAAAAATAAATCAAAAGAGATACACGCCTTTTATAGAGCTTTTCCCTATATTTCACAGAAATAAACTATAAAATAATGTTAAATAAATGTAAATTTTGGCTATAATTTGTTTACAAGGGAACAAAAAAAGAAAAATAATAACAAAATACCTGTTTTGTTACGTTTAAATTAAACATTCTTTATAAATAGTTGTTAAATAAAAATCAGATTTATTCAACAGAAGCTAAAACAGCAGTTTTGTTAGACTTGATGTTTCTGCTTTACACTCCCAATACAGTGCGTGTCAAAAGAAACTATACACCTTGGATAAAATTCTAACAACTACCAAACTTAACTTATACCAATATTTCCAAATCTTTTGATTTTTTTCTTATGTTCCACTTTTCAAAACTGGCGATGGAAACAATCTTAAATTTCTTAAAAATTACGGTAAATTTTTAATGTAAATTTTTTTAAATTGTCATTTTCGTTTAAAGCTCACTGCATGCTTCTGAGAGCCTTTCTCACAACATTTTCCAGTACAATCAGAAGTAGTAATAATGGCTAAGCCCCTTTTATATTTTTTTCTTTTTCGTTCATTTATGCTCTTCCCGCGATAGTTTAATCCTAGTCTGAGTCTGTCTGAATTCCTGATCGATAGCATTCGTCTGATTTTTCTTTACAACAGCACTGTAAATATCCTCAACGCCAAAGCTTCTAGTTATCTTCGTAGGGTGTCACATACCGAGCATACGTTACGAGCATACCGAACATACCTTGCAATTGAAGTCGCCATAGTAGTAGTGTGTTGGCTAATTAGACGTGAGGCCACGGACATCTCGACAAAACGAAATATGAAAAGTATTCTGCCTTTCAGCATATTTCTAACAAGTAAAAAATTGCAATGAAAAGATTTTCAAAAAACTTGTCGTTCGGAGTGGACTTTAAAGTATAGGTCCCACCACTCATGTACAAAAGTTAACGAACACAACATAAGTGGTGTGAGAGGCTAGGTTGGAATCCTGATTGAAGGGTTGTATTGCTAACGCATAAAGTGGCGTATACTTCACAAAACTATTGAACATTGATGTGTGGCGAGTTGCACCATCCTATTGAAACCAAACATCGTTCACATCAATACCATGAAGGGCGGGTACATAAAAATCGGTTATCATGGTGCGATAGGTGTCTCAATTGACCGTAATGGTTGCGCCGTCCTAATTTTCAAAAAAATATGGGCCTATAATGCCTCCGCTCCATAAGCCGCTCCAAACAGTCACTCGTAAGGGGTGCATTGGCTTCGGTCCAAGACCAAGTGTGGGTTTTCTAAGCCCCAAAATACAGCAATTTTGCCAAGATGAAAATGAGCTTCATCCGAGCAGATGATTTTTTTGTGGCACAATCGACATCATCATGCAGTCTCTCGTTGGTCCAATACGACTCAACGTTGCTCAAATGTTAATCGATTCATTTCGTTCAGTGGAGATAATATACTGAACTTTGTGACAGAATAGAATGACATAGGTATTTCCATTGTATATTAAACCGGTAGATGGCCCAATCTATACCTTCATTAATTTGATAGAAATTCTAAGCAAACTCGAAGTTTTGTCGCCTTCAATCTGTAGTAAAAAATATTGATCTTGAGGTATTGGCACCAATTACACATCACACAAGCGTTGTAGAGAGTGTATGTTTCTTTAAGAGGAGGCACACTTCGTATCTGAATATTTTTTTTGTAACTGTCTGTTTGTTATCTTACTAACTGACTGAAATCTAAAAGCCATGAACAATATAAAGCCTCTGCCTCGCCTGCGTTTATTGTATTTTTTTTTTTATTTTAATCCAATGAACAAGGCTACACATCCATCACCAAATTGTTGCTTCCATCCGTAAGAAATAATATTTTCACTTTCGCTGTTGTATTCTTAATATTTTAACAAATATTCTAACAAGTCTCCGTAGACTAATGGTAGGGTGTCTTTGTAATCCATGCAATTTTTTTTGTTTTGATTATAATTTTTTTTAAATTTAAAATTTAACCAAAACGGCAACAACAACACCAACACTGTTAAACGGAAGGTAAATGACCATTTAACTAAGCATTTAATTCAATAAACAAATTAAGGCACATAAACAATGTAATGACAACTACTGTGCACAGACAGACGCTTAAGTGTGTGGTGAAATATCAATTTAAGTAGGTGGACTATTAAAATGTTTTTCTATTTTTCGTTTTTTTGTTACACGAAATGCATCTTAAAATTTTTAAAATTGATGACTAAAACCGCAACGAAAAATATGTGGGCTTTTTTCATCATTAACCACAAATAATAGAAAACTAAGCCGGCATTTTTCTTTTAATATTGAAATTAAAACTTAACCTAGAGCACGTGTTGACAGCATAATATTGCGTTACAAAGAAAACAAACAAATGAAATTTGAATTACAATTTCAATTTGTGTTTGAATTTGAATTTCTTAACGCCAAAGGAAGTTCTTTTCAAAATCAACAACATATCAGACATGTTTAGCAGCCTGTCAATACGATTATCAAATCTATCTCCAGTAGCACCCCATTGTCTGATTTTATCCGCATAGTAGAGAACACCGGATGTAGGATTACATATTACGTATTAATAAAGACGCCGTCCTCCTCCTTCCTTTTTCTTTCCCTGTTTTATCTTTTTATTGAATTCGAAACATGTTTGTTGTTTGGCTTGTCAACAACATGACAAAACGATTTGTATTCGTTTTTAATTAAAGTTACACGATTTGTATTAAAATATACGAAAGACTTAACCAGCAAACGTTTTACAAATTATTTTTGTTTTTGTTTTTCATTATTTCTTAAAAAAACAACTACGATTTCAAGATCAAGGCTCTCTCAGGAGTTAAACATTAAAGAAATGAAAAATGAATGACAATTAGCGGCTTTTAAAACTTAAACGAGGATAGGACATAGGAATACTAGTTTTATCCTTAACGATTAGGAGGGACAGATTGAGCGCTATAACCATTGACCAGATAAATCCCGTAGAAAAGCTTATGAAAATTAAGTCGCTATATTCCATTCTTTTATTGCATATAAGACAGCATTCGCTATACAAATAAGGTAATGCGTTTATGCTTCAATTTCTTAGTTCAATATTCCTGCAAAGCTGTGCATAACGATGGAAATTTATGCAGATCCATCAAGATAGACAAAGACGTCTCCAAAACTTTTAATGTCTTTCAAGATTTCAAACAAGGCGACTTCAGTATTATCCAGGAGAAAGCGAGGTCCTATTGCAATCTCAATATTTTCTATTATAGTGTCCAGTTTTTTGTGTTGGACTAGAACATTTTCATCAGCGCAGGCTTGATTCAGGTCTTCTCTTCTTATAATTTTCCTACAAAAGCTTTGATTGCCTCAAACACAATTTGAGAAGAGTCTTTGCCTTCTTATATCTTTGCTTTCGTTGAACATACCTTTCCATACAACCGCTCCTACTTCATAGAATGGTTCTGGTTTCAGTTGCGGCTCCTTGCAAGCTCGTATGCTTGCTTATTGCGAGGAATTCCCAAATGAACATGGGCACAGCAGGGAGTAATCTTACTCTGTTCATTTAGCTGATTAAGCTTCTCCGGACAGTCCCACACTATCTTTGATTTAAATTAATAAGAGCCGAGTACTCGAGAATGGCAGCCTGACTGTCAGATAGTATTGCAATGCCCTGCCTTTCCTATCCAAGTTGAATTGAGCACAACTTGGCTCAACACATTTCATTCTGGGATCAAAAACTCCTGCTGTTGTTTCAAGAACTGTACTTGACCCATCTGTATACTAAAATACTAAATACTGGCTATTATAGATAATAATTGTAGATAAGCTTGTGCATCTGATTATGATGAGGTTTTAGTATTCAGTTGTGAATAATTTTTTAAAAAGAAATCGTTTTTATTGAGGCGACATACATCTATCATAAGATACAAAGCCAGTTTCGAAGAAAAGATTTTGAAGAGAGGGGTCCATGAAAATACAAGAAAGAAAGCATAAAGGGACATGATAACGCTTAAATGAGAATGTTCTACCTTTTGTTTACAGATTATGTCATAAACTACAATCAATTTTATTAAAGAATTACAAATTAACTCTATTTTGAGGGGTTTTCCAAGATAACATTTGAAATTAACTCATAAACCGCTTTGCATTCCACCTCTACTCGTGGATATTTATGGATAGGCCTTGATTGCGGTAAAAGAAAAAGCAAATAAATTTTTAAAATTAATTGGTAGTTCGTTTAGAGCACTGAACGAACCTTTCCCCATAATGCCACTTGCATTCCATTTTAAATTTAAACTCTTTAAGAGAAATATTGAAAATATTCTTGAATATTTCTCTGTTAAAAATTAAAACAAAACCCATTCATTTTATGAATAAATCGACTGTACCTTCTACACAATTATGAGACGATAATTTAAAATGTAAATTTTTATTTCACCTACAACTATCAACAACAACAACAGCAATAGCAACAACAATTAAAAAATATTAAGGGTATCAAACAAAATATTTAAAATTCAAAATTAAATTCGAAATCAATTTTAAATATTTTTTTTAATAGAACAGGTTGTTTTAAACTGGCATGACAGTCTATTTATATTGATGGGCCACAATACAATTTGTCAGGCTTGGCCGTACGTACGTGTTATGTAGACCACATTCTTTTGGAATCAATTATGGAAATTAAAAAAAAAATGTTTCGTTTTTTATTACTTTTGCTTGTTTTTATTGTTGTTTCAATAGATTTCTTTGATTTAAAAATACGATTTGAATTTGTTTTTTACTTGTTGTTGTGTAGTCTGTTGAAAGCCACAAAGATGTCTCTTGAGAGCATTACACCGAGCGTCGTAGACATAAATGTGGGCAAATGAAATAGAAAAACAGAAAAACTTTCACAATCATTAAAAGAAAAGACCAGGTTAGAAATAAAAACGTATTGATATTAACATTATACAATCACAATATATGATGGTAATAATAATTTTTTTTAGTCTCTCTATTGGAATTAAGAAAATAAAAATATAACATTTAAGCAAATATTATTCTTTCAAACACTTCATTTCAATTAAATATGTAATGAACGCACTCCGCAATATAACATTATAGATGATGATGATTCACATCTACTATATACATGTGTATGTATGATGGTTTCAATTTTTGAAAGTAAATTCAAAACGTTTTATTTCTAATCGAAAAGGTAGTTCAATGTCTGTAAAAGTTAATGTCTGTAAGAGTTTGTTTCCTAAGTCTTTTGTTCATCACACACAGTGCTATGATAATTTTGATAAATAAATGAAGTTGAAAAATAGGTCTTCAAACTATACGTGAGAAGTCGCTGTAATCTAGTAGGTAGTGCTTTGGCTTATTAGACATCAGGCCACGTCAGACATCTCCAATGAAACAAAATATGAAAAAAAATTTTCTGGGGCGACTTTCTCTATGCAGATTTCTGGCAAAGGCTCTGAGAGTAAAATAAAACCAATTACCAATTCAAGCAGAAAGAATTTGCTAATAATCAACCTATAGTTTCCGCCGTTGGCAATGATGGCCTGGCAAATGTTTTGGTCCAATGACGCCAGACAACCCAAAAAAGTCATATCAAACAGAGACTTTTTCCGGATGCATTGAACGCTCTTTGATCTTATGTGTATTTGTATTGTCCTAAATGCGACATATTGTCCACTTATGAGTAAATCTCCGATAGGAAAAGATCTGATTTCTACACATCTAATCGACAACTTATAAGCTGGTGCTTATCAGCTTAAAGTAATTGCACAAAATTTCTCAGACGGAGCCTGGGATCTACCTCATCGAGATGACGTTAACGTGATGCTATCTCACGTAGTAGTAGTATCCTAATATAAAACTTGCTATCCTACTAAAGTTCGTATTCAGACATGAATGAAGCTATTCTTTATGGAAGGAGAGATCTGCTAATCATTTGGCTTTTCACAGTTCACTGGCGCTCTCTTAATAGGTGATCCTATTTGTATGCTCTTGCTCCGATTTTTACCCAGCTTAACTCCATTGGGTTCGGTACTAATAAACAAGCAGTTGTTGAACTTTATTTAAGCATTTATCGATCAGCAGCTAATCTATGGAGCCAGTATTCTCATTGCGACTTGGTTATTCAAAATCTGGAGTATATTTCGTTTACTTTAGTTCAACAATTTTTTCTAATGTCATAAGCCACTCATTCCCATGAGATAAGCAAACATTTCTTTTAAAAATACTTTCCTAAGGATTTTAATTCACTTAAAATAAAATTTGTCTCTGATAAATTAATCTGTTGGTTCGTTCAAAATTTCTTCTGTCTGTTATAAAAGAGTCTACTGTACCCCAAAAAGTTTATTGAAATTTAATGTTTTTATTATGTTAAAAAAAAACTAAAATTTTTTCTCACCGTTTTTTAAATTAAAAGTTACTGAAAAGAAAATGTAGTGAATAGGCAGACTTTCCTTTAAACTTTTTAATTGTTTTAATAAAAATTGTTAACAACTTAGTAAACAATTTTACTTTTGCTTATAATCTTTTGCTGTAACAATATGTCAGCCTATGAAAACTACCTTTTTTTCCTACAACATAATGCGTCTGCCTCTACCGATTACGTGTATGAAACTTATCAACATGCTCGCACTACTACTGAATATGAAATGTGGAAAATATTGTGTAACAAACTATTTGCCATGGAGTAATACAATACGAGTAGTTTACGAAAAATTTTACTTCACTACACTTTCCAATGCTATTTTTACTTAAAGTATTCGCATATTTTAAAATTTTAAAAGGCTTTAAAAAATGTAGAAAACATTAAGCTTATTGGGGTGCAAAATATACTTCATCTCATCGATAATATTTTCTTTCTGATCTTCTATCCAAAATATAGGGTGGGCCAATTAAGAGTTTAAATTTAAAAATGCAAGTAAACCAAAAACTGTTTGAAATTTTGCCAAATTTATTTTTTGTTGTGAAGCACATTCATTCGTATTGCTGCCACGGCAGATCTCACAGTAGCTCATTCGACCGGACCAATTTTCGTGCACTTTTACAAGTTTATGGGGTTGTACCTCGGCAGTAGCATCAAGAATGTTGGCCTTCAAATGCCCAATTGTCTCTGCTGTGTCTGCATAACATTTTTCTTTAACGGTGCCCTACAGAAAATAGTCCAGCAATGAGCGTGGCCAATAGACATCACCATTTCGGCTAATTAAACGGCCATCAAACGTTTGTAGCAATAAATCGATTGTGGCACCATCCTGTAGAAACTAAAAATCGTTCACATCAATACCATGAAGAGCGGGTACAAAAAAATCGTTTATCATGGTGCGATAGGTGACACCATTGACTATAATGGTTGTGCTGTCCTCATTTTCAAAGAAATATACGCTAACAATGCCCCCGCTCTACAAGCCGCACCAAGCAGTCACTCCATAATGTGTGCATTGGCTTCTGTCAGTCCACGTTTTTTGCTTATTAACGTACCTACGAAGATGAAAATGAGCTTCAATCGAAAAGGTGATTTCTTTTTGCAAAATCGACATCATCGTGCAGTTTTTCATTGGCCCAATGAATTCCAACGTTCTCAAGCGTAATTCGATTCATTACGTTCAATGGAAATAATATACTGAATTTTGTGACAGAAGAGAATGACATAAGTATTGCCAGATTCGAAATAACCGATGGTTCAAATTTAGACCTACAAATGGAACACCCGATATTTACTTAATTGGTCATTGCAATAATTTAATCAGGATTAGAACCTAGCTTGTCAGAAGACTGCTCCAAGTAAGTCACCAAAAGAAATTTTTTATATTCATTTCGTTTTGCTTGAGGTGTCTTATCTAGGAGTTGAACCAAGGGCTCGTGTCTAATAAGCGAAGATTCTATCTACTAGACTACGATGACTACTCATCTTTAAGATCAAAATCTTACTATTCAAGCTGTGAGTAGCCTTATAAAATTATTTTCATTTCCACTGGCTGCTCTTTCAAGTATTATGAACCAATTTATTGAATTTAATCTTGATATTCAATCACGTACTTTATCTGTATTTTAACGTTATACACACTAAAGCTTGACTCATTATCACAAACGTTCAAATTCAATTTATTGTGAATTTTTTTTTCTTAAATTTTCTTTTAATTTTTTTTAACCGAATTTTTTTATTTCAAAAACCTCTACACTAAGAGCAGTACTTTACGATGCACATGAGTGATTATAAAGTGGAATAATAAAAAAAAACAAAATTTTTTCCTCAGTCTACTTGCAATTAAATCAACTTTTAGACTAAAAAAAATTGTCTTTGTTTAAGAGTTTTTCACTCTTTCGTTGAGGTTTTTTTGGTTTTTGGCAGTTGGCCATTGTATAAAGGCTTGATTTGATGACAAGTTCGCAGTTTTATTTGAATTTTTTTGTTGCTCCACAGTGCTTTTCTTTTAAAATAATTTTTCACTTTTCTTTTGCCACTCACAGTGGCAGTAGTTTCCGTTAGGCAAGTGATAAATGATGATTTTTTTCGTCTTGGTTTCATATCATTACGAATATCATTTCAATATAACAGTTAAGAAAAGGTGGGAAAATAAAAATTAAAAAAAAAGCAAACAGATCGTAAAATAATTATTTCAAATGACAATTCAACACTTTTGAAATCTACTTATACATACACCGAGTATTTCTTTATATAGCATAGGGGTAGTGAGTGTTTGGTATGTTGTATTGTAAGACAAATTAAATGTTACACAATCGCTGTTCACTTTATATGGATTTGTGGCAAGCATAACACTTTTAAATACGTAATCGTTTTAGTATCACTTTATGTTTTATGGAAAACTTGTTAAAGCAGTTATAGTTTTATAGTCAAAGCTTATATTGTCTGCCAAGTTGCTAACAGTTTTTATATGCCACAATTAAAAAATAAAATTTTAATTTTTTTTTATTATTTTATCTCGTTTGCTATAATATCCAGTCAAATCTCTTCATGTAATCCTTCCTTCCTTCAAATCACTTTTTAATAATAATTTTTGTATGAAACATGAAATCATTTTGAGGGCTGCACAGCCTCCTCTTTTTTATTTTACTTCGAGCTCACGTTACTAACACCGATCTCTTAGTAATTTTAAATCGTTCGCGATCAACATCCATAAAGTGATATAATAATTCGAAACCCTTTCTGAATGCATCTATCGGGTGGGCCATCTATCATTTTAAATTTGAACCAATTGTTATTTCGAATCTAGCAATACTTATGTCATTCTATTCTGCTACAAAATTCAGTATTTTATCTCCATCGAACGTAATGAATCGATTTATGCTTGAACAACGTTGAGATTTATTGGAAATTTATTTAAAAAACAAAGACAATTGGCAGAGAAGGACCAACAGTGCCCGGTATACGCAAGTTTTTTCCCTAAAGTTCGTGAAACTGGTTTCATTGTTGATGCAAAAAGACGCGAGCGTGTCGTATCGTGCGTAGACCAAACAATATCGAAGCTGTAGCTGATAGTGTCTCTATCAACATCAACTCGTCATCGTTCTCAAGAATTAAACATTTCAGGCACCAGTTTACATCGAATTTTGCGAAAAGATCTCGGTATGACGCCTTGCAAAGTCCAATTGGTTCAAGAGCTGAAGCCGCATGACCAATCCCTTCGTTTTCGCTTCACTAGATGGGCCAACGAGAAACCACACGATGAAGCCGATTTTGTCAAAAAAATCGGATGAAGCACATTTTCATCTTGGTGGGCACGTTAAGTAAAATTGACGTAATTAAGGCAAATGCAAATGCTCCCATTACGAGTTGGTGGGGTTTGTAAAGCGGAGGCAACGTTGGCCCATATTTCATTGAAAATCAGGACAGCGCAACCATTACGTTCAATGGAGTCTTCTATCGCACCATGATAACGGATTTTTTTGGGCCCGCTCTTGATGGTATTGATGTGAACGATGTTTGGTTTCAACAGGATGGCACCACTTATCACATTTGTTTTCAGCATCAAGCAGAGCCCTTGTGTGATGTCATTTTATTTTATACTTATTAGCACTGTAGTGTAGCATTTATATTTTACAATGCCTGTACAATTATTAATCCACACTTCATCTCTTATCTTTTTTAGAAATAAGTTCTCCTAAACTTTTGAAAATTAAAATTTTCGTTTCAGTTTCACTTAAAATCACTTCAATTGTAGTTTTACGATCCTTTAATGATTTGAATTCTAATTCTAACGATTCTATTTCTACTGCTAATTTTGTTTCTAAGTGAAGCGAAAGGTTTCCGTAACTGTATTTGACATGGAGACTTCGTTAAATTCCTCAAACTCATACGGATCTTAAATTACCAGCATGTAACATGTAACTGATGGCTTGGCTACATGGCAATTACTTAAGCGCGGTACACAGTGCTGATCACTTATATTTGTGGTTTATTTTTTCTTTTTTTTTGTCTTTCTTTATGTTTTTCTTGACTATAATTTAAAACAATGAATTCAAAATAAAATAGAAAAGAAAAGAAACATAATTTAATACAAGCAAGTAAGTTTACTAAATACTGGCTGCTGCCATAGCATTTACTTCATGGAAGAAAGGAAAGGAAACAAAGACAAAGACTTGTCTAAACATTACATTAAAAAGTTTATGGTGGTGGTGGTGGTGGTATCTGACAGATACCGAGTTCTGTGTAGGAGTTTTTAAAGTCAAACTAAAGTTTTTAAATGCATTTTACATTTGAACGTCAACGCTAATAGTTATGTTTTTTAAGCTAATGCTCTATTTTATGCTGAGTTTTCTTTCTTTAACATCTATTGGCTTGCATTTCCAGAAACTGTCTTTAAAATCTTTGTTACTTTGCAATTCAATTGTCTAAGAACGCTTATATAAAATGGCTTAAATGTCCAGTTGTGGTTTTGTTTTTTTAAGCCACAATATTTTCTCTCTCTATGTGTTGTTGGCTGTTTAAATAGCCAGCCAAAGTGATCTAAATTTATGCCAACAAAACCAACAAATAAATAAAAAAAAATTGACCAAAAACAATCTTTAGAAAACTTGTTTAGAAACTTAATGGCGAAAATCAATTTCTGAACGTTTATTGCACTCGAGGTGTTTGTTATACATATCTTTTTATATACATACATACATACATATTGAACCAATATTTTTAAAAATTTCATATTAACACAACCACTTGTTTTCCTAGGCAATATCGTTTAAAAATATTTGAAATTGTTTCTGCTGAAGTTTCCCAAGCATATTTTACAAAAATATGCTCGTTATGTTGTTAATGCTAATCGATAAAAAGAATTCCAATTACATGTGTGTGTGTTTGTCAATTAGTTAAATATGACATTAATAATGTCATCGTTTTTATTTATATTTTCCTAGAGGGCCATTAGGCATTATTTGCTTAGAATTATGCCTGAGAATTTTGTTTTGATTTTTTCTTGCAAGTTTGTGTCTTAAGTCTTTTGTATTTATGAGAACGTGGTTCGCAGAAAGTTTGTTGCTTAAGTCATTTGATTCTGGTTGTTCTTGTTGTTTATTTTGTTTTGTAATAAAATTAATTGTTCATCTAAATATGTAGTTGTCCGAACCTGAAGCCATCAATGCATGTATGATTGGCGCCGATTTAAATCAAAGAACAAATCGATAATTCTTTGCCTAGATGTAAGCAATTGCTCCAATTAATTTTACAAGGATTCAATTATTTCTTTAAAATTTCAATAAGGATTTGTTTTTTCTACATACATACATACAACATACGACCAGTGTGTTCTTTTTTTTTATCAAAGTTTAGTTTTAGGACATGTGATATTGTTTGGGATATTAATGTCACCACACAGCAAACGACAGAATATCTCGGTGATTTTGTAAGGGCGTTCATATGTTTCAATTGAAAAAAACTGTCACTTCGAATTTCATTACCTCCAAAATCTTTTTAATTGGATTCATACCGGTATTGTTATTGTGCACTTAAGTGAAGCAATACTAAACTACTGATCTTTAGTAACAATTGGTCACTTCAAATGCTTTGCACGTATTTATTGGAAAACTTTAATGCGTCTAATAATTTTGTCAATCAAGATGTTTTTCTTGCTGCGTTACTTCCAGTCCAGTTTAATTCTACTAAAACAGTTGTAATATATAACGCTGGTTGTAATCTAAAGCTCTAAGATAGTTGTTTAATTTATTAATAATTTGGTATTAAAGACTAAAAGTTAGGTCAAGTCGATATCGAAGACGAAGGCATATAAGGATGTCTATATTAGAATGTCTCAACGATAAAGTGTGGAACTTCCACATCTTTCGCAGGATATATAGTTTAACTGATGCATTTGGTATAATGTATGGAATTGGGAGCTTTATCAGAAATCGAACATCCTTGAATATCCCAATATCCTTGAATTCATACATAAATTATACGAAATTTCTCTGATAAATTTATAGCGTTCATGGTGAAGGACTAATGATGATCTGCTGATTGTAAGGGACTGCATCTGGTTTTGGATTTTTTATTGAAAATCCCCTCACCTAAGGATTATCGCGCAATATTCTACATTAGCGCTGGCGCCGCTTGGAATATACTGCAGTGGTCAGGCAGTCTATACGAAGGTCTTCTACCGCCTGCACTATCAAGCACTTTGGAGTCGTCAGTATAAGACTTAAAGTAATTGCTGGGAAACTTGGGATTTTAGACCAAAAGTTAAGACCAAAATTAAATTTTCACCCGAGAAAATTATAAGTTTTCATATGGACTTCCCAAATCTTTGATTTAAAGAGCTCGGTCACGGATGTCAGAAAGTGTGTAGAGAAAGACCTCTATCTTTGAATTACAAGACCCACATCTCCGGCAGTAATAATTTGCCGCAATGTCGAGTCTTTTGACACTTCTACACCAATAGAACAGCGGAACGTAAGAATCGATATTGTTCAATAGGTTAGCCAGTGATGTAAGGACAGAAGTGCGTTTGTCTTCTCGTTATCGATACGTGTCCAATAGAGTCTCGCAATATTGCACGTACCCTTTTGCTGCCGATGACACTAAGCTTACCTGTAAAACGTGTGGATAATATTCAATTTAAATGAGGCAATCAGAATGAGCATTCCTATCTCCTGTAACATATTGGAGATTGAGAGCTCCTTACCGGTTCTGACCAGCAATGAAATTCCGATATGCTTTTTCAATGTTCCGAAATTTCCCTGAGAAATCATCGCATTTTGTGAACAATAATAAACTAATCTAACTTAAAAAATTTTAAATTCTTAATATAAATTATAGGACCTGATTAAAAGTAAGGTTAGGTTATGATTCAATTGATGGTGGTCAATTTCATTGTATTCGTCCTACTATATTGACAGAAATAAGATCAAGATAAAGGTTAATTTGTACACTTGAATGTCTTTATTGCATTTTATTATAACAAGAAAAAAATGTATGTGAATTGAAATTGAAAGCTTTGAACACCAATCCCTTTTTATTACGCTAACTTAAAACAGACCGTAATTAAAACCAAAAAAAAAAATTAGAAACCATAATTTCCTTCATGTTAATGGAAACAAAAGACTTAAAACACAAACTCTAAAATGAATTATTATTGTTCACAAAGTTTCTTGCTTAAGTCTTTTATTTTATTAACCACTGAATTGAGATTTTATTAAACGATGTTTTTTGATAAATTTTTTGTTTAAAAAAATTGTAAATAATTTGTAAAATTTTGGTACAAATTTTCTACAATTACTAAATAAGAAAAACCAGTTTTTCCTATAAGTATTGTAAAGAAAGCTTAGAAAAATTGTGTATAAAGCCAATATTAGGTTTCGGGAGCCAAGCAAAACAAAACAAATAAAAAAGTGAAATGTTTTTTTAAAAAAAAAAAAAAAAAAAAAAAAAAAAAAAATTGTGGTGTAAAGTAAAAAAAAAAAAAGAAATAAAAACTCGTTGAATACATACAGTTTTTCTGTTAATATTTCTTCTAACATTTAACACTCGAAAATAGGCGCTAAATGTAAAATCCCGCTATAAAATAGTACTTTTAAGAACAATTGAAAATAAAAGAAAATAAAAAAAAATAGAAAAAAAATTAAACACCCAGCTGGCTGGCTTCAAATTGGATTTATCAAAAATTAAACAAACAGTCATACGTAAAAAAAAAACAGATTAGAAGTTACAAAAACCAGCCAGGTTTTGTGTCTTGAAAAAATATATTAAAGACAACACAACACACCAAAAATAACAAAAGAAAGAAAGAAACAAACAAAACAAGAAAAACCACAAAAAGAAAAAAAATAGAAAAAGAAACTTTGCCAACAAACATTTGCACTGTATGGCTAAACAACAACATGAACTGAAACATTGAACAAGCTTTTGCTGGCCACCACAATAACTCTCCTCTAAGACCTACAGTCTAACCTCTTTTCTAAGCATTTCTACACAATCCATTGCTAACAGTTTTATCTGTTTCTAATACCAACTTCAATTTGAAAAAGTATTAAATCTAACGTTGGTTAAACAAACAATATATTTTCAAGCTGGTACTCCAAGTTATAGTTAAAAATACACACACACATATTGAAAATAAAAATTCAAAAAATACAGAAAAACGTTAAAAAGGAAATTAATAAAAAACCACGTTAAAATAGCGGGTTCAAACTCTAAAAAAAACGAAAAAAAAACAAAAAACGAAGAAAACAAACAAAAAAACAAAAACATTGACTTTTTAAAACTTGGCTGGCTGGCACACCATTATCTGTCGACCAAAATTCGTTTTTTCAAACCTTAAAACACTAAACCGATTCCCAATCAGCTTTCGTATAATGTACGTTCGCTTTGATATTCTCGCTGTTTATAACAAAAACTACAGAAAATCTGTCTGTCTATCTGTGTCCATTTGTCTGTCTATCTGCTTTTGTGGCTTAAACCTGGCCAAAGCAACACTCACGTTTTCCAGTTGCCTGCAGTTGTTGTTTAACTCGAAACCAGTTTACATTTGTTTTCAATTTTTCTGTATCTCTTAGGCCACCTAAGCAGCAGTCTCTTTCTTTCTTTATTTTCTTAAATTGTCTTTTACCTGTTGATTCGTCATACTCTTGAGTTTCTTTAGAAACTGCTACGTGCTACGTGCCTATAAACATACAACTCTGTTAACATTGTTTAATGTATTGGTAAAACCAACATGGCCGCTCTTAAACAAAAAAAAATTAAAAACCCGTTTGAGTTGGGCTTGAGTAGAGTTTCAAATGAATTGAAATCCACCGTAACATTAGCATACACAAGACTTCTATCCACACGATCACTTAACGAAAGATCATAGTCAATATACGAACCATTTTTAAAACTAAAATTTTGCTGTAAATATTAATCCAAACTTAGTTAAGACACACGAAAAAAATTATGGCTCAAGTATAGTTGTTTAAGATCCCTAATTCTTTTTAGCATTCATTTTGAATGCTTCAATCCAAATTCGCCGCAGCTATAAACGCCTAAAATGTTAAGAAATTTTGGGATCTAAAAACTCTTAAAGTAACCTTTAAGTTCCACAATAACTCCCACATGGCTGAACTATTCACAGTTAAAAACATTCGCGATCAACTGGATTTTTAAAGCGAAACTTATTGTCTTATTGTTTCATAAGTTATGGTGTCTTGGATAGATTCATGATTTAATTATTATTTTTCTTTATTAACACTGCAACTAATGTAAGATAACAATGGAATCCATAACTACACGCTTGCATACTACCCAAGGCACCAATAATCAAATCCAAACTACTGTTTACACTCTAAAACGTTCAATGAATCTTTACTTACTTAATCGGTCATTACTACACTTTACTTAGAATACAGTGAAGCGAATAGTAATTTCTTTAGATTATCATGATAAATATTTAATATTTACTTAGAATTTTTAAAAATAATTTTAATAGACCAAAGTCTCTGTAGAAAATCGAAACGACAAACTTTACTCTCACTCACTCTAAAAAATTTTCAAAATACATTTTTATTGCATTTTTTATTGTTTTAATTCCAAATTTTGTTATTTTCTCTATTCCAGGTCTTGTGGCATTTAGACGCTTTTCGTCGTTCATTCCGTTCTTTAAATCAACACGTTTGCAGTGGACAAGATTGTATTTTTTGTGCCTTAAAGGTAAGTGGACAACACTTTACTTTATAGCTGCTATAAAAGCCGCAATGATCGTGTATTGTGGATCGTACATATATTCATAAGATATGTACAGAAGTAGGCAACAGTTTTTTGGAATTAAAAAAATCGAAAAATTTATAAATAAATACCACAACACGATCATTGTTTTATGCTTTAATTTTTTCTTTAAAATGCATTGTCAAAACAAAATCCACAGGAATTTTTGTATTGTATTTATAATCAAATTTATTGTATATCTATCTAGTCTTACTTTATTTAATTTATTAATTGCTTAAAACAATCATAATTTTCTTAAATTTTATTAAGTGATTTTTTTTTACCCCCATCATGTGGTCAAAGTCAATAACAAATTTGTTTAAAAATATTAATTTCTACTTTAAATTTTTGGGTTTAAACCCAAATTGTAAAGAATTTACAACGGATTAAAATCCGCCCAATATTTAGTTTATATTAATGCTGTGATTAATTGTATAAAAAAAACGATTGTCTTACTCCAGTGCTATGTGATTTTCAAAACATTTTTAGGTTAGATTTTCTTTATACAGAATTTTGCAACTAATTTTCTTTGAAATTTGATGGTAATGTAAAACAATTACTGTTCGCTACACTGATCTGATTCATTTCCACTTCCGTTCTAAATTATTTTTCTTCAATTTAATATAGACTGTGGTGCACACTTTATAGCGATTTTATTAAACGAATTAAAATTTCGTACTAATCTGAGACAATATGATCGATCACATTTAAGGAAAATTAGGCAAAACCAGCAAGAACTTCAAGTTACTTCAAATGCATTAAAATCCTTTAAAAGATTGTTTTTTATAAAGAAATACTTAAATACGTCTGTTCAAGTGAACATATTTCTTACAGGCCTTTAATCATGATTTGTTTTTAATATTTTAGTTTTTACAACACTTTCTATAATTGCAATGGTCTCCTTTCATCGGCGTATAGCTAATCGTAGTTCATGCAATCAAATTTTGTGTTTCGAATTGCTTGTGGCTTCGTGCTACTTTGAGGATTCAGTATTTTTTAAATGATACCGAGCTGTCATATGATTGAAGTTTAGCGAATCCATTTTGTTCTTTTAATTGCACAATTTTTTTTTCCTGGTCTTAAAACGATAGTTATTGCCATTTCTTATTACCTCTATTAAAATACATTTGATGTATTGAATTATTGATTTAGTTCTCAGAGCGAGTTATCTAAACTTTCTATGATGTTCGTTTTTGATATTATCTCTCCTGGAGGGCTTAGAAATCCAGGGGCTTTCTGGAAGGATTTAGTGAGTTGAAGCCTCTTAATTTTGAAAATTCGATACCTTCTTTGGTATTTGCTGTTTAACCAAAATTCTTGCAATTTCAATCCTCCACAAAGAATTTGGTCTATCACACTTACACGTCTTAGTCACTCTGCTCGTTACAATTTGTAATTTGCATTGTACATTGTAAATAAGAATTATTTTGATAGAATTCTAAGGGAACTGATAATAAAGATTTCATGGTACATAATCTCAAGAAATTTCTTTTCGCTACACTTTATTCTAAGTGATCTGGTGTCTTGTATGTGGTAGTTTAGTAAACTTATTTAGAGTTCCACTACCATTCTAAATTATTTTTTTCAATTCAATTTATATTGGTGCACACTTTATAGCGATTTTATTGAACGGATTGCGATTTCGTAATTATCTGACACATTTTGATCACCTTTAAGGTCAATTTAGGTAAAACTGGCATGAATTTCATGTTACTTTCAGTGCCTTCTTTAAAATCATTTAAAAGATTGATTTTAATTTTTGTATTATAAAAATTCAAACAAGTATTTAAAGGGTTTTGTTTTCTAGGCTGGAAAAAATTATCAGCCACAAATTTGTCTGCAGGAATATGAATTAGATTTCATTTTCAGTTATCGAATGGAACTGTTTTAAGTTCAATGAAATCTTAACAAAATTTATTTATTTTCCATTTTAGTTCTGGAGGAAATAATAATGCAGTTACTGAAAACATTTTTTTAAAACGTTTCAAAATTTTTCCCACCAAAAGTAATAAAAGAGTGAAAACAATTGAAAAAAAAACAACCCCCAAAAAAGGTATCTTGTTAGTCGAAAAAAATATAATTTTAACTCTACTGAAAAATGGAATAAAATCATTAATTTTAATTTGAAATGCCTTATTAAAGTGTTTTTTTTTTTATTGTAATCACTGGCATTTAATATGGAGTTAACACTCTATTTAATATTATAGAACACAATGATAAATGACACAATCATTCCGTCCTACCAGTTTACATTGTTATTGTTATGTTTGTATTTATTCCAAAAGTAACATTAATCATAGCATTTTAGCCCTATAATTACACGGTTTGTTTGAATGGCATTAGAATTCAGGTTTTCAATGAGCATTACATGTAAATTTAAATAATTTTTATTTAAATTAAAAACAATTGCATCCTTTTTAAAAGGAAAAACCATTAAATCAATAGCACAACTGTATGGAAATTCACAAGAAAAACATTTTGAATTGTGAATGAAAACAGTTGTGTTGTTCTTTTCAAAAATTGTTGAATGAAATTTTTGTTAAATTTTCCGGTGGTGTTTTGTGTGTGTTTTGCAGATGTTGTATGAAAATGCAACGGTATTTACATGCTTTGCATAGGTGGAAAAATTTCAATCAGATTTTGAGGTTAAGGGAGAACCCTATGAACGAACTATTTAGAGCGTGAAAGAAGCAATGAATTGCTAGATTTTTAATTTCAATTTTGATTGTCCCGTTCGTAATTTAACAACACTTTCATTACTTTTATAAGTGTGACTAAACAAAGTTCGTTTTCTAAGTCTTTCGTTTTTTGCATTAAATTTTTTTATTATTTCCCAAAAGGTTACTTGGAAATCAATTAATTTTTTTGTGTGCCTCAATAAAAATGATGACTATTTGCAACTTCAAACAAACAAGTCATATTATTTTGCAAAACGTGACTAGAAATCTTGGCTAAAATAACAACACCGTGTACAATTATTTTAGAGTTCAGCAAAAACTAAAAGAAACATAATCCGCCAATTTTCTAATGATATTTATAGAACCGAGACAGGCTATAAATAAATCAAAAGAGAAATAATTTTTGTTATAAATTTTACTTTTATTACAAAAGACTTAAGACACATGCATATGACATATATGTAAGACCCAAGAAAATCCCATGAAACATATACAAAAGTACATGTTGAAAAGAATCAACAAAGAGATAGGCAGAGAGAAGAAAAACTCACATGTTAGTGGAAATCTCTCAAAAGAATAATGCATGTGTAACTTGGTAACTTGGGTGTGGGAAATCTCAAAGAAAAAAAATTAATTTTTTTTCTTTCTTTCTAAAACAATTAAAATAACACGCACATGTTGTGAAAATTATATTCAAGTATGATGAGTCTGTTACCGAACCATATAATATTCAATCACCTGAAAAATACCTGTGTGTGTATTTTGTGTGTATTACTGGTCCACATGTGTACGCGTTAAGCGGGAAAATGTTTGTAAAAATCACGCACTTTTCTTCTTTTTTTCTTACTTTAAATACTCACTTTTAATTGTAAATAATTTTTGTTGTTTTCTTTATTTTTTCTTCTTTTTTTTGTAACGAAAAATAATAGAGTTGTTGTAGCATATTTTTCCATTAAGATTTTTATAATAAAACACAAGCATTTTATATTAGGGGGTAATCCGGGGGAATGTTAATGATGTGAAAATTTGTTGAAGTATGACTAGCGAAAATTGTTTGTTTTTTGTTTTTTCTTCATTTAAAAAAAAAAGAAGAGCAATGTCTCAGTATGAAGTTTGAAAAAAATTATGATTAATACCGTTCGTTGACACACCACTCATCTCGAAATGGTTTTTGAGAAGTATTTAATTTTCATTAGAACATTGAAAAGGTCTGTACCGAATATCATACACCCTGTATTATGTTTTTGAAAACTAATGATATACCCATGCAGGGAAATTCGAAAATTCCACTATAAAACTTTAAGCAGTATCCCCATTGCTTCAGGATTCATATCGCATATGATTTATGTATATGGGTTATAGATCACCTTTGGCATTCTCTTCAGTCATGATTGTCGTGAAGATGTGCCTTAGTGCTGCGACCTTATAATGTATTATACCTCCCTCAGACTTTATAGAGTATTCCTATAATACGTCCTCAAGGCCTATTAACCTGACAAATTTCAGAATGTTGATCGGTATTAACAATAACAATTCACTGTCTAACACATTATATGTGCTCAGATGGTTCTGCCTGGGATGCATTAATGCCTCCCAGGATTCATGAATGTGTTTTGATGTTTCATTCTCATCGTCACAGAATCTACATGTGTGGCCTGAAACAAACCCCATTTTGTACTCCCAAGAGTGTACTCTGAGTCTACAGTGCTTTTTCAAAAGGACGTTTACCAATCTCAGTTTATTCCTAGATCTTCTGATGCCTCAGACTCCCTTTTATTGTAATTTCCCAACAAAAGTTTTGATTGGCTGTTTGTCTGTTTGTCTTCCCTTATATAATTTCTCAAACAACCGCTCGCGCTCTACAGAGGGTTTCTGGCCCCATCAGCTGCTTGCTCATATCCGTTTATTCGCACTTCGAATACGTCAAGGGATAAACTAATTTTCCTTACTTAATCGATTCAGCTTCTCCAGACAGTCCTATATTATCTTCCATTTGTACCTCCTTCATGTCAGCATAGGAAATCTATGGGCCGAGATTTAGCAAACCTAAAGCAATTAGTGTCTGACAAGTTTCCAGATAGCAATTCATTACATTGGAATTTGTGTGAGGGAATGTACCCGCATCCATATACTTTTGAATATTCAAACGCCTCCTAAAACTCTGCAATCGAGCACGATCATTTTGAAAATGGAATGGAGTGCTTAAACTTTCTCAATATGTTAGAGAAATATAATGATATTAAATTACGTTGGTTCTTGCAATTGAGTGCCAAGAGAGTAATATAATGGTGAACCATCAAACGAAATAAGGAACCAGTATGTTCCCGATTAGCCCTAAGCCTCTCTGTTAATTTAGAAAGAGAAACATTGGAACGAAATACTTCAAAACTTAGATGAAAGTGAATTTGTGTTTACTGGTGTAAAGACCAACGTCTCTTCCATAACCGAGCAATCTCGGTTAAGCTGCTTTCGCTAAATAAAGCAAACTTGAGTTTCTTAATGATGTACTTACATACGTGCCAATTCAAGCGGGCGTACGTACCACTTGAACAGAATTGTTCTGTCTTAACGACTGTTGTATTTGTGAAACGGTGCTAAATGCTTAGATCACCTTATATTTGATTGCTTAGGAGTTCTGAGATATAGAAGCTTCATCACTTTGGTATAATCATTGGGCCTTATTAACTTAAACCCCAAACAAAGCTTAAACTGGGTTGAATTGAATAGTTGGTTATAACAGACAGCACCTTCCTAGGGTTGTTTAAAGGCCATAAAATTTATCATAAAAATTGTGTAAAAAAAAGCACATAAAACCTTTCAAATTTTATGAAAACTTTATAAAAATCAACAATTTTTCATTCGAACGTGAAAAACTTTTTATTTTAACATTCATTTTCGAAATGCTTGAACATTTAAAAGGTTTAAAACTAAAGAAAAAACCTTTAATTTACATATACAAACACATACACATTACAAGCGACTGATCATATGAAAGTTCAACTTCAAACGGCATTATCTGCTTTATAGCGGCCGTTATCAACACAAACATCATCTCATGATCATCATCAACGCCATTATTGTACCCCCAAAACCAATTTGAATTTAAATTGTAAAGCAACACAACACTCAGTCACAATACTCGTAAACATGATCTGTTTGAAGACACGTAGAGAGCGAGCACACAGTGCAAGCAACAGCAACATGATGCCTGGAAGTTTTTGTCAGCAGCATCGAACTCAGAAAAAAAACCAAAAAGCACAGAATCAAACGAAGATTAAAGAAACCAGCAGAACCACAAACTACTGAAACTACGATTTTGAACGAATCGTAAAGTGTTTAACATGGTTTGACGCAACTGTACTTTTGTGGTTGCTATGAATTTTGTTGTAGTTGCTGTTGCTGTTAGTGCTTCTTAACAAAAAAAACTTTTTTTAAAAAAAGCGGACCAAGTTTGTAAGTGAAACAATGACGACACGAATAAGAAACGTAAAGCAAAGGCAGCAAAGAAAACAACTTTTGTTAACAAAACAAACACACAAAACAAGTTAAACAAATAAAAGCAAAAGAGAAGAGTAGAGAACAGAGTGATAACAATAAAAAAGTCAAGAGAGTGTTTTTTTTTTATAAGTCACAAGAGAATCGGAGTTCAGAAAAGAGAAAATGACTGGCTTAAAATAAAAGCTGGGTTACAAAGAAATTAACGAATAAGAGTTGATTTGTTGAAGTTTAGTTTTCTGCATATTTAATGACAGTGTTGTTTAGTCTGTGTGTGTTTGTGTATGTGTACCATAAGGGGCCAATTTAAGGTTTATTTCTTCAAAAAAAAAAAAAAAAAACCCCGGTTTTTTAAGTTTTTCTTTCTTTACGTTTTATTGTTAGCGTTTGTAAGCCTTTAAGGAAAATTTTCCGGTAACCATGAAGAAGAAACTTCTTTCACTTCTTTAACACTTTGCAACCCACTCCACTTGGTTGTATTGTTTACATATAATGATCATCGCTTTCATTTAATGATCATTAACAATTAAAAGAAAAAACAAAAGTTGTAGACTTTCAAAGCCCTTCATTTTCCAACCTTTGTGGTGTTAATTTTTCTCTTCTTGGTTCGTTTTTTTTATTGTTTCTTTATTACCATCGTTAGTTAATGCCTGTGTATTATTTTCCCAAAAAAAAAAAAAAAAAAAAAAAAAAAAAAAAAAAAAAGCTTAAGATCGTATAAATTAAAATGTTCATATATAATAATAACTACAAAAACAACAATAAAAAGAAAATTAAATTATTATTAATAACACTGCACAGTGGCACTGAAAGGCCTGCAAACACTGCTGAGTTGTATATTTTTTTTTAATGTTTTTAAATTTTATCCACATGGATATGAGACTTGAGTACAGAGGCTGCATATAAAAATGAAAAATCGCTAAGTATGATAAGGTAGCGGAACCTCCATGAACGTTACGACCTATTGTGATACCACAAATCCATACCTAACATGGCGTTTAAACATTTTACTGTAAGAAACCATCTCAACTTCAAAATAATTCTTCCCATTGCAGTCGTCCTTAGAGTGGAAAGATCAGGCAAAGATGACATAAAATGAGCAGTCGAGATCGTTCGCCTCTTCTTAGTATGAGCCGAACAATGAAGGGTATCCTCTTCTATGCTCCTTAGATCGATCCATTGCGCCTGCAGAAGCCATGTGAAGATATGCCAAGTCTATCGGCATAACTTCCAATAGAGCATTGGGCTGTAAGGACCACAAAAGTCAGATTTAGGTAAAGATGGCCATTAGTTTTCTTCTTCTGCTTTCACCATCATCGCCTAGCAATATCGTATGTGTTTTCATGCTGCCAAAAAAAAGTTGGTCTTCCCTATTAAATGAATGGAGAATACCCAGCTTAACTAACATAATAGGGAGAACTCCTAAACCCTGTAATATGTATGAGATTTTGAGGGCTGTGCCCAATGCAATTTCGATGATATTACGAAGTCACTGTTGTCATGTCATGAAAAAGTTTCTCAAACTTATGTCGTTATCTGCCCGGAAACGACTTTAAAGAGTTGGTTCCGCCAATCATGTATACAATTAACACACACAACATAAGTGGTGTGAGAAGCTAGGTTGTAATCCTGACTGAAGGGTTGTAGTGACTAATTTTGTATGTTTTGTATGGCTTCTAGTAGGTAATGTGTTGGCTTATTAAATGAGAAACCCGTGGTTCAAACCCATGCTCAGACATCTCAAACAAAACAAAATTCCTGCCAGCATTCTTCTGGCAAAAACTCTTAATAGAATTGCCATAAAAAGTTGCTCATGGATTAAAGTAACACACATGACATAGGTGGTGTGGGAATCCTGGTTCCAATCCTGGCTAAAGAGTTGTAATAACCAATTAATTAAGTAAGTAAGAGGAAGAACTCCAGTGCCCTGTAACATGTGGGTTTGATGGCTGCGCCAATGCAATTTCAACGACATTATTATGTAATGAAACCCATGTAAGAATTACCTTAAATGATTCGAAGTTTCCAGAAGAAATCTCCGTAATTTAAGGACAAGAATGGAAATGGAGTTGGCTTAGGTGAGGTATTTGATCGCTGCCTAGCTGATCAGTGCTACTGTGCAGTGACTTAGCATAGATCATTTCCCTTCATATTGTTCTGCTGACTTTTTCTTTAAACTTTTATTTCTTTAAGGCCAATTTTCTTTTACTCATCCTCTGTAGCTTAATTTTTAATTGAAAAAAAAAGTAAAAGAAAACAAACGAAAAACAAAAACCAAGTGTTTCTTTGGAAAATGTTCTGAAAAAATTAAAAATTATGTATCTTTTGTTTTAAATTTGTTGTTGCTGTTGTTTGTTGTTTTAATTTTATTTCATAGTAGATGTGTGGGAATCTCCCACGCATTCATTTGTGAACTTTAACAAGTTCTGTGTGTTGTGCTGTGCTGTGTTGTGTGTTTAAAGCTGTTGAGCAGCAGCACAACGATATGGTGCAAGTTGTGGTGGCAGTGATGCACAAATTTTAATTGTTGCATGTTGGCGCATTGTTATAGAATCCATTGAATCCGAAAATCAGTGGTGCAAATAATAGTTTAGTTTTCGGAAACTTGAATGAAAAAAAAAACAAGAAGAAAAACAATAAAACTTATACTCTGACTTATTGTTGTTGTTGTTGTTGTAGTTGTTATACATTATAAATTATTACCTTAAACAGTATAAAACATACAAATAAACAAACAAAACAAAAAAATAAGAAAAATTAAGGAAGACATTTGTGGGTGACTAATTTCAGCACAACGCAAAAGGTTACAATGTTTGCTGAGAAGAAGATTTAAAACACAATGACAGCCTTAAGCGTAGAGATTAAAAAGAGAGAAGTATTCCTTCCATGTATTAAAATAAAAAAAAATAATGTAAACTTGAATAGAAAATAAAAAAAAAATTAAGGCAATCTTTAGAAGGGTAGCATGTGGTTTAGCTTTTATAATTTTTAAATTTTATTTGAACCTGAGTTAAGTCGGGCTTGTAGTCAATAAATTTGATTTCTACTACACGCTCTTCCTCTCACAACTTCTCTCAGCAGACCTTTGGCAACAACTCTTTCGAATCTTAGCCTAACAATATCGTATGTGTCCTCATGCTGCCAACCAAAGCTGATACTCCCTGTTAAATGAACAGAGAATACCCCGTTTGACTATCGCAATAGGAGGAACTCCTAAGCGCTGCAATATGTATGAGATTTTGAAGGCTGTCCCCAATACAATTTCTACGATATTCTGTAGTCGCCGTCAGCTAGTAGGTAATTAAACACCAGCTCAGACATCTCGAATAAAGCGATTTCCTCTCAGCAGACTTCTGGCAAAAAATTCTGGTAGTAAAAAAAAAATGCCATGAAAAGTTTCACAAAAACCTGTCGTTCGGAGTCGACTTTAAACTGTAGGTTCCGCCACTCATGGTTAAAATTAACACACACAACATGAGTGGTGTGAGAAGCTAGGTTGTAATCCTGACTTAAGGGTTGCAATAACCAATTAAGTAATACGTAGTTGCTAACGGGTTAATAACACGCCTGCCTTTATTATTTTTAATACATTTTCACACATTTTTGTTCTTTGCATTTTGCCAATAACCCCCCTAAAGACACTCACAATAACTGTGTGTCCTTAAAATAAAAATCATTACCAGCATAATGCAATGCCATTATGACAGCAACAATATCATATAGCCTCAGAGACTGAAAATTAACCCTAAAAGGGCTAGACGTCTAGAACTAATAATACACAATGAATCAGCAATTGATTGAATGTCATTCTTGAACAATTTATCTCTCTTGAGTATCTGCCTGTGTCTCTGTCTGGCTCTTAAAACATTAGAAACTTCACACATTTGGCTATAAGAAATCCTTTTAAAACAATTACCAAACCTGTCCCAATAACTTAAATATCATTGAAGAGTGAAACAAAGAAATTAAGAACTTTTTTTATTGAAATTTATACTTCAAGTCATTGAAGGGAAAAGAAGAACATTTCTTTGTTGCAACAAAACATTGCAATGAAATAAAGACGATAATCATGGTAGTTTTTAAATAAGAGAAGAGCAGAATACATTATCATGGTAATTAAAGTTTCTTAAGACTGGAAATGATTCGAAATGTAAAGAAAGTAATGATATTGAGGCCTGAAAAATGTGACTTATTATCTTTTGTAATGATTTAAAATTTAAAAGAAAAAAATTGTTTGTCTGCAGTCCAACAAAGGCTAATTGAAGTGTTAGATACTGATCAGGTTTCTTATTTTGACACTGAAAATCGGTAATACGGTGCCATATTTATAAAATATTTATGGTTCTAACGTAATTGGATCCTATATCAAAGGATTAGAATATCCTAAAACGAACTCTTCTTCTCAATCAGAAGTTTCGTACATCAAGGCACTTTCCACATTCAGCGTTTAAACATATAGGAGCCTGTATCTTCTATGCAGTCAGTACTGCACAGTTGGTGAATAAGTGCTTCATCGGTTCCTCTTCCTCCAAGCAGAATCTTCTGGTTCTAGTGTCGGAAAAATCAAATACTTATTGCAGCCATAGCAGCATATAAAAGTCCGCGAAAGTTTTGTCGACCTTTTTTATACAGTTTTAAAGAAAATTAAGCTCTCCCTGCGTCGAAGCTGATAAACTTTGCTGGAGTAGCGACATTCCAATACTTCTTCTTCCGATACTTCTTGTTATCTACTCGTTCAGGTGCCTCCTTTTGAAATTAAAAAAACAGGAGGAGTTAAAATTTGCACACTGGATATTTAGAAAGGTCACAAGGCTTAGAATTTAGATCAGGAGTGATAGTTTATTAAGTTTGTATGAAGCGGGAGTTCTCATCAGTTTGTGCTGCTGTTTCTGAAAGTGGAAGCTTTAGTGGCATTACGCAGGCAAGCGGTTCAACCAACAGTAAACCTAACTTAAATTCATAGAGTTTAAATCCGATTTCTTTTTAGGAAAATTCTCCTCATTAGGAGAATCCTTCTGGTTGTGAGGACCCATCGAGTGTTAAGTATTTCGAAACATTCGAATGTGAACATTCCGTAAAACAGACTTTACAGTTTCATGATATGTTCTGTTGTACACTGTTACCGTTGGTGCTATTAGTGTGAAAGAGTTGTGGTTGTGAAAAGCATGTGCTGTTGCGGTTAAGTAACTCAGGCCTACTTTATTGATTCAAAAGGAAGCAATTGATATTTCACTGTGTACTGGATTTATTAAAAGCCTGATCTGAACAACAGGTCATCCAAATTAATAAATATGAAGTCATTTACAACTCTTGAGATATGTGATACGGCTATTAAAGATTGAGTTTGTTATACAAGATTTTGAAGGAAGTGATCTTCAAGGAATTTCCCTTAAAGTCAAACCGTCGTACACACAGGACTTTTCAAAATTGTTTTGCCACTGTGTTTAAAGTGGCTTCCCGAAAGTTCCATGTCATCAAATGTACTTCAGACTATGAAGTGGCCACTGACCCTATATTCCATAGAAACAGTAGTCAGAAGTAGTAATATTTGAGGTATTTTTTAAATAGTATTTAAAGGAACGCGTAAGGTGAAGTGACCTATTACCGTTCTGAATGATTACGAATTCTTGTGTGATTACATATTTTAAGCGAATTAAGTTTAAAATTCTCTCATAACATAACATCCCGTTTCATTCCTTTGAAAGTCAGTAGAATAGATATGGCCTTTGCTCGTTATATATGCACATACATATATTGTTTGCCGTCTTTCTTATAGGGCACATATGGCCGCAATCAAGCTTATGCAATCGTCCTTCTCATTTTCCGTTTTACTTCAATTCACCTATGTCCTGAAGATTTTATTTCAGATCCCACATACCTTCTTCATGTATGGTCAGGTCGGCCAAAGCGACTCTGCCAATGCTACTTACGCCTACCAACCTCTGTCTCAATTATAACATTTTATTTGATGCGTCAGGGATCAAACATACATAATTGGTCATTACAACACTTCAATCAGGTGTATGGACCATGGCAATTTTGTTTACACTCTCAGAGTTTTTTCTTCTGCTGAGAGGAAGTCACCGAAGAAATATTTTTTTATGTTTTCGTTTTGTTGGTATCTGACCTGGGGTGCGTCAGGAATCACTGTTTTTAATTCTTAATGGATCGAAAGATAATAAAAATGTCGCAGCATTTCAACAGCTGTTCAGATATTCACAAAAACTTAGACTCAGTTGGTACACTTAGGTAAAGTAGTCTAAGATTCTTTGCCCTAAAGTAGCTCGGTCTACTGTCATCCAGAGGGATGCCTTATATTGGAAATGGCCATCTTACTGTGTGTAGTTTGCATTTTATGTGAATGGGAAACTCGAGCATTCGGGATATTTTGACAGCACGTGGAAATATCGAAATTAGACTTTCGGTAAAAATTTGTTAGTTCTTCTGAAAAGAAGCTCGGCCTTAAAATATATGAGTCTTCTTAAAGAAAACGAGTGTAAGATTTAAATGGCTTTTGTGGAAAAGACAAACGACAGTTGGCCATGAAAAATTCAAATTTCTGAAAATTACAAACATTTTTATATGCCGGGTGCATCCTAACAATTTGTAGTAGTACAGTAAGGTTAACTTAAAATTTTGAATTTTTTGAGACCTCAAAGGTCACAATTAACACCAAATTTTTTTTCATTAGAATTCTGGAGATATAATCTTCAAAGTTAGTTGAACAGTCACTGTGGTCTTAATTCATCACAAATTTATTTGAAGTTCTTAAAATCGTTAATTTTGTTTAGTCTTTTCCTTTTAAAATTCTTAAAAAAAAAGAATCTTTAAGAGACCACATAAAAAGATAAAAATCTCATTGAGAAGAAGAACCTACAAACGTAATGCAAGTGTTTCTGTATTAACATGGCATCAAGAAAACACTGAAATTTAAACACCAAAAATAGTGCCAAGCAATAAATTATGGTCTTAATTGGGCAACTCGAATGCAAAGCACGTGCGTTGATTAAAAACAAAAAAAAAAAATTAAAATCAAAAAGAAACTAAAAATTAAAAAAGAATCACAAGAGATTTCTATAAATTTAAAGCAAGTGTTTAAAAATGACTTCAAAAATATCTAGAAAGAGACTCATAAGCTGTACAAAATGTTATCGATTACAATTGATGTGTTGTTGGATGTACTGAACAATCATAAATTACATAAGAACAAAAACAAAAACCATTTAGAGTTCAAGTTAAGTTATTTAAGCCATAAACGTAGACCAAACGAAGATCGTTTTGTAGTAGTTTACGTTGGACTAGAGTGTATTGCACTTGTCTTGTGCACTGCTGTCTCAATGCCATTAATGCGCCACTTGAGTGAATAATCGTTGTCTCTTTACAACACAAGATTTATGACATTTCATTGATAACTGCTAGACTTTTTTTTTTTAACTATTTAGGGTTTATTACCTTAAGGAAGCGTTTAAAAATATGTTTTAAAATTTTTTTTTAAAAAACTTTCAAAGTCTGTGAAATTATTACGAAATTTAATACCCTGCAAGCGATTTTTGAAATTTTCCAAACTTTAATCGCTTCTTAGGACGTATGTATGTCATAACGCAGGGGAAGAGGGAGAAATCTTTAAATAAACAAATCAATTATTAAGAGCACGAGCCATTTAAGTTTTCAAAAATAGAAATACGAACAACATGTAAATTGAGTTCGAAAACTCAATCAATTAGAAAAAAAAAATGATTTACACCACCTTCAAATGTCACAAGCAAATATGAAATGTAATCAACTGAAAACACAGTTTTTCTAATTTAAAGGAAAAAGAAAAGAAAAAAATAACAGATTTTTTTCAGTTTTTTTTTTCTCATTTAATTTTACAAGTACCCGTGCCATGGCATTACATGTCTGTCGTCTGTCCATTTACATAACCCCCCTTTTGAATTTTTATCTTAAAAATTTCATTTTAATGGTATGCATCATGTATTGCCTGTCTGTTAAATTTTGTTTGTCTAAGCACTGGCCTATTGTGCGTTTAACTATCTGTCGCTCTGTGTGTTTGTCTATTTAGTTTTACATTTGAATGTAACACAGTCTGACATTTATTTTGAAGTCACCTTTATTTTATCTTTTTTTATGTTTATTTAATATTTTTTTTCTCTTTGGTTTGTTTTCAAACATTTTTTGATTTTCAAATTATAACCGCTTTTCCAATTTAAAAACAGATTTTAAAGCACTTTGAAAGAGGGCTCCTTTTGAATTCAGAACTTGCTCTAGATTTAGATTATTTTTTCTTTGTTTTTATTGTTATTATTTATCTTCATTTTAAAGTTAGATTTGTTTGTTTATTTGTTTTTGTTGCGACAACAAAAAAATAAAAAACGAAATGATAATCTTTTTATAATTATTGCCTTTACAGCCTATGTGGTGGGTAAGAGTTACAATGGACAGTTGATGACACCGTGTAATGCGCCTTAAAACCCAACTCAAGACTAATCTCTGGGTTAGGTTAGGTTGCTTGGGTGACGCACTATTGTATCTTATGTTTCACATCTTCGTCTAGGGACTTATTAGTCCCTAGTGGCTCTTCATTAGGTCGCGCTCAACTGCATACAAAGCTCAAGCCTTCTTCCAAAGACCTACTGGTCTATTGTGACTCTTCATAGAAAAAAGGATATTTAATTTGGTGTTCATTCAAACTAATTTCTAATTCAATAGAGATATACTTTGAAAGTTAAAGCAGAACTTAAGGCAAGCTAGATAGTAAGCAAACTCTTCCCATATGCTCATAATCTATGTTTCTAATGTGGCACCAACCAGTATTGTTATAATATTTCATAAGGCTAAGTTAGTTAGTAATCGTCGGAGTCTAGTAAGGAGTGTGTTGGGCTTGTTAGACGTGAGGATACGGTTCAAACCCCAGGTCAGACATCTCCAACAGAACGAAATATGAACAAATACTTCTTCAGCAACTTTCTCTCAGCAGATTTCTGGCAAAAATTCTGAGAGTAAACAAAATTGCCTTGAAAAAGTTTCTCAAGAATTTATCGTCCGTAGTCGAATTTAAACTGTAGGTCCTCAGCACTCATGTATAAAATTAACACACACAACATAAGTGGTTTGAGAAGCTAGGTCGCAATCCTAACTGAAGGGTTGTAATGACCAATTATGTATGTACGTAAGTTAGTTGAGCCAATACAATATCACTATGTCTATTTTACCGTATGTTCAATCACGCTGTCAATTTTATTAAGAGGTAGATTTTATCCAAATCATCTCTGGCTAGATAAATTCTGGTACTAATTTTGTTAATGCCGAATTGCCGAACAATGGCAAAGAAATCGAGCGCAGTAACCTCTTTTTCGTCATCAATATTAACAACTCCTTCTACAGAAATTGGTGTAGGAAAGTTTTAGCATTTGGCTGTGTAAGAATATGGGCCAAGTATGTTGGCTTATTAGACGTGAGGCCACGGTTCAAACCTCAGGTCAGGCATCTCAACAAAACGAAATTAGAATATTTCTTCGGTGACTGCCTCTCAGCATATTTCTAACACTGCGAGTACATAAAATTTTCATGAAAAATTTCTCAAAAATTTGTCGTTTGAAGTCGACTTGAAGCACAGAAATCCGAAGTGAAATAGGTTTGCTCTGATATTGAATTTAAACTCGTCTTAATGGTAGTTGACAATGAGCTCAAATACAGCTTCAGAGCGTTTGTATAGTGCTTGGCCCATGCGAATAGAACTGGATACCCAGTCATTTGAAAATATTGTAGGTCGTTATTCCTTAATTTTCTTAGCATTTCAGACACAAAATAATGTAGTCGGTGTTGATCGATTATACTCTGTTTATTTTCTTATTCGTTTTTTTATTGTTTAATTAACCATTGGAGTGGTGTGGCTATCTTTATCTTTGGAAGAGTTGGTAAATAATGGAAAGAAAATATTTGTTTTGTTTTGTTTTTGTCTTAATAAAACCGCTATCAAAAGAAGAACAAGATAAAGAAGATAGGAAAAGTAATGTGGATTATAATGAAGCAATTATTGTGTGTAGTTTGTTTAAGATTCGGATCAGAACATTTTAGTTGAAGATTATCATGTGGTAATAAGTTTAGAAAATTCTCCATTATTAGTTTAAAAAGTCAATAGTTATGTAAGAAAGATTCTTGGGAATTAAATTCAATTTCTTTTCTCAGTCCAGTGAGTATACTAAGAACTTTTTTTTTTGCTGAGTGGGAAATATGAGATTCAAATTCAATTACTTTACTTTATTGTTTGTTTTAATTTGTTCTTATATTTCCAAGTTAATAAAATCAAATGCAATCGATCATGTGTGAAACTCCCACATGTCTATTAACAGTTATGGTTGATCACATCGCGGCTAGTCAGTCAGAAGTCAGGCAGCCATGACGTAACCATATTTGGTTTCTTTTTTTAACTTTTTTTTATTTAATATTGTTGGCCATAAAACTTTTTTCACTTTACATTTGTAAGATTAATTATCTTTCGCTCTTGACAATTTCTGTTATAAAATTGTTAAAAAAAAAAATTAAAAAAAAAATTAAACTTTTATTCCCTCAACCACTTATGGTTCATGAAATGAGTCACAGCATTAACCCAAAAAAACAAAACAGACAGCAGCAGCATAAAGTTAAAGTTGAGCTTGGTTAGTGCTGGAGTGCTTCATCTGTGTTTCAGTTTCTTAAGAAAACCTTCGATTAACAAACAGTTGGCCATCGTTTGGGTTTTTATCACATATAATGGTGGCTTGCAAAACTTTTTAAAATTTTTCAATTTCATTTTGATGACTCAAAATAAAATAAAAACAACAACTTATAAAATTGTAAATAAAAAGTGTTAAAATCAGCCAACGTCATCAAATATTTACATTTCTTACTCGTTATTAGACTAATTTGATTTGAACTTTTCAAGTGTTAGTCCCCATGTATAACACATTTCTACTGTCTTTCAGCATTGATTTGAGTTGAAAGTCTGGTTGATTAATTCCAAGAAATATGCCTCCATACAGGTTTCATTCATTCATTTATTTTAATTAAACTGGTGGAAAACTATGAAAAAAAAATTTACTTAATATTCACAACCATTAAATAATAATTAAAAAAAAAAAACAAAAAAAAATTTAAAAAAAATAGAAATAAATTTCAAAGGAGAACTAATAAAATTATATTCTCAACGCATATTAATAAGCATTTTAAAGGCTTAGAAGCGAAGCCTGATAAAACCAATTCAAAGAAATTTAGAAATAAAAAAAAGAAATAAAATTTTACACAGAAATTGTCTGATCAAAACCCCACTCTATAGAACCCTAAGCGATTTAAAGAAAAGAAAATGATTTGAGAGTTAATTCTAGTACCTAGAATTCTAGATAATGTGATTGTATGGAGATTGTTCGGTTTAAATTAAAATTGCTTGAAAATGATAAAGCTATTGGAGTGGTGTTTTACTGCCTCAATCTATACAGTGTGTTCCTATAGTATCTCATCCACGCCTATTGCCCTGAACAACTTCAGGGACTACTCAAGGACCACCTGGGTAGGTAGGTGGTAGGTATGCATAGATACATACATAATTGATCATTACAACCATTCAGTCAGAACTACAACCTGGCTACTCACACCACTTGTGTTGTATGTGTTAATTTTCTACATGAGTCGACTTCGAACGACAGATTATTGAAAAACTTTTTCATGGCAATCGTATTTACTCTCAGAGTTTTTGCCAGAAATCTGCCCTGGTATTTGAGCCTCATCCACGTCTATAAATAAATAATAAAAATAAATAATCTTGAAAAACTTCCGGATGCTACTCGGTGTGAACAGGGACAATTACATGCCCGATAATGCTTGTAGAGGTTGCAATAATGGCGTACAGGTTCCTAATATGTGCTCCTATGATTCTTTGTCATTGTTACAGAATCGAAATATTGTGTTCGAGACAAGCCTCTTTTGAATATATAGTGTTCTGTCAGTGCGGTTACCAACTTCGCATTATCATCTCTGAATGATGCACAACTCAAATCTCCTCTTTAATGGAATTTCTGAAGAAACGATTTGTTTGGTTTGCGAGGAATCTTTGCCTTTCTTTCTCTTCCCTTTCGCTAAGCTAACTTTTCCCATCATTTGCTCCGCAATCATTCCACAGAAGGGTTCCGATACTAGCAACGGCGAATAAGCTCTCCTTCTTGCCTGCTCTTCTGCCTGCTCAATGTCGCAAATTCCCACATGATTTGGGAGTCTGCAGAAGATAACTTTACATGCCTACCTCAATATAGTCCCTATATGCCCTACCTTGATCTAACTTCCCCAGACAGTCCCATACTCCTAAGAGTCTAGTGCTCGATATACACTTCTGCTTAAAGAATTCCATCGAGTTTACTCATGGCACCTTCTTCCAAAAACTCCTGCTTCTGTCCTTTTATGTGCTCTTGAAATATCCGTATACAAAAGTATGTAGTCTTTACGTTATTTTATTCACTTTTGTTACTAAATCTAGTGGCGAAGCATTTCCTAAAATTATTTAGTCGGTCATAAGTGTAAAGAAGAGTGGACTTCACATATATATTTAGTTGCAGTACTGATATCGTTTGTGTAGCCATCCATTTGGTAAATACCAAACACGCTTTTTATATGCGGCCTGGAATATCTTGTTTAGCATTCTACTCTACCTAAATATGTGAAGCTTGTTGACGTTCTGTGTATAAAGAAGGCCATAATGTAGGAAGATTTGAATCGTACAGATTCTGTTTCGTTAATATTGATTCGAGTGTCAGTCTTCAGCGATAGTTGGAGTCAAGTCAACTATCAAACTTCGATTGTCTGTGTTAATGCACGTTCGAGAGCAAAATAAGACAAAATATTCATCGAGGCACCAAATGATTCCCCGTTTGTTGGTTGTTAATCGAAACAATCACAGATTGACTTTATGCCGATCAGTTTAATCAAAGCTTTTAAAGTTTTTCCAGAAAACTTCGGATTTATCCTGGTATATTGAAGAAATGATGACTAACCATATCAGGCTTGATTCGTCTGTGCATGAGCCACTTAGACTAACAAAGCTTAAGTGTATAATTAATAGGATGACAAATCCTAGCATAAATTCAAACAATATACTCCTTCTGTAAATGTACTCCTGACTCAGGCAATGTTTATTGAAACCTTGAAATATTTACAAATATTTGGAATTTTCTTTAAAATTTATTGCGTTTGTAGGCCTTACAAGCCATAAAATTAAAATTCATTGCTAAGGTGAGTCATTTTTATGAAATTCAACGAAAAACAGTTTCTTAATGAATTTTTCTTTCGTATGTTGATGTGTTTTAATAGCCTTTAGTTTTAACTAACCAAGTCAATAACTATTTTAACTTTGTTTTGTTGATTTTTAATTCCTTTTTGTTTTGTTTTTTAATTCCGAGATTTTGTAACTTAAAAAAGAAAAGAAAAAAGATCTGTAGAAGAGCATCTAGCCTGGCAACATAAACTTTTTTCCTCTCTTTCAAAATATCTTAAGGTTCTCATGAATTTTACGCGTGATTGGTTCGTATAGGCATTTCCGTTTATGCTTTTGGCCAAGTTAAGAACATAAAAAAGATGATAATTTAACTGAAGCATAAAATCCTAAGATTGAAATCAATGCATAAAGATTTCTTCAAATTAGAAGACGGAAGACTTCTTCTTTTGTTGTTGTTGTAATAATGATGAGAAAATATGAGAAAAGTTTTTGAGAAAAATTTGTAACAAATCACAGAGTGACTCACTGTGCTGGAGGATCAATTATCACACTTTACTTGTAACTCGTAAAGTCCCAGGAACTTTTTGATTTATTTTCTATTAAAAACAAAACAAATTAAAAACATTTATTTGTTATGATTTTTGTTTTTAATTTAAATTTTTTATTTCAATTCCATGTTTCTGTAAACTTGCTGGTGTTTTAAAAAACTTAAAAACAGTAGCATTAGACTGATATTTTCTTGCTTGTTATCCCATTCCAATAATCACTACTTATAATAAAGCTTCAATATAAGATAAACTCGAGATTATGCAGAATATTTATGACAGAGGTTTTAAGTTTAACATCAAACGTTTGGTATGCCTAGGGAGAGGGGCTGCAAACTGAGTTGTTCTAGAAAGTGTACCTTTATCTATGTTCACTATCCACATCTATGATTGAACTTTTGACATCCACGAAACCATCGAAACCTCGAATAAAAGATCTCTTGAGTGTCTCCGTATGTACTGCTTCACAGTGGATTATTCACACTAAAGGCTCTGCATGGTTTCTGCTTGTGAAGGCAGTTTTTGCCCATGTTAAAGCCAGCAAGTTCCGTCTGTATGTTTATGTAATAGTCTAGTCATACAGTGACCTGTAATAATTCCAAAGAGTAATAATAGGCCTTGTTTGCTTTACTCCCACAATTTTGTTGCTCCTTTGTAATCCCGCCGTGAAGATTCTACAAGGAGTGTTTGTCAACAATGCTCCTCTATGCTCTCTTTGCTTTGGTATAAAGTATCTTCAATATCAACCAGATCTGATAGGAGTAATTTTACTCTACGTTAGAAGTCGATATTCTCCGGGGTTACTGTAGCAGGTTCTAAGAATGAAACCCACCGTGAAAATAAATACAATTATTGCATTGAATATATTAGTGAGGATGTTAGCTCATTGAAACCTATTGTTTCCAAAAGGAGGTTTTTCCTGACCTTGGTGTTACTTGGTGTTACCCTATATGGGGTTATGTAGGGGTCAGGCATTTTTCAGATGGATCATTTGGAGAGGTAGTGAAGCCACCTAATTTTAAATTCGAACATTTTTCGTCTTCTTCTGAATTCAAATTTGTGTTGCTCGTCTTTGTAGTTAAGCACATGACACCTGTTTTTTATAGTACTCTTTAGATACACATACGTTCATGAATTATTGACCATTACAGCCCTTTAGGTAGAACGGTCGAGCTTTTTAAAGTACTTCGTATGTGTTAATTTTAGTAATGAGTGGCGGATACTATAGTTCGGCGTATACGTATCGCCATTAGTTGGGTAAGGGGGTAATCGTAAGAAATATTTATTTTTTAATTATTTTTCAAGATGTGAAAGCTAAATTTTAAACTCGAAACTTTCGTTTCCCTCTATACTACGCTAAAATTTATAAGTTCGATGTAAAATTTTCTTAAAACTCGATTTAATTTAAAGAAATAATGTTTTAATATGTTTTTAAAAAACTTCTATAAATTTTCTTTCGAAATTTGTTACTTTTAAAATAAAGTACCTTTAGAGAAAGGTACCTATTTAACGCCTCTCAAATGATTGACATATAAAAATGACATTTAAAATAAATTTGTATACCCAAAATAAGGCGTTCATATGCTTTATACAGTAATGTAACATAACGCCTCTTAATTCCAGTCAAAACAGTTTAAGAAAAATATTAGAAATTTCAATAGAAAATGTACCAAATCACACAAAAGCAAATTAGGCGTAACGATTAAAGGTCCAAAAAAACTGAATGAATCATTAAAACCACAGCCAATATATGATGATAAAAATCAAACAAGAGTGTAAATCTATGTATGGAGAGAGTAACAGAATAAGAGTTAGAAATTGACCGAGAGACAGGAGAGGATTGAAAGGATTTTTTTTTTTGTTAGAGTTGTTACCATTTCTTTTTGCCAATGGTTGGCAACAATAGCTCCCAGTGGCTGAACATCTTCGGGAACATCAACAATGTTCGTAAAAAAGAGAGTAAAAATGCATTCAGTTGCTTGTCAGCTTCTAAAGAAGAAGGTTCGTGTCGCTTTTTTTTCAGACTTCTATTGTACACCCAAAGAAATATTGCAGTAGGATCCACTATTAACAATGAGAAATGATCTCGATTTTTGGATGCATATTACTCAAGTTACATACGCTGTCTTTAGGGATTTCCACTGCACTACAGCAGCGTAAACGCTTACTTAAATTAAATTAAAATTCGATAATCGCTTTCATATGCTAAAAACGAACATGCGCATCGTTATGTTCCGTGAACGTTTGGCTAATTCTACCTTCATACTATTTTCGCAAAATTATCTAAAATATAAATTGAGCGTATCAAATACAAATCCGGGAAAAAGAGGGTATCACAGAAAATAATCAAAAAGGCAGTCAATATGAGATGAAAATTCTTTTATTTTACTACACTCAGAGTATTTAAATATTGTGGCACTACTCAGAAATAAATTAAATTTAAAGAGAGAAATAAACAGAGTAGATGAGTTATTTAAAGGATCTTTACTTACGAATACAACGGCATTTTTAAGAGTCTCTTGTTCTTTTGAATTTTAAAATCCTCTTATTCTTCTTTATTAAATAGGGGGAGTTTCATAAAAAATTCCTGTATAGTTTTTGTTGTTTCTTGTTTTTTATTTCAACTGAGTATGTATATGTATGTGTGTGTGCTAAGTGATTGTTTAGAGTTGTTGATTTCCTGTTTAGCTTGAGGACAGCAGCCGTTTTCGAAGTTGAAAAAAAACGCTTGGGTCTTGTTTTACGCTACATAGACAAGTAAAAAAGAAAAAGGACAGGGTTTTAGTTAAAAGCTGTGAAATAAAGAAAATTTATCATCAATATTCCAGGCAGGTTACAGAAAATAACCCAAAAAATTTGTTCTTCTATTTGATTCCAATTTAAAATACTTTTTTTTAATCCTCTTAAAAACAAAAAACTGTAACAAAATTCGTTTCAGATTTATATTTAGAAACTACATTAAATCCTCCCTTCCCCTAATAATCAAATGATGTAAAATGTCAGTCGTTTGAATGGTTTTATGAAATTAAATCACAGACCATTTTTTCTTAAGCTTATTAACAAAGACTGTTAACCTTGTGTTTTTTTTATTAAAATTTAAAAAAAAAAGAAAATGATTCACTTTAATGAAAACAACAACAACACAAGATTAATTTATACCTGAGTGATTTATCAACAGCAAAATCAAATCCATTTTTATGGTTCAAATAATTCTAACCGCAGCATCCGATACAATAAGAACAACAGATTAATGCTTGAAATTAAATGAAATTTTTTTCATTTTTTTTTTCTACTAAATTATGCATTTTTATATAGTATAACTGCTTAACTTTATTGTTTATTTGGATGTTTAATTTATAATCATTCTTTTTTTAAATTAATTTTTAATGTTCGTTTTGAATTTCAATTTGTAAAATCATTTACTACTCATTACTGTGTCTCTGTGTCTGTTTCCACTGCTCATGTACTTCTTGTTGTCATTGTTTTGTTGTTCTAAGCTGGTAACGTGAGCAGTTTTCTTAAAATTAAAATGTCACTTCTTATAAAAATTACAAAAAAACGAAGATGAAAAAAAGAAAAAGAAAAAGAAAAAAAATATTGCGCGCGCACGCTTATTACTTTGGCTTATGTTCGCTTGCTATGTGGCTTAGAAACAAGTTTTACTGCAAAAAGCCGTAATGCCACATGGTGTTTATACATAAAGTTTGGCACAAGTTAGCTTCTGCAAACGAAAACGGTACCGTTTTTGTAGAAAAATGAAAAAAAAAACTTTATGAAGCTAATTTCAATTTTAGTCGTTTGTAGTTAAAAATACTTTTTTAATGATATTTCTTTGATATTTTCCTGAAATCTTTACAAATCATTGCTCTTTCCTTCACTTTTCCCGTGTTCTATAATCGTCCCTAAGAATGACCAACTTTCATGAATTCTTTCAAACTTTGGCAGCACTGCCCGCCTATATTAAATTTAATAATTTTCTGTATTTTATGAGCAAATAGTACTTTCTTTAATCGATGAATATTCTTTGATCTTTGATCTCTCAAAACCTTGTATTTATTTGTTTTCCCCAAATCATATCTAGATAAATATGCTCTTAAACGTGAAAAATTTGTTCAAAATTTTTGCTCGCAATTTACCCTAATTAAATCAAATTAAAGTTATTTCAAAAAATAGTACTTAAACGTTAGTATTTATATAGGCAGAAAGTACTTTTTTCAAGTACATAATTTGTATCCCTTATATGTTTTACTTTGGAGTTTAGTGGACCTTTAGCAATTTCACTGGAGGGCCATTATTCCCATAAAAATGAAGAACCGTTCTTCCTATTTTCTTTATTCACAACTCCCTGATGGGTTGCATTCGATAATCTGAACGGCGAAATAACGTTCAATTATTTCTGTTCATGTTACCTTAGACACAAATGCTCTGAACATGTTGCGTAGCTCTCTGCTCTGATTTATCGCTATGAAATTTCTACCCGCTTAGGAAGACGTTTAAAACTACGAACATTGTTGGTCAATTTGTGAACTCCCTTGTCAATCAAAAACCTGCCCAGCTCCTGCAATGGTTGTGTAAGCAAGTGTTGTTTACCCTGCCTATACAAGACTTAAGAAGGCCTTTAAAACTGTGAACATTGTTAGTCAATTTGTGCATCCGCTTGTTATTCGAAAATCGGGTCAGCTTTTGCAAAGATAGTGTAAACTTATGCAAGTTTTGTTGCGTGGATCTTTAAAGACCCCAGGACTACACTGTTGGTCTTAAATTAGTTCATCAACTTCTATTCCTCACAGCGGAATCTACAGCTGTTAGTATCGATGTAATCATGCGTACAAGTGGTTCCAAAAGCGACCACAATCTTTTCCTATCTAGCTTCAGTAAAAATTCTGATGTGCTGCGAAAGGGTCGAGTCCAATTGCGTTTTAGACAAGTAGTATTGTGCTCCGTTATGTAAAAAATAGTAGTAACATTGATATCTTAAGCTCCTTGTAGCCCACAAAAGCTTGCAGATTATACACGTGGTGATGGTTAACCATTGCTGTTTCCATATCAGGCATATGCTCAGCTGACCAACAGTTCAAAGGGATCATATCTAATAAGATCTAATACCTTTAACAAGCCTTGCTTAAAACACAGAACAGTTGAGTTGTTGATCCAGACTATTTCATAGGGACTTCAAGCTCCTACAAATTGCGATGACACACACAGACTTCTATTTCTAATATTCGGTGGCAAATTATCATGCATTTTGTAACTAGAATTGACACGATCCAGTTCTAGCACACTTGTCGGTCAAACCAGCCATGATCACAGTGGTTAGCCGAGCTCGGTTCGTCATAAGAAACCCATTTGTATTGTTAATAGAGAGTCGAAGCAAAAATATGCTTTTTTATAGCAATAAATTGCTGCCATAGTAGTTCTCAATAATTTCTGTATATTTAATCCAATGACTAGATTCAGTTAGGTTAGGTTGTACGTATTAATCGCATATTTTGGCAGTTCACTTGGACACCTTTTGGCTCATTGTGATACGAGGAAACTTTTTTGAATAAATAAAAATAAAGTATTCCTCTAATATTTACATGCAAATTAAAAAAGTACTCCTTTAAAACTCCAAAAAAGGTGTTTTTTAATTTTTAAAAATATTGAAATTTAATGTACTTTAGTTTTTAAATTTTAAACAAAAAAGAACGTCTTCTTGTGTATTGAAATCATACCTTTTATTCGTATTTTTTTACATAAAAGGTTACTGGGGTACTAGATTTTTATTACCGAATAACATTTACATAAAAAATACGATTTTTTTTCTTAAAAAGGTACTTTTTATTTTCATGGTTCCCATGTAGCTAAAGAAGTTATTAATTTTTCTTTCTCTAAAAAAGTACTTTTATTAAAAATTGTGTTAAAAAAATACCATTACGTTTTAATAATACTTTAAGATTTGATGCCTTTAAACAACAATTATTAAAAAATAGTTGTACATTATAAAATTTTTGAAAAAGTACTTTTCTAGTCGATTTTTAAATTTTTAAAAAGTACTTTTATAGAAGTATGTAGTATTAAAAACTACTATTACGTTTTACTAAGACTTTGAAGTTCTATTTTTCTAACTTAAAGAAATTTAGAAAAGAGAAATTTTACAGAAATCTCATATAAAAAGTACTTTTGCATTATAACAAACTTAGTATCTTGCCTTTCAAGCTTCCCTTATAGAAACAAGAGAAGAAAACATTATTAAAATTTTACCTGATCTCAGCAATAAACACGGTTTCTTTAAGAAAACTGTTACTCACTGCATGATACTCACAAATAAATCTCTGCAGTGTCTTTTTTTCCATTATAAGCGTATGTGTGTGTGTGGTGTTTAGAATCTTGCTCAAAATTGTTCTTAACGTTAATGTATGTTGTTGTTGCTTTAGCATACTCCTCCAACAAAAAAAAATATCAACAAACGAAACACTATGAAAAGAGTACATGCGAGTATTAATTTTCTAGGAGTTTAATTTCAAACCAGTTTTTTATTTTTCATTGCTCTTTTACTTTTTTTTTGTTATTGTTTTTCAAAAAGATTTAATGTTTACAATTGCTGCATATACATGTGTTTGTTTATATTTTCTAGGTTTGCATGGGTGTAAGTGAGCCTGCAAGTAATTTAGCTACGCTCGGTTTTGTTGTTTGATTTACGTGAACTGTGTTATGTATGTGTGCTTGAGTGTATGTAAATACTGCAGTATTAGTTCAGGTGAAATATAAGAGGTTTGTTGTTGTTGTATATTATAACAAGAGACGTCTCGGTTATTTATTTCTTTATTATTTGTTTGTTTTTGTTGTTAATAATGTTAGTATTTTACTCTTTCTCTTTACTGCATACAGTCTTTCCAAAAAACATGTTTTTTCTTATTGTTTTTGTATCTTGTTTTCGTTTACTTACACCAGCACACTTGTTTGTGGTGGATAACACAGGGGAGTTTTGTAAGCTGAGAAATAGAAATTTGAACATGGTTTTGAAAATTGAGTGTGCGAGTGTTGTGTTGTCGTCGTACCAAGTGGATATCGGTTTATTGTTTGTTTTAACGAAACAAGTTTTCAGTTTGAATTTCAACTTACGGGCGTGTGGACGTGCACTACTTTTGTTCTGCGAGGTAGTGACAAAAGAAAATGAAGTATTAAACGGTTTTAAAGATTGTTTCTTAAAGATATTGAGTTAGTGTTCAGTTTAAACGTGTTTAAAAAATATACAAAAAAAAAACAACAACGAATTGTTCTACTAGAAATAATACAAATTGGCGCCTGCTTAAAACAAAATATTTGTACACAAAGGCCGTAAACAAATATAAAAAAAGAAAATTTGGAAAAAAAATTGATTTTAAGAAAAACCTAAAAAAATAAATTAGAATAACGAAAAAGGAATCATAAACCCGATTTCTTAAGTATCTATTATAACTTCAAACCTGTTTACAAATGAAAATAATATTCCTGTTAAAGTGTTTATTCAAAAATCTTCAATCAATTCGGATTACTTTACATTTTTAAAAGGATTATAATTTATATTCAAGATTTTTTTAAACAAAATCTGTCAAAGTAAGTGGAAATTTTTTATAAAAAAATTAAAGGAAATAAAAATGTTGATTTTGGTTTAATAGAGCTTCTTGCAATGATTTGCACGATTTCTTGTAAAGATTTTCAAGATTATTTGCCATAAGCGGTAATCTATGGTAAACAAATATTTTTAAACCGGATATTTGTACTGGAAACAGAACATTATTTAACCCAAATGAAACTGTTGTACCAATAGCTTTAAGCAAACAACATAATATAAAAAAATATAATGAAACTGGTACAAATAAAACATCAAAAAATATAATTGCTTCAAGCGCAACTTAAGCTTTGACATTTATGTTCAACTGAAAGAATTTTTTTTTGTTTTTTTGCAAACCGTTTACAGCCATGAAATGTGAGTTAAATGATCTTTTTGTTTTGCTTCTAAAACGTGAGATCTCATTTATCTTTTTATTTTTTTTTTTGTAATTTTTTTTATGTTCATATACAAAAAGTTGGTCAAGTTTAATAAATTAAACAAAAAACCTTCATACTTAAATTCAATTTTAAATTACAAAAAATAAAAAGAGGAAAATAAATAAATAAATAAAAATTATATTAAATTTCAAACGAAATTGGCATTAAAAATCACATAAATTAGCAAACGAAGCAAATACTTTAAGTCACATTGAAAAATAAATTTCTCAGAAGAAAAAAACTTTTAAAATTCCAAGAAATATGCAATTAAGTATGAAATGTCAATACTGCTTTCCATAAACACGTTAAAAAACAGTCACATCCACCAATCACATACAATTCAACTGTAATACTATTATTTACGCGGATTTTACAAATTTTTTACATAAAGTAAACAACTGAAATCTCTTGATTATAATTATTCACATTTTGTTTACGTAACAATTTTGTCAAATTTAAAAATATATACAATAACATACATACATGTATGAATGTATAGTTTTGTGTACAGTACAGTTTACATTGTGTAAAATACACAAATTTATTTAAAACACTTCTGTTTCACTTTAATGTTCTGTTTTTTTATAATCATTTTACTTTATTTATCGGGGGTAAAGTACATATTTACATTGTATATTTATACTAGTATTTTACACCATTCGTTTTCCATTTTTACATGTTCTTTATAATAATTTACTTTGTTCAATTACTTTCAATTTAACAAAAGCTAAGAATTTCTTTACATTTTTTTTTATTTTTTATACCTTTTTTAAGTACAAACAATTGTGTTTCAGTGATGGTTTACACAATTTGAATACTAAAATCTTATTTCATTTAATATTTTTCGTTTATACATGGTATTGTGCATTGTTTACAAATTTGCAATCACAGTGTAAATAATTGGAATCTATCACGGAGTAAATACAATCAGTGAAATACTCCTTCTTTCTATTTTAATACATTTTTACGCAATGTAAATAATATCATTCTATTTAAAGCTTCTACTTTACTTATACTGTATACATTGTTTACATGTTAGGCATTCAAATACATCTTCTCTTTACAGTTTTATTAATTTATTTTCCTTAATAAAAAAAAAATTTCAATCCTTTACATATATTTTACTTAGTGTAAATAACTCTATCAAAGGCAGTTTCTCTTTGCCGTTCTTTTAATTGCTTTTTAGTATCGATAGAAATACTTTTCGTTGATAAAAAACGTTTTTTTTTTTAATTTTTACATAATTTTACATCGTGTAAATAATTCAATTCTGTTAGGAATCAACTTGTCTTTAAAGAGTTACTTATTTTGTTGATTAATGGAGGGGTTATTAGCCTTTAATAAAAACCTTTTTTCAAATGTTTAAATTTTTTATACAATGTAAATAATTCAAACTGGCGAGTATTCTCCTCTTTTTACAGTCATATATTTTTTTTGTTGTGCTCAATATTGTTATTATTCTTATATCATCTTATCACATTTTATATGTTTACACTTTTTACCCAGTATAAATAACAACAACAAACAAAGATGGATTTTATTTACGGTTCCATTAATTCTTTTTTCTCAATATTGGTATTTTATTAATTATTTAAGAATTTTTTACACCATGTAAAATATTCTAATCTTGTCCTTAGAGTTCTATTTATTTCTTGACTTAATATTTCTTGTTATGAATATTATTTTACAGTTCTTTACATATTATTTACAGAGTGTAATATGTATATAATAATATCAATCTGTCTCTTTGGTTCGGCTAAACATAAAATTTAAATTACATTTACAATGTTTTACTTTATGTAGACAATGTAAGCATTATAATCAGTAATTTTAATAAGAAAAAATAATTTTTTTCCATTAGTTATGGGCTTTAGTTTCGTTAAAAAATGTCTAAATTTTTACATTTTTTACACTTTTGTTGACATGAGGTAAATTTGTTCAAATCTTCTTTAAATTATAATAAATTTCAAGTATAGTGAACTTTTATGTCGGAGAGCAGTAATAAATAATAGTTTTATCTAACGTAAATGAAAGATAAATAATTGGATGTTGTGTGTAAATTTGAGTAAAATATTATTTTAATTCGATAATGTGTAAAACCAAAGTTTTACTGATTTTCTTAAGTTTACACGGTGTAAATAGTAAGATATTTAATAATTAATTCTCGAAAACATACGTAATATATTATAAAATGTCTATTAGTTTTTCATTTTTATACATCTTTTTCACAAAGCGATAGTGTAAACAATGTAAATAATTAAAAAGTCATGGTAAACTAGTGTAAATAATGTAAATAATTAAAAAGTCATGCTCAACTAGTGTAAACAATGTAAATAACTAAAAAGGTCATGGTTAAAAACACACTTTATTGTTGTTAATACAGTTAATAAAGATGGTACATATTTCTTATAGAAAAATAATGTAATTATTACGTAACTAATGTAAACATTGTGTAAATAATGCAATATTCATTATGAATTTTATAAACGCTTGATCCACCTTAAGATGTTCAAGAAGTTGTTAAAATGATGTAAAGTACATAACTGATTTGATAAACAATCTAATTTATACGTTTACATTAAATCAAGGCTGATATAATATTTTCCAAAAAAAAAAAAATTTTGTAAGTCAAGAGATCTCATAAACCAATTTGGAATATTTTTTTAATAATTTTTTCTATGCTTTTTCAAAACTACAAACACACCTTAAAATACAACACTTGTGTCGTTTTTTGTTTGTTTTTTTTTTTTTTGGAACAAATTGTTAAATAAGCGATAATTTACCTAAAAAATCATAAAGAGATACAATATTAAAGTGAATGTTGGACAATAAAATTAACAGGCAATTTGTTTACAGTTTGTTTGAAATGGTTTCTAAAATTTAAACGGCATTCCTTATGGTTGGTTTTGAAGACAAAACTTAAGTCTTTTTGGGTATATTCCAGCCCATACTCTATTGAGGATCTTTAAGAATGGAATTTTTTTTAAACCGTGATATATTATGCAAAAAAAAGAAAATAATGGTTTTAAAACGAGTAGTAAATACTAATTATGTTTGTTTTAAGCCTTAAAAAGCCACGGCTTGCCAGAACAGAACAGTCAAGCTGAGCTTGAAGCATTAAATAAAGCATTTTGAAGCATATTTTTCAAAATCCTGAAAGTCCGTTTGAAAAAACAGTCATTAATATGCTAGAGACAGTGTTTATACAAACATACATACACATACGTTATGGTCGCAAGAAGTCTGTGTTGAAGTGTAGAACCAAACAAAAGACTTAAGCAACATACTTGTTGTCTTTAACTTTACATGGGTGTTGATTATTATTATGCCGTTTATGTTTAACTTGTAATAAATATCGCTTGTTGTTGTTGTTGTTGGTATTGTAAAAAAGAAATTGTTTTTTTTTTTACTTATTATGCTAATTTAATGTGTCTTTAAAAAAATAAAAATTAAAAAAATATTTCTTTATTAATGAGTAGAAGACTATAATTTTCTATTTTAGTGTGGTTTCTGTTTTTCTTATTCTATCTTCAGTCCAATCAATATCATAAAAATATTTTAATGATTTGACCAAATGTGTATGTTGCAAGAATATTAATTTTTAGATTTCTCTTAAGTTGTTTTGTTTTCTTTTAAAGCTTTTATTTAAAAATAATATAAAAATTTAAGCACGTTTAATTATAAATAAAACAAAAACGCCATAAAATTATTATTAAAAAAGAAAGAACCTAAATTTCTAATAAACAATTTTCGAAATCTAAACAATTTCCTCTGTTTTCTTTAATTTCTTTTACACCTGCTGGTTCTTCTATTTATTTTTAATTTTTTTTTTCTTTTCATGACCTTTTCGTTTGACATTGTGTACGGCATGCCGCCTTAGGTATGATAGCATGGTACAGTTTATCCCATCTATTGTGATTTTTTATGATCGACGTATAGTTTATGAGGTTTTGTTTCCTTTCGATTTCTTTAATGTTTTCCCAAAGATTTATAAGAAAAAGGAAATTTTTCGCTTGTTTTGTGTTGCAATCTATACATGAGAAATGTGTGTGTTAAATCGTTATTGATAGTAAAAAAAACTAACTCTATATTGTTTGATTTGAACAATAAGCCTAGTATGGTCATGAATATCTCTCCATGAAACGTAGTCTTTATTCACTCTCAGTGTTATTAGCAGAAATCTGCTGAGAGGAAGTCGCCGAAGAAATATTTTTTCGAGACCTGGAGCTTGAACCAAGGCCTCGTGTCTAATAATCCAACACAATATCTATTAGACTACGGCGACTTCTGTCTGATTGGCCAACACATATCATACCATTCTTGTATATTCCCATGGGCCACCATACTTATGGTAGACATGCCGAAAGACTTGGCTTCCTGCAGATGTTGTGGGTCTGAGGAGGAGAAATAAACTATCTTTCACCGCACGTTTCAGTGCCCTGCTCTTGTCATGAAAAGACAGAGGACGGCCTTGACCAAGCTCTCTAACAGTATAAAGATTGATCCAATAGAAAGGTTTATTTTGGATTCTGGTTGGTTTCCTCTAGGAAATGCTTAATTGAATTATATTGAATATACATAGATTACGGTATCACCGGGGGCCTAAATACTATCCTAAATGGGAACTCTTACTTCAAGGGGGATACTTCATCCTTGGAAGTAAAATTGTTTTTTACCACAAAATTTTAAAGTGAAGAATTTCTGGGTGAAGTGATCATACAAATTGAATTTTAAGTTTTAATTATTTATTGAAATCATATTTTTACTAAACAGTCTTGTAGTTTCCAATATGAAGTGGATTTTTTTCGGATGTAAAGTCAAAGTGCCATAAATATACATGAACTACCGCGAAGGTGGTTAACTTAATGTCCTCATCTTTATATATTCGTGTGTCAAAAGGGTTACACAGTCCAGTTTTTATTTTATTTTTAAGTAAATGATAACTTTTAGATAATACGGTGCCATTATTTTGATTTTGATCTATTTGTGCAATATTGTCTTAATTTAAGTAGACCCTTTTTTTTTTTTTTTTTCTTAATTTCTTTCAAATACTTCTCTTTAATTATTTTCTACATTCCAATAATAAAATATTTTTAATCGATTTTTATTGTTAACAATCCCCTTTTATATGCTGATATCATTTAAGATATTTTTTTTAATTTTGTTTTAATTTATTGCCAAAAAATTTTCGCTTGATTTGCAGTTTTTATAACAGAATTTAATTAATTATTGAAACAGAAGAAAAAATGTTTAAAATAAAAATGAATTATATGAGCAGTTGCTGTTAACGTTCAAAAAATAAAAAGAAACAAACTAATAATGGAACAAATCAATTTTCAAGGTTTACCAGTTTTTGTTTCTTTAAAAAAAATCAACGACGAATAAATTGCTCGAAAAGTTTTGATTCTTTTTTTTGAAAAAATAAAATTTTTCTTAAAATAACTAATTTTTTATTAATTATAACACATTCAAATTCATTAATTTCTTTTATCCTCCATGGTGTTAATTTGTTGTGTCATGCCTTTATGCTTTCGTTCTTTTTCTTTGATTTTGTGTTAAAAGGAAAGACAATTTTGTTATTCTTGTTGTTGTTACTGTAAGAGTGTCTGGTTTACAATTTCCTTTTCTAGTTAATAACTGATTGACATGCTTGGAAAATAAAAAAAAAGAAATTGTTATAAAAGCTTAAAGGAAATTCATTAAACAGAGGAAAATGTCTTGGTGCCATAAAAACTTACAAACATTTCAACGGAAGTAATGTAATATTAAAACAACATAATTTCTTTACTGGTTTTCATATTTTTTTTCTTTTATTTTTTATTAGAATTTATGTAATATTTTTATTACAACACACAATACATAAACACAAAAGAAAAAAATAAGCAACGGTTTTTAATTACTTACATAATTTTTCAGAAAACCTTACAAAGTCTTACTCAAAAATCTTTAATTGTTGAACAATTGCTTGAAACAGTTACTCTGATTATTTATGAAAAATATAAACGCAAAGAAACTAAACAGACAATTTCATGCTTAGCTGAAGATGAAATTGTTTAATTATAAGTTAATAAACTATAAACAATACACATGAAATTTTGTTTTAAAATATTCAACATAAATGCTTTGTTTCGAAAATTAAAAATACAAACAGTTTTTTAATTATAATTATTAAAAAGTAATTATCAGTCTGAAGTCTTTCGTTTTATAAAGCATTCATAGATTTAATTTCATGTAGATTTACTTTATCAAATTTGTTTAATTTTTATCAAGTAATTGTTTATTTATTTTTTTTTATATTTTTGAGTATTTTTTTTTTTTTGTTAATTTTTTTAAATTTTTTTTCTGATACACGCCTGTGTTTAAAATTTTTAGTTTCATAATCTCAACAATAGAAATTTGATATAAAAAAAATGTCTTTAATTTGCGTACATATTGTATACCAATCAGTGTTTTCTAATTTCTTGCATGTTTCTTAAGTCTTTTGTTTCTTATTTTTAATTTGAAGTTGTTCTCTAAATAAATTTTATTTTTAACCCTGCTTTTTACCTTCGTTTATGTCACTAAGGAACTCAAAACTTCTGTAAGATTTTTCCAATAACTTCTATTAATACATCGAAGTTTAATTTCCCCGTATGTTCAATATGAGTTTCGTAAATTTTTTGTTGGTGTTCGTCGCTATGTTTGGGTCACTCTGAGTGCTTGTTTCTTTCTATATTCCATTCCTGTGCCATTTCCATAATACAGTATGATGGTTTTTACGTGGCCTACACTATCCTCGAAGTCGCCGTAGTCTAGTAGGTAGTGTGATGGCTTATTAGACGTAGGGCCAAGGTTCAAACCTCAGGTCAAGCATCTCCCTCAAAACCAAATGTGAAAAAAATATTTCTTCGGCGTCTTCCTCTCAGCAGATTTCTGGCAAAAACTCTGAGAGTAAATAAAATTTGCCATGAAAAGTTTCTCAAAAATCTGTCATTCATAGTCGGCTTTAAACCTTAGGTCTAGCCACTTATTTGATAAAATTAGCACACACAACATGATGAGAGGCTAGATCGTAATCCTCACTGAAGGCTTTTAGTGACCAGTTATGTATGCTATTACAGTGTAAGCTGAAACAAGGCTGTTTATCTTCGTAGTGATTTCTCTACAGATACCTACCTACTGTTTTATTCCAGTTGCAACAATTTCTCAAATTGTTTTGAGCAATTTGATTCCCCATCACATGGTGCAGAATATTGGATTTCCTTTTATAGCAGTTCTATTAGCGCCCATTAACTTGTGCTTCAATCGATCATTTGTCTTCACTTTACTTATACCAGAAGCATTGAGTATATACGTTCAAACTGAAGGTCTATTGAGAATAGCTCTCTAAAAATTTCTGTAAATCTATATAAAACGTGTAATGAGGCATACTTTACATGTGCTTTTGCAGAACCAAATATAATTTTGCAAAATCATGAATAATTATTTAAGACTATTCACCCATTTCTAGTTATTCTAGAGAACATTGAACACAAAATAACATAACAGTTTGACGAACATAACATATAACAGGGAATAAAACTTCATCATTTGATTTACCGCATGACCTAAAAACTTATCACAACAAAAATGTGTCAAGTCATTGCACATTGGCATCAACATCGTCTATGCTGTGCAGAAAAATAGAGAGTACTCAACAAAGACTAAAGTATACCAAAAACTGTATTTTTTCAGTAATTTCTTGCCAATAATTTTAAAGTAACGTGGAATTTGTTGTATTTTTTTATATTTTGTATACACAAAAGCTGCCTGTAGACCGTCAAATGACAGTAACTCACCTGCCCTTTTAAAACAAACACCAGAGACCATTCCTTCAAAGCATTTGTGTGTTATTTTGTTATAAAATAACGTAAAGGTCTTTGTGTCAGTAACTGCTGCTGAGCTTACCATGCAAATTTTGAATAATTTTTTGGTTTTCAAAAATTGTTTTCCAGCCATTGTTAAATTTAGCGGGAAAAAAGTTTAATTGTTAATTGACGATAAAATGAGCCTATTTGAATACAAATAATTGGAGAGCATTAGTTTTAAATGGCCTAAAGTGAGCAGTAATTTGCTTTACCTTACAGAAATTTTACACATACATATATACATACATAATTGGTGATTACATTACAACTCTTCAATCACTCTTACGAGTTAGCTTTTCACGCCACTTGAGCTGAGCCTGTTAATTTTATACATAAGCGGCGGGACCTATAGTTCACAGTTGACTCAAAACGACTTTTCATTGCAATTTTATTTACTCTCAGAGTTTTTGACAGAAATCTGCTGAGAGGCCATCGCTGAAGAAATATTTCGTTTTGTTGGAGATGTCTGACCTGGGGTTTGGGGGATAAGCCAACACACTACATATTAGACTAAGACGACTTCACGCAGTTGGTTAGTTGAAACAGTTGAAGGATATTTGCACAGGTAATAAAACAATTCTGTTTATTATTTTTAATATCTGTCAAGTCCCTAAAAGAGTGCTGGGATTCTAAACAATTTCGTTTTTCATATTAAAAGAGTTACAAAGTAAAATACTTTGTTTCTTAAGTCTTTTGTTGAGTATCATTGTACATTGGTTGTGAACATTAAGTTCATTTGGAATTACAAATGAAATGAATTGTTTGTATTGTTTTACATTAACAAGAGATATTAATTTATTGTCTTTAAATTATAAACATTCCTAAGCCATATAAATAAATGTTATTACAAAAGTTTAAAAAAAATAGTAACCAAGCATATAGAAATAATTTTTATGTATACATTGTTTCATTATAAATATAAATTTCAAGGTCTTGAGGATTGAATTTTCAAATTATTTGTTTATAATAATTAATAATAATTACTAATAATAATTATTATAAATCATTTTCAATAGTTGTAATTACCGACACATGATCGCAATGCACAAGGTTTTTAAGGCGTTTTTCCTTATTTCTTTGTAATTTCTTTTGCCTTTTTTGCCTCTTTGCTTTTCTTTGAATATGAAAACTCAATGCCTAAGCTTTGAACAAAACTTATAATTAATATTTAATAATATTAAAGTAAATAATTGTAAACAATTTCAAGGTTATAATGAAAATTTCTTATTTTTTTTTTAAATTAATTTATAAAATATATTTACAAAAAAAATAACATGTTTTTAAAGAAATTTTGTGAATTTTTGTCTCCATATTTTTGTAGCTCCAATCTAAAGTTTAGTTGCCCTAGTCTAGTAGGTAGTGTAACAGCTTTTTAGACGTGAGGCCATGGTGCAAATTCCAAGTCAGACGGAATTTGCAAAATAATTTTTTCGGCGACTTCCTCCCAGCAGAAACCTGAGAGTAAATAAAAAATTGCCATAAAAAGTTTCTCAACAAAATCTGGCATTCGGGATTCACGCCACTCATGTATAAAATTAACACACACAGCATAAGTGATGTGAGAAGCTAGGCTGCAATCCTGACTCAAAAGTTCTAATAACCAATTATGTATGTACTATTTATGCCTTTAAGACCAGAAGTCTAGAGTATCTCAATGTTTTTTTTTCTTTTTTTTTTTCAATACAATTTTATTTAATTCATATTTCACTTAATTTTATATAAAATTAAGACATTTGAACAAATTTCTTTGAAATTTCCAGCCACCTTAAGTCATTTGTTTGTTGTCATGTCGTGTATTTGATAAGAAAAAAACAAGCTGAGGTTTTTCTAAGAAAAACCAACCTTAAGAAATTAAAAAGAAATTAAAGTCTTGGTATTATAAAACAATAACAACAACAACAACAACAACAACAACAAAACATGTTCTTTGGAATATATATGAAAATTATTTCTTTTTTTGAAGGAGAATAAAATGTTTAATTGTTTTATAATTTCTGTTGGCAACACATGTCACCCCTGAATGATAAATGTACAGCCTCTTTTTCTTGTCTTGTCTTGTCTTCTGCTTTAGACGCCATGTGTTGTAAGTTTTCAAAACTCATTCAAACACCCTGCTGTTCATAATAATTTACAGCACGTGCTAAACTTTTTTCTGCATTTTTTTCTTCAGCTTTTTTTTGTTTTATTTCGGTTTCTTTTGTCATTTAAATTTTATTGAAACCCTTGTGCTAAATTATCCCCAACTGTTGTAAGAATTGTTGAAGGAAAATTATATTTAAACCCTTACGTCTGTATGCTTGTATAAACTGTTCAAACCGTACATCACCTTTAACCACTTGAGGACTGGTAGAACAGTTTCAATTACCAGCACTTTAAAAACTTCCTTTCTTGCTTCCTACATTTTTTCTTTTCGATTTTTATTGTCGTTGAAATACTCATTTTCTGTTTATAACTTCCGTTCTTGGTCTCAATGTTGTTCATGTTACATACAATATCATCATTATCTTCCTCGACTACATACATACATATGTACATAATAATGATGATCTTAATGATCTGTAAGAAAGAAGGTATCTTTACATTTAATAGGCTCAACAATAAAATTTGCATTTCATTTCATTCCGTTAAGCAGTTGCTGTTAAATGAGTCATACATTTCTACCTTTTTGGTGTTCTTTCTTTGTTTCTTTTCTTTTCTTTTTTATTTCTTCTTCTATTTAATGGAAGAACCAAGCAATTGTTATAAAACAGCCAAAAAGAGTTTTAAATTTCTTTCATTCCTTCTTTTGTTTTTTTGGTTTCCAAAGGTCAAATGAGTTCAAATTGAAATGAAATTTTAGCTTCAGCGTTTAGATGGTAAATCAAAACGTAGTTTGCTTTTCTAAATCAGGTTTCAGATTGAGGGGTGTCTTGAGAATATCCACTTAAAATGAACAGCCTTTAGCTTTAATGCTCTGAAAGAGGTTTCATTATTGGCCCAAATACTAAACTCAAATGTCTTTACATACCGAATTCGATTCATTTTGTTTTTAATTTCTGACCATCAGCCGATTCATAGTAAAAATTTTCCCCAAAGTCTTCTGCGATTTTGAACAGATAATGTGATTATGGAGACTGTTCGGTTTAAATTAAAATTACATGATAAAGCTATTGATGTGGAGTTTTACTGCAACATATACTGTAGTGTTAATGTCATATCGCCGTAGTCTGGTAGGTAGTGTGTTGGCTTATTAAACGTTCAAACCCCAGGTCATGATGCACCTCCAACAGAACGAAATATGAAAAAATATTTCTTCGGCAACTTCCTCTCAGCAATTTTCTGGCAAAAACTCTGAGAGTAGAAATAAAATTGCAATGAAAAGTTTCTCAAAAAACTGGTATTTCAGCGTCGACTTTAAACTGTAGGACCGACCACTTGTGTACAAAATTAAAAAACACAACATAAGTGAGAAGCTAGATCGTAATCCTGACTGAAGGGCTGTATGTATGTATGTATGTATGGACACTAGATAGCTGCCTTGTTGTAGTATGTAGAGTGTTGGATTATGAGACGTGGGCCCGTGGTTCAAACACCAGCTTAGACATTTCGAAAATTTAAAAAATATTTCTATCGACGGTTCCGTCTCAGCAGTCTCCTGAGAGACATCTCATGAAAAGTTTCTCAAATAGTTGGTTTAAGATAATTGGTTGCAATCCTGACTAAAGGGTTGTAATCACCAAAACGAATCATACAAAACGAATTGGAATAGATTCGTTGAGGCTTTAAGTTTCTCTAGCAACTTATGTTTGCTTTGACTGCGGAAGGTGTATGGACGGAAATTTACACTGTTGTAGTTAAAGGATGTATCCAACTACAATAATTTTGAAGTCATAGAGGATCTTATGCATTGATTAGGACTGAGTCTAAGAACGACTAATGAATGAAGAAAGCTTCAATATAACTTGAAAGCCTCATTATAAAAATTAAAATTTCAATGTTAAGCATAGAAACCAACTGTTAACACAAACTGTTATAAGGCATCAATACACGAGGCTTAGGTTGCACTAAATCCATCCATGCACAATAGTTGATAAGATCATTGGCCATGTCTGTTTGTAGACTCTTCTAAAAAGAAACTTGACATTGTCAGCATGAATCACTTCACTGCCCACTTTACGATCGTAGATATCTTTAATATTGATTGAGAGACTCTTGTCTTTATTATCGACTATTAGGGCAAGAATTCGATTACTTTTCATAAATCAGCTGATAATTGTTACATTATCATGAACTTATGTTCAAAGTTGCAACGTGCAGTGTTAGCGCCTGTCTCATTAAACCATCACTTCAAACCAAGTAGGTTCCCCTAATATTATCTTTAGATTTAAAAGGTTTTAGGCTTTAGGCTTTACTAATCCATTCATTTATTTTCTATAAGCTTTGTATGAATCTTTCTAATATTGACCTGAATTTTTTTAACATAAAAATTCGTCATGATGAGAAAAAAAGCGGTATAAAAATATTTCTTAAAAATGTTATGACGTTTCTCGTCTGTATTTTTTTTTTCTTGGTATTCTTTTTCAAATTGAAAACATTTTTTTTTGATTAACTTTTACATACTTTAACATACAATATGATGTGGTTAGTTATAATCAAACGTACATACGTACATAATTGTTTTTTGCTTTGTTTATAAAATCGTGTCTGTCGAACGAACGAACAATCTCTCTGCTTTTATATGTTTGTACTCAATTCATAACACATGTAAAATGGAATTTTTTATTTCAATTTTTTATTTAATTTTTTTTTTTGTTATAATGTGCTTAGATAAGCATTAAACTACATTTGTTGTATACTTTTTTGTCTTTTTTTTTGTAAATTTGATATTTAAACGTTTACAAGCAAGCCAGCCACTGCAGTCAGCAGATTTTCATGGGAAAATTTAAACGCTTTAGAATATTCTTTCAGACGTAAAAACACATGCAATATTTGAATTTAAAGAATAGAATTTGATTTTGTGAGGGAAAAAGGGGTTTTTTTGATTAATTACTTTAAGATTCTTAAAAACTAAAGAAAAAATATTAATGAAAACTATTAGGAATTTTATGATTGAAGCTTCATTCTAAGTGGCTGGAGGAGATTTAATACAAAAAAAAATAAAATATCTTGACTGATGGCTCTGTCTGTTCTATTATTTTCTTTAAAACCTGAATTTAATGCAACCCACAGTAGTCTAGTATGTAGGTAGTGTGTTGGCTTATTAGACGTAAAGCCAGGGTTCAAGCCCCAGGCCAGACATCAAAAAACGAAATACAAAAAGTATTTCTTCGGCGACTTTCTCTCAGCTGATTTCTAGCAAAAAGGCTCTGAGAAAAAATAAAAATTGCCATGAAAAGTTGCCGAAAAAACCTGTCGTTCGGATCAATTTTAAACAGTAGTTCCCATCATTCATGTATAAAATTAACACACACAGAACATATGTAAGTGGCATTAGAAGCTAGGTCGTAATACTAACTGAAGGCTTGTAATGACTAATTATGGTTGTATATATTAAAGTAAGCAAGACAAGCTCAATGTTAAACGTTGTAGACTTCTTTCAGTTGTAGAGTATCGTGTAAATTAATGTTTAAATTCTAGTAATAAAACATTAAACTCGATTTGTAATGAGTATCTATGTATGTACATATGTACATACATATGTGTTGTATGTTCACCTAGAAAAATAAAGAGAATGTACATTAAAACGGTGTAACACATAAACCGCATTTATAGCCAATTGATGTTTTAACCTTTTTCTTTTGCTTTGTAAACAATATTGATTTTTTTTTTTCATTTAATTGCCAACGAAATTGAATGGAAAACAGAAGAAGAAGAAAATACAAAAAAGAAAATAATTATTGAACTTGTTGTCTTTTTAATGCATTACTTTATTTAAACTTTTTTTTTGTTTTTTAACGACGTAATAATTTCACTTTTCTCTCCTTCTTTCGATGATGATGGCAAACTAAAACGTTGTACACATGCTTAAAACTGTTAAAATGTTTACAAGAATTTTGCCCTTTTCTGGCTTTTATGTTGCAAAAGATACTGGCAGGTAAATGGGATAGCTTAACACCTGCAAAAGCTTTAAATTGCTGGTAATTGGTGTTCATCTCTTTTTTTATTTTCAAATTTTTTTCTTCTCCCCAAAAAAGGTTTCCATAACTTAAGTGGGTGCATCATATTCATATTCTTCTTTACCATCATGATCATCAGCATTTCTTCGTTTATGTTTTCTTCTCATTTTTTTTATTTATTTAAATTTATGTATGTACACTACATGGTTGGCCTTTTAATGGCCATAATATGAGATGCTCTTAAGACTTTTTTCTATTTGTTTCGGTGGTACCTTTTTGTATGAACTTTTTTTCTCCCCGTAAACTTTTAGTGTCATGTGCTACTTTTATTTAAAAGCGTTTTTAAAATTGTTGACTTTGCAAAAACAAACAAACCAGTATACATGAAAACATGTTTAAAGTGCTTAGTTTTTATGTATGTTTTTAATTTGAAAATTGAAAGTTTCTTTGGGCAGAGTTTTTCTGTTCCATATTGAAATCGTAAGTCATTTTGAAATGCCTCATCTTTTACAAGAAATTTTAACAAGAAAGAAAGCATAAAAACGTACTACAACTACGTCACGTTTAAATAGGCCTTAACTCCCGCTGTTTTAAGATTTCTTTTCAATAATTATTGAAACAAAAAAATTTTATTAAGAAGGGTTTTTACATATTTGGACCCTGGATATCTTATTAGTTATTAGCCACCGTATTGTTAGTGACCTAATTTAGTACTTTCCTCAAACTCTGATTAATGGAGGCTCTAAATTCAATGTTTTACAACCGTAATCAAATTTCTTGCTGGGTTAATCTTCATGTCAAATCCTGATACCCTGTTGAACAGTAAAATACCACTAAAAGAGTTCTAAAGTGATTAAAATAAATAGAAGTTATATTGTATGTACATTGCATACATATATATTTGGCCATTACAACCCTTCAGTCAGGATTACGACCTAGCTTCTCTCACCACTAACGTTGTATGTGTTAATTGTATACATGAGTGGCGAAACCTACAGTTTAAAGTCGACTCCGAACGTCATATTTTTGAGAAACTTCGTGGCAATTTTTTTTTGCTCTCAGAGATTTTGCCAAAAATCAGTTGAGACGAAGTCACCGAAGAAATATTTTTTTTTTTTTTTTTTTGAGATGTCCGAGCAGGTACTTGAACCCTGGTCTCACATGTAGGGCAGAACTTCTCAACCACTATTTTTATCTGGCATTCTTCACCCAATTTTCCTTACAATACTTGTCCGCTGCAGCCGTCTCGTCCTGTTTTAGCAGTTGTAGTATATATACTTCGAACTTGAGCGAAGCCTTGGGTGCTTATTTTTATTCGTATTCGTACTTAGGCGGTCTTTGTTAAAAAACAGCACTGCTGAACTAACAAGCAAACGTTATTCCGCTAAATGAAGAAATGGGAATAAATTACTTACTTATCCGAACTGTCAGTGGGGCTTGAACCTCAAGCTCTCTTCTAACAAACCAATAACACATAAAAATAATTTTCCTTAAGTTATCACGGACAAAAACCATATCTAAAGACATATGAAAATTTCACATATTTTGCTGAAAAATACTTTTCTAAACAGTACAACAATTTCAACCAAAACCTTTTAATAAGTTTATTAAATTATAAAAAAATGGATTTCATCGTATAACAGTTTGTATAAATAGACAGTATAACACTTCAAAAAGCTTAAAAATATCGTAAAAATAAAACGGAAGTACAAAACTACTCACTTTTAAATTTAATAATAGCTGTTGTTGTATAACAGTTTTTTTTATAACAGTTAGTATAACAATACATATTCAAAAAAAAAAGAAAGAAATTCATACTAAAAATTGCCATAAATGCTTTCAAATTTCTTTGTACTTTGTTTTTTGACCGTATAACAGTTTTATAAAAATGTATAACAGTTTCAACTTTCCGACTTTATTTGGTATGTTTACTCAAAATCAACATTTCTATTGCCATTGTCAACATTACCATGTCAAAAACAAAGAGTCTTATTGAAATTTCTTTTAAAACTTTTGCAGCATTTCAACATCCTATAATCAAAAATGTTATAAAACAGGATTTTGAATGTAAAAAGAGTGCAAATCTTTTACTTCATTAACGATTTTAAATTAACCTGCCTTTGAAATTTATTGAAAACATGATTAAGTTTCGTTACAAACGTAAAGAACCAACTAATATTGTTGTTGGTTCTAAAGATGCCAATAGCACCACCACCACCGCCACCACCAAACACCATCATGTAACAACGATCTCAAGTAAAACTTTAAATACTAGCAATAACAATACAGCTGCTGCCAACAATACTACTAGAGCAACTGCAACAACTACAAGTACAACAGCGAAAGATAAAAACCATAATGAAACGAAAGAAAATTGTCAACCAGCAATAATGACTATACAACAACAACAGCAGCAGCAACAACAACAACAAATAAAAGTTAATACCATAACAAATGGTATGAACATTGCTGCAATACCCGCACCAACAGCAATAGCAGCAACCGGCAATAACAGTAATACCGCCGCCACCACAGCATTAAAATCCTCAATGCTGCCAACACAGTTAATAACAAGTGCACCCATAAATATTGTGAATTCAACGGCCCAGCATTTACAACATCCCCAGCACTGTCAAATGGTAATGACAGCTGGTACAGGTGGTACATTACCACGTAGTACACCAAAGAAAATGATGGATCCACGTGAGGGCCATAAATCAGCAACGTTAACACGTCAAACAAACACAACAGCACAAAACAATCGCAAACTATTGACGTCAATGGCTAAAGTGGCCTCAACCAATGAATTGGCCATAATGGGGTATACGAACAAAGCCAGCAATAATGGCATAATGACGCATACCTCCAGCTTAGCAAGTGGCATTATATTAAGTCCAGAAGCAATACAAGACAGAGATCGTTGTATTAATGCCGTTATTGTAAGTTTTATAGAAGAAACCAAAAAAAAAAATTTATTTAAACGGGCTTTTATTTATGAACTGACAATACATTTAAAGAAAAAATTTTCTTTTTTATTTCTGCTTTGAGTATATTCTTAAATAATAATTTTCTTTCTCTATATTGCACAGGAACTTTTCCAACAATTACAAACCAGCTCAGAGCCAGCATTATGCCCAGAACCCTTAAGGCGTGCCTTGGCTTCGGGACCCCTGGCAGGACGCCGTTTTCCTTTGGGCTGTTTGGGTGATGCGGCTGAATGTTTTGAGCTGTTATTACATCGTGTGCATTCACACATTTCCTCAGATGATACGGATGCCTGTGAATCAGCAGCCTGTATTGCACACAGGCGCTTTGCAATGCGTGTCATTGAGCAGAGTGTATGCAAATGTGGCGCCAACTCCGAACAACTGCCATTTACACAGGTATGTGAGCAATTATATTATTAGAACATAAGTCTAGCTTTTATGGTTTGTAAAGAAATTAAAAGAAATTTTTCAATTAAAAATAATTTAATTGTAGGGAATTAAAAAAAAAAAACTTAAATGATTAAGGAAATTATTAGTCAAACATTTAAAGAGTGTAGAATAGAAAAGATATTACTTTACAAAAACATTCAACTTTTTTATGCATAATTTTTAATTTGTTTCATATGACTGAAGTGCGTGCTTGTTGCTTAAGTCTTTTGTTTACAATTGTTTTCAATTAAAATAGTTCTCTTGCTTTTGAAGTCTTAAGTTTTTTACAACCCTTCAGTCAGGCTTTCGACCTAGCTTTTCACAACACTTATGTTGTGTGTGTCAATTTTATACATGAGTGGCGGGACCTACAGTCGAAAAATCAAATCCGAACGACTGATTTTTAAGAAACTTTTCATGGCAAATTTGTTTACTCAACATAATTTTTTTTTGCCAGAAATCTGCCGAGAGGAAGTTGCCGAAGAAATATTTTTTTTTCATATTTTATTTTGTTTGTAGATGTCTTCTCTGGGGTTGCAACTGTGAGCGCACTCCTAATAAGAGAACATACTACCTACTAGACTACGGCGATATTAATAAAAATTCGAAAATGCTCATGAAAATCGTTTATTTTATTTATCTGCCTATAGATACGAGAGAGGTTCTATTAGAAAGCGTTAAAACTATCGAACAAAATGATTGATTCTCCGCTGCCATAAGCAGAAGCAATCGATTTCTTTTCACGGTACCTTAATTTGAATGAAAATGAAATGGAATTAAGCTCTTTATAAAACTTTCAACTTCTCGCTTTTAGTTTTAAATTGAATTTTCCCTTTTAGTTTTGGTAACAAAAAAGATTCATAAAATGTAATTAAAAGCAGAAATAATCTTTTCTTTTTTGATTTGGTACTAAGAAAAATCTTTCTCTATTTGTTATTATATTGTACATAAAAAATATGTTGGTTTATGATAAAGAAATTAAAGTGAAAATTATTTTTAATTTATGAAGGGAAGGTGAAAATAATTTTCATACAAATTATGTTTTACAAACCTTTTATAAATCGAAAAAAAGTTTATGTTAATGTTAATGAATATGGCAGTTATTTTGTTATTATTTCTAGCTTTCTAGTCTGTGTTAATAATGTTAAAACAAATAAAATTTGCAAACATATTAAAGACTTTCACTAGTTAACGTCAATGGAAAATATTTACGTTCTTTATTGCAAAAATCAATAAATTAATATTAATGATCACTTTAGCATAACATAATAGAAACCAAAAGATTTAAGACACAAGCAGATTTAAAGCAGAAATAAAAACAAGAATATTTTAAATACAAGCTTAAATGTTTATAAATATTTAAAAAAGAAAGCAAAGCAAAAAATTAAAAAATAAAAATAGAAAATTTAAAACAGAAAATTTAGATAAATTTAAGGTTTTTTTCTTCTTTTCTTTCTAACAAGAAAAAATGTGAAGAAAGTAAATTTTTTTGTGATTTGACTGACAACAAAGGCATCTTAATTGATTGTCTTAAAACTTCCAAAAAAAATTAATAAACAATTTTAATAGGTTTTAAAAAATCCAAATCGTTTCGTCAACTTGTTTTTATAAACTGAAAAATATTTGTGTGAATATCCAACCATAAAACCTATTTTTAAAATTAAACATTTTTTACGATTATGTATGGCATGGCAGTATGGCATGATATTAAAATTTTTATTTTTAAAACCAGAAATTGTCATACATTTTTGAAATCTTAGTTAATGTTCATTATTATTAATAATAAATTAAAATTATGTGCAATATAAAACAACTGTTTGCTGTTTATAGCACAGACACGTGCTTAAAGCCTTATAAGGCTTAATATGCATGTCTCTACAGTAAATATACAAATAATTTTAAAATTATTGTTTAATTCAGACAATCACAATAATAAGCAATAAATAACTTGTTTTTTGTCATTAAAACAACATATACTACGTACGTATTGAGTAAATTATAAAGAATTAAAAACAAACACAAAATATGCACAATCGTTTAAATAAATATTTGATTATTAAATGTTTTGTGCAATAAAAAACAATTCTATCAGCATTAGGATTAAAAGCCGAGATATTTATTTTTTCGATATAAACAAGGCAACCAAAAGATGACATAACGATGACAAGTGACACAATAATAAGAAGTGATTCGATAAGCAATATTTTAATATTCAGATTGGTGTTGGGCCCTTTATTAGAAATTATTTTTCCAGTTTCAAATAGTCTAGTAGATCACCCTAGTCTAGTAGGTATTGTGTTGGCTTATTAGACGTAAGGCCTCGGTTCAAACCCCAGGTCAGACATCTCGGACAAAACGAAATTTGAAAAAATATTTCATTCGGCAACTTCGTCTCTCAGGCGATTTCTAGCAAAAACTGTGAGAGTAAATAAAAATTACCATGAAAACTTACTCAAAAATCTGTCTTTCTGACTTCAAACTGTAGGTTCCGCCACTCATGTATAAAATTAACACATTTAACATAAGTGGTGATAGAAGCTAGGTCGTAATCGTAGTTGTAATGACCAATTATGTGTGTAAAAACTAATGGTTTACCTTCTTATAATCCACACTTTAAGCTGTCGATCTACCATTTCTTTCGATGAACGCAGAATAGTCTCTCCAGAAAATTTTTTACTTCAGAACCAGCATTTTTGACAAATGCAGCATCTTTATTATTATCGCCACCATTCTGTGTTTATGGAAATTCTTCCACTGATAGTCGCTAGTTAATGACAGTATTTGAGCAGAATATTTTAAGTTTTCTTGTTAGACATCGATTGGCATACTTTTTTAGTGAATTTTAATCCGTTTTTTCAGATTACAGGCTTCACATAAGTCCAATTGCACAAATGTATAAACATGGTGGATATTTTCCATTTCGAAAGAATGGCTTGATTTGCATATGGCTCTCAAACACTTGGCCAGCTTTACTTGTATTCTTGTTTTGAAAAGTTATCCACTTGAAGACTTATTCTCCCAATGTGAGGTTATAGCTTACTTAGCTTGCCTTGAATAGTTCCCAGTAAGTGGAAGAAGTTCACACTGCCAGTGTTTTGCTATTATATTAAGAGCGATTGACCTTTGTTTAGAATACACGTCTGCTACTTCTGTCACTAATTTTCTCTCTTGAGCTGCAAACCTAAATGAGTAGGTGAAGATTTGCTAAACGACCATTTATGTTACATATTACGCCTTTTTTCTTTTATTTTATGCTAAATTACATTATCGATGACAACATTAAATCTTAGATATGAGAGTGGGCATCCCTGTTTGACACTGTTGGTGACTTTGATACTTGTTAACTTGAAGAAGGGGTATTAGTTTGCATTATAATTATTTTACTAGAGCTTATATGTTTATTTGCAGTCTCTTTAAATTATTTTAAATTACTTGAATTGAGTTCTTAGCCTTGCGAAATTCCTTAACTGTAGATGTATGTACTTTATTGGCACTGCCAAATCATTTAGTTCCGTGTCTAAGAATTTTTTTTTAATTTCTAATTCATTTACCACACAATTAATGTTACGACATTTATTTAAAGTTTAATTGATTTTAAAAAATTATTAGAGACTCCTACATGACATATAAAACAGCAATGTTTTCTGAATGACCAACTTTAACACCTTCAACACCACAGACAGACAATTAACATTTGCTTTAAAGATCACTTACTCAGAGCACTGATTTCTGTTTTTTACGATACCAAAACCAGTCAATGGTAGTTTTTTTTTTATTGAAAAACAAGTGTTTGATTTTAAAGTTCAAGTATGTAAATTAGTTAACACAGTTAGTTACTGACTTACTACTCAAGAGACAGACAGAGAGAGGCAGTCATTAACCGAACAACTGGTGGTGGTTGTGGTGGTGCTGTTTAAGACTTAAACTACCAAACTACACTGTATTTAAAAAGCAATTATGCTGTAAAATTTATTGTTCAATAACATGTGAATTGTTTTTATAACTAGTTTTGAAATTGTGGACCCGAAAACAAAGAAAACTAGACTTAGAAGTTTTTTAAAAACAAAACCTCATACTTAATAAAGCTTTTCCCGTGTGTTACAAATTGCGAATTAATTTATGCTGCCATAAATTTAAATGCAGTTTCCTAAATAAAATGCCAGATTTTTTTCTTGAATGAAGTATGGCTTGGCAATTTGATTTTAAAGTCAAGAACAGTTGTGTATTTATTTTTGTGCTTGACTGTCATGCATTTTATTTGTCCTTAAAACATATTTATTTTATTTTTTTGATTTTATTTCTTTTTAAATTGGTTGACCAACTGCTCAAAAGATTTCATTCAATACAATGTTAAATGATGCCAAAGGGTACATAAAAAAACAACAAAAACCTGTTGACATTTGATGACAATTTCAATGGCTAAGCAATTATTGAAACACATTTTTTTTAACTTTATTTTTAAATTTATTAAATGCTTGATTGCTATTATGAATATAAATAAAGTTTTATTTGTTATAAAACAAAAACACCAAAAACAAAATGTAAATCAACCACCACATGCCATCATCATAATTTTCTTATGAATTGAACGAACGTAAAATAAAGGAAGAAAAATATTTTTTTTTAATTTTCGGATTGCTTCAGAACATATTTATTAAAGTTTTATTGTTGTAACCTTTGTTTTCTTCCATATGGGGAAAATATTCAAAATTTGTTAATGTTTTTTTTCTAACTGTAAAGATTTTATGTTTTCAACACCAAAAAACCCTCAAGTCATTACATTTATGACCGGATATGGTAAAAGGCCTGTACTGTTATTAGTTTTTGTCGATATTTCCAAAGAACAAAGACGAATTAAACAAAGGTGAACTTAAACAACAGAAAACATATAAAATACAATATTACTCATTTCGTACATGCATAAATTTGTATCTCGTAAACAAAAGACTTAAGCAACAAACTTTATCTTTTAATATTTGATGTCTTGTTTAGTTTATCTTTTGTAAACCAAATTTTTTTATTTTATTTTACGTAAAACAATTTATTTTTATTTGTTTATTTATTAATTACAATACAATTACAAATTATATTTATTTATTTACGATCTTATATGCTCAGTATAAAGTAACAGAGGCTCACGACACTCACGCTAATATTCTAGCACACTACCCACTAGACTAGCAGAACCCCCTCCCAGATAAAAATAATGCTTTCAGCTTTAATTAATTAGTAATTTGCTACTACTTTGCATTGAAATATGAAAGATTGGTTGGAAGGCTTCTATCGACCCTTAAACTGGAAACAAAGGTTGACTATAGTCTAGTGAACTTGTTGTAATACCACAATGAATCTTACTTACTTAATTGATCATTACAACCCTTTAGTCAGGATTATGATGTGTGTGCGTGTGCCAATAGTTTTAACGTCAAATCCGAACGACAAAACTTGAGAAAATTTGTCTTTTTATTTACTATCACAGTTTTTGCCATAAGACTACTAATAATAAAAAAAAACCCGAAGAAAACTTCCATTTAATTCTAAAATCTCACGAAACTCATGCGAAAGCCTACTATCTGACTTCGACAGATTTGTGTGTACTATATATAACTATATGCTACTTTCTCCTACGACATAACGCAATACGTGTATCCAGTAGAAGAAAAATTATTTCCTGCTCTTTCCCATCTCTTGAACTTCTGAAAAATTAAAAAATATAAAAACTTATCCTTTTTTTAGCAGACTTGAACCATGTCATTGCATGTCTCTCATATTTACTTCACCAGAAAAAGGTATCTTCAGATGTCATTTATATCGATGCTCAATATCTCCGCGATATGTTGCTCTAAATATCTTATACGTCCTTCCAACAAGAACTTTGGAATTTTGACAATTGATAACAGCAATTTTGTTAAGCTATATCTGACAAAATAATTGCCTTTTTTTTCAAACTGTTTCTTCCAAATCACCACAGACGACAATAGATAATGATTGTTTTCACTGAATAGATTTTGGAACGATTGGCAACTGACCGTAATATTCATCGAAAAATTATCTTCAGCGCTGCAACCTATTTTTGGATGAATGGTGACGTGAACAAACAAATTTGCCGTAGTTGGCCTGATCATAATTGTCTGCGGCGAGCACTACTTACAAATTACAAATTTCTTTTAACTTGAATTAGATGATTTGGACAGCAAAATATAATTCCATTAGAACGTACCACATAGCTCACGCGACATTAGATATTCCATACGAGGTTTTGACGGCATGGTCTTCTCACGTCAAACTTTGACGTCGTTAAACTCGCAGGTGTATGCGAATAAGCCACTAACCACAGCGGTCCTCAAAGTCAATATAATCCAAGCCATCGGCTAAATTCAATATGATTTATGCGCCAAAGCGGACATTTGAAAAATGTCTTATTCCACACACAAAGGCATAAATAGAACTTTCAAACCTATAAAATATTTTGATGATATAGCACACACAGTATGTTGGTTTATTAAACGTAAGGTCACGGTCAGACGTCTCCAACAAAACGAAATTTAAAAAAAACATTTCTTTCGGCGACTTCTTTTCATCAGATTGTTGTCAAAAACTCTGTGAGTAAAATAAAATTGACATGAAAAGGTTTCATAAAAATCTGTCGTTCGGAGCCGACTTTTAAAATGTAGGTCCCACTACTCGTATAAAAATTAATATGGTGGCCATTCCGTAACTCAAAGTATTTTTGCATTGAACTCAAATTATTTTCTGCAAAAAAAAAACTTTTACTCCATATCGTTGTAATTGCTTGCAATTTGGTTTTTAATAATTTACCTGTCAATTATATTTACTTTTTGCTTTGTAAAGCAAAACAAAAAAATAAGGCTTTATAAGGTAAAAAAAAAAATATGAAACAAAAGACTGAGCAAACAAAAACTTCAACGAAGCAAACAACAGAACCATATTGCCTTTTCTATACAAAAAAGTGTCCATTAAAAATGAAAGAAATACAATAAAATCCATTAAATTATTGTTATTTGAAGCAAAAAATAAAAAAAAAAGAAAAAATTAAAAAAAAATATAAAAAATTACAAAAAAAAGTTTTAAAAGTAAAAAAATTAAAAAAAAAACTTTAATTGACATTTTAATTTAAAAGAAAATGAAACCACACCACATGACGTCATTGTAACGCCTGTTTACATGACTTATATATTTTTTTAATACCATTTAGGTGACAACATGGTAATGGTGATGGTGATTAATAAATGGCTTTAATTAAAATGACAAAGAAAATTATTAAATAGCCTACACATACATACATACATACAGACATAATATTTATAAGAAACAGTAGTTTTTGTTTGATTTCGTTTTCTTAAAATTGTTTAAGCCTATGTTCCCATTGTTCACAGCCTATGGAATTTAGTGGCTAATAAAATTGCCTTTAAGTGGGTGTTAAATTTCCGGCGTTAAAATTTTTTGGCTTGATTTTCATATAAAATTAATTAAAAACTAAGATTAAATAAAATCTACTCTGATTTATTTATAACAGTTTTATTTTTTCTATTTTGTTTTGTATTCCAACTAAAAATAAAAATAAAATCAAAGCAAATTGATGAAGTTAATATCATATGTTGTGTTGGTTGACCAACCAATTATGGTTGGCTTTCTTGGCTATTGTAGAGTAAATTAAACTTTGTCAATGAACCCACTCAGATTTCGTGTTTTAATGGTTTGTTTTGTTATTTCTTTTAGATGGTTCATTACGTTTCAGCATCAGCCTTAACATCACAAAACTCATTGGCTCTACAGAATCATCAGCAATTAACATTTGGCCAATTATTAAGAGCTGCCGGCAATATGGGCGATATTCGAGATTGTCCGGTAAGTTTAAATGTGTTTGTATTCAACCGAAACAAATAAACAAATTTTAAAAATATTTTTTCTCCTTTTCCAGAACTCCTGTGGTGCCAAAATTGGCATATGCCGTGCTCTTTTAAATAGGCCCGATGTTGTGTCCATAGGCATAGTGTGGGATTCAGAGAGACCCGCTGCCGAACAGGTTCATTCAGTCTTGAAGGCCATCGGCACCAATTTGAGATTAGCCGATGTTTTCCATCAAGTCTCCGAACAAAGATGGGCTCAAAATGTTCAACATGAGCTTGTGGGCATTGTCTCCTACTACGGCAAACACTACACCACCTTCTTTTTCCATACCAAACTCAAGGTTTGGGTCTATTTTGATGATGCCAATGTGAAGGAGGTAAGCCAGCTAAACCTTCTGAATGTTTGAAACAATAACTGAAACATACTCCTTCTTTTTTGTTTTTCTAGGTTGGTCCCCACTGGGAAGGTGTGGTTGACAAGTGTAGTCGTGGCCGTTATCAGCCATTGCTTTTATTATATGCTGTACCCCAGCCAGCTTCAAACCCAGCCAGCAATTCATCTTCAATACAAATGACTTCTGCTCAATATATGCAGGAATTGGCTCATAATTCGCAATCGCCTGTTGTCAGGCGTGCTATAACACCAAGTCCTGAGAAACCCCAGCTGGGTAATACCAGACGTGCCATTACGCCCACTCCTTTAAGAGTGCCCAACGATTATCAAAATCTCAGTGTTATACAGAAGAATATATTTCCTCAGAACCCATCAGCAGACAATAATGGAGCCCATATGCCCGGTTTGGGTAACGATGAAACCGATTCGTATATCAGCCGCAAAACCGTGGAACATGTTTTAAATGCTCAGTACCAGAATTTGAGTATCATCCAGGATAAAATCTTTCCTCAAGATGAAAAGGAAATCTCTGCAATGACCAATTATCACCAACGCAAGTCTTTGGAGGCTGTTTTAAATGCCCAATTGGCCCGCAAGCATCAACAGCATTTGCAATTGCAAAGAAGCCACAGTGCCGAATCTGGCCATGTTTCTGGTTCTTCAGCTTCGTCCACCACTTCTTCCACAAATTCCTCCTCACCGCCCAGTGATGGTCTCACAATACCCGAACATTTAAATCAGCCAAGACGCCGTGACTCGGGCAATTGGTCTGGTGATCGCAATTCAGCCAGTTCTGCTTCTTCCACCACTTTGGACAACCCCTACTTGTATATGGTAGGCAAACGTTCTGCGTCTGCAGTGCCTCAAAGTCCCACACGCAATGGTCTGCCCTATGATGCGGGCTATGATTCATTTTCATTGAGTTCCACCGATTCCTATCCACCAAAACATCCCTTAAATCCTCAGTTGGCTAAAATACCAGAAGCTTCGCCTTCGGTGGTCTTGACTGGGGACTGTGAGAAATTATGTCATGAGGCTGATCAACTGCTTGAGAAATCTCGTATTTTAGAAGAATCTCATGATCTAGAAACTGCCTTGGTTCTGTGTAATGCAGCAGCTGGCAGAGCCCGGGCTGCCATGGATGCTCCCTACAGTAATCCCCATACTATGACGTTTGCACGCATGAAACACAATACATGTGTCATGAGAGCTCGTTCTCTACATCGTCGCATACTCATTGAAAAAGGCGCCGAAATGGATGCCACACCCGAAATGAAACACATGCGTGAGGGTAGCACCAGCAGTGTTATACGTCACGTAAGGCAAAACAGTAAAGATAAGACACTGGAGAAGAGTCCTTCGCAATCTGCCATGACCACCATTAATTCACCCACAAACAACAATAACATTAACAACAAATCCATTGAGATTTATGCCACTTTACCGAAAAAGAAAAGTCCTCTTAAGGCTTTGATAACTGCTTCCACCAACGAGGTCGATAACATAGAATACGAAGCCACACCAACAAAACCAGAACGTGAGGGACGTTCTTTATTCGGCCGCAATAGCAGCAAACAGGATAAGGATAAGAGAAGTCGCAGTGAAGATCGCAATAAAATCAATAAAGAGTTCTCCTTGACTGAAACTCTTTTGGTGAATGCCAAGGATACCTTGAAGAAACACAAGGAAGATAAAGATGAAAAGAAGGAGAAGGACAAGAATGGCAAGAAACAACATAAAATAAGACGTAAACTCTTAATGGGAGGCCTAATAAGACGTAAAAATCGTTCAATGCCTGACCTAACTGAGGCAGGCGATGAGGTTGCTAATAACGCTCAAGCGGCCAATAGTAAAGCTCCCCTTACAGCCTCTGTAGATGATTCTGTTGTGGGTTTGCAGCATAAGAACTCCATGAGTGGCTATATTTCGGAAGGCCACTTTGATTATCGCGACCCAGCAGCCAAAAATGGCTCCACCGCAAATCCTAATCTGGAAAGAAGTAAATTGATGCGTAAGAGCTTCCACGGCAGTGGTAGGCAATTGACCGTGGTGGCCAAAGTGGCACCACCACCACCGCCCATGCGGACTTCTTCGACTTTAACGCAACAACAACTGCAACAACAATTAGCCTTGCAGCAACAGCAAGATGCTGCTCTAATGCAACATTTCCATCACGAGGCGAATTTATCGAACATATCAGCCATGAGTTCAAATACATCCATTAGTGAGGATTCCTGTCAAACAATTATAACTACCTGTGCACAGGTACATTCGGAACAGAGTCCACTTAAGGAACAACTATTCCAACAACAACAGCAACAGTATAAAGTCATGAATCTTAACGATCAAGGACAAGATGAAGTTGACGGTTTGGGCCATCCGTCCTCAGCTCAACATGTACGCCAAGATTCTCAAGATTTTCCACCACCGCCACCGCCTTTGGAATTGCCGCCCTACCCCAGCCCACCGCATTCTGTGTCGCATTCACGACAAGCCAGCGAAGATTTTCCACCACCACCACCGGAAATCGATATGGAGCCTCTAAATCAACAAATTAATCAAATTCAAGCTCTGGAAGCAGCCAATAAACAACAACGGACACTAGAATCCATGGAAGGTACCACTTCCATATTGGCACAATTGCAGCAACGCAAACACTTAATGAGCATGCGCAAGGAAAACTCCAATACACCCACACTCAATCAAATGAACTCCAATGAGAACTCTTGGTTGAGAGAACTACAAAGCAAACAGTTGCAAAGGCAACAAGAGCTCACAAATGTGCAAAGCATTGCACAGAGATATGAACAGCAGCAATCTCCCAGTCCTATGAGAGCATTTGGATCTCAAGAGCTGTTGAATGCAAAACCACCCACCTCTACAATTACCAATAAAAATGTGCGAAATCCAATGAATGGTTTGCCAACAAGTAAAAACGAAAGCGATGAGGTAGATTGTCTGCCACAGAGACCACCACCACCTTTAATGCCACAAAGGCAACACCAACAGCAGCAGCAACAGCAAGCCATTAATTCCATACTGCCTAAGCCTAAATACGACATCTCACAAACGCAAATAGCCGAGGAAATACGAGAAGTGGAACTGCTTAACACTATGGTGCAGCAGACCCTTAATAATAACCAGACGAACGCCGCTAACAATAATTTGGCGCCAGCCAAGAGGGTCAAGAAAAAGAGTGTTTCCTTCTGTGATCAGGTTATATTGGTGGCCACAGCCGATAACGAAGAGGATGATGACTTTATTCCCAATCCCATCTTGGAACGTGTACTCAGAACGGCACAGAATCCCAACGATAAGGTAACAGCCCAAATGATACAACAACAACAACAGAACATAATGAGACTACAAACAGAGGCTCCCACACGCAATGTACAACAACATCAGCCACTACCGCAGCCTCAGCCATTGCCACCGGCTCAACAACAGCAACAACAGTCGCTAGCAATAGCCGCAAATCATATGGTGCAACAGTCACCCATGTTGGGAGCAGAGAGAAGAGCCTCTCTGACAAATCAACAAGATATGCAACGTTATGTACAATTGCAAAGACCCCAAATGGAGGCTTTAAGGCTGCAACAACAGCAGATACAACAACAGCAGATACAACAACAGCAGCAGCAGCAACAGCAACAAATGCAGCAGCAACAACAGCTGATAATGCATCAGCAACAGCAAATGCAAAAACCTGCACAACAATTAGCCACGGGCCAAGTTTATACCCCCATCTCGGACATTTATCGCCTGCAGCAGCAACAACAGCAACAAATTGCTGCAAGTAATCCTATGTCACAACACAATGAAACACTACATATTAATCAACATCATCAGCAACAACAACAGCACTTGGAACCTGCCCCCGTCACACTTAATCAGCAAGTGGTGCCACGCACAAGTATGAGCGGCATCGCTAATGTTGCCACGCAGCAACATATGCAGATGCTGGCAGCACATACACTACAACAACAGCACCAGCAAGCTACACAAAACTATAATATGTCTAGACATGCTATGGCACAAACAGCAACCAACAATTATTATCCAGGTATAGCTGGACTAGAACAACCGCCTGCAACAAATGCACAACAACATATACCCTCGCCCTACCAGCGTGTACCGCTGCCGCACGGTTATGCCACCAATGAACCCTACCAGAGAGCACCACAACAATTAAATCCCGCCCAGCTACAACAAACCCACAATCATCCATATCTACCGCTGCCTCAAGCCACGACTGCCTGCGGCCAATTGCAAAACCAGCCCAGCAAAACCAAGAAAGTAAGCTTTGAACCTGGTACAAAAGGTGAATCCATGGAATCCATTAACAACATCAATGGTCTACCACCCAAGCCGACTATGTTGCCACAGCAGCAGCAGCAGCAGCAGCAACAACAACAACATGGTCTACCATCCAATCAACAACAATTGATGCAAAACCCGAACAACAACCTGCCGCCGCATACTGACACTAACGCTGTAAATGTTACTGCCATACCTACCCGTGTCTACAACAATGCAATCGTTAAGGCCTCCGCCAAGGCAGCCGAATGCAATCTGTGTCGCAAACGCCATGTCATAGCACCACAACAATACTGCACCAATTGTGAATACTACTTGAAAATGTTAAACAACCGTAGATAAGGCTTTTTTCCCCATATGCGCCCATACGGCAATTGATTATTCTCTTTTTGAATCTCATATGAAGCTAGTAACAATGCAAATAATTTCAATGTACATATGTATACATGTATGTATGTATATAATGTACATATATTTGTGTAGGTAAGTATTTATATTTAAAACAAAAAGAAAAAAAGAAAAGAAAACTTTCTCTTGTGATATTTTGTTGGTTAATGAAAAAGGGAAAAAAGGCTTTACATTCTACGAGAAAGGTAATCGAATTACAAATTTATTTCTTTAAATATTGTACGTATGTAATCCTACAAGCCTGCTATGCATGCTTTCTAATGCTTTAATCAATTACTAAACAAAAATTAGAATCCTTTAAACCCGCCTCCCTCCTTTCGAGCTTCCGTTTTTCACAAAATGTTCCCCGACATCAATGTTTTTTTTTATTATTTTATTTTTAATTTTTAGGTAAACACTGTTTAACAGTTATACGTTCGTATATATACATGTTCAATAGTATATTCCTTAGAAGGCGTGGCATTTATGGGCGGAAATAAATTTTGCTAAATAGCTGATGTTTTTTTTCTATCGTATAGCGAAAACTTTATGTCATTATCTCTTATAGTTTCCGAGTTATAAACAAAATTGTAAAATTGTTTAACAAAAAACACTTCCTGCTGAATTCTGTTGGCCTGGTACTGGAAAAAAAATTTTGAACGAAAAATTAGAAAATATTTTTCAACATACACACACACACGCACATGTACAATCGTATAACAATTCTACATTTGTGTGAAAATCTCGGAAACTATAAGGGATAATGACAATCAGCTTTCACCATGCGACTGGAAAAAACATCAGCTTTCCAACAATAAATAAATTCGCCCCCAAATATTAATTACCGCCTGAAATATAAGGCATTTTTCTTTTAATTGTATTTTTAATTATTAATTTAAGTCTTAAAACGTAATTTTAATTTTAATTTTTTTTTTATTCATAATTTTTATTTAAGCTAAGCTATTAGGCTAAGTTTTAATATTAAAAAATTTTTATATTTTAACGTTCCATTACATTTTATAACGTTTTCAATAATATTTTTACAGCAAAAAAAGATTGAAAAGAAGACCCAGAAAAAAAGAAATGAAACTGAAAGAAAAGACGATGATTAAAACCATCCACTGCAAAAAAAAAAAGAAAACCAGAAGAAGAAGAGTAAATATTACAATGATTTTTCAATAAAAATAAAATATTTTTTACCCTAAAACAAAAGCATTTTTTCTAATATATCGAGAAAAATAAATATTTAAAATGATTTAGTTTGATCAGGCAATTGTACTTACTCAATTACTTACGGGTGGCTATAATGTACTTAAGCAAATTCCTCATACGCATAGAATTTCAATTTACTCCGATTTCTAAATTCAATAAATCTACCAGGCGATCAGAATTTCCAAATGAACGAAATTCTACTAAAAATTGAAAAAACCACAAAAAATCGACATACACACACACGCACATGTGCAATCGTATAACAATTTTACATTTGTGCGAATATCTCGGAAACTATAAGAGATAATGATATGCAGTTTTCACCATGCGACTGGAAAAAACATAAGCTTTCCAACAATAAATAAATTCGCCCCCAAATATTAAATACCGCTTGAAATATAAGGCATTATATATACAAATTCAGTATATTTCTTAGAAGGCGTGGCATTTATGGGCGGAAATAAATTTTGCTAAATAGCTGATGTTTTTTTCTATCGTATAGCGAAAACTCAATGTCATTATCTCTTATAGTTTCCGAGTTATAAGCAAAATTGTAAAATTGTTTAACAAAAAACACTTCCTGCTGAATTCTGTTGGCCTGGTAACGGCAGAAAATTTTTGAATGAAAAATTTGAAAATATTTTTCGACATACACACACACACACGCACATGTACAATCGAATAACAATTTTACATTGGTGCGAATATCTCGGAAACTATAAGAGATAATGACAAGCAGTTTTCACCATGCGACTGGAAAAAACATCAGCTTTCCAACAATAAATAAATTTGCTACCAAATTTTAAATAATTAATTTTATTTTAATTTATTTTAATTTTTTTTTTATTCATAATTTTTATTTAAGCTAAGCTATTAGGCTAAGTTTTAATATTAAAAAATTTTTATATTTTAACGTTCCATTACATTTTATAACGTTTTCAATAATATTTTTACAGCAAAAAAAGATTGAAAAGAAGACCCAGAAAAAAAGAAATGAAACTGAAAGAAAAGACGATGATTAAAACCATCCACTGCAAAAAAAAAAAAAAGAAAACCAGAAGAAGAAGAGTAAATATTACAATGATTTTTCAATAAAAATAAAATATTTTTTACCCTAAAACAAAAGCATTTTTTCTAATATATCGAGAAAAATAAATATTTAAAATGATTTAGTTTGATCAGGCAATTGTACTTACTCAATTACTTACGGGTGGCTATAATGTACTTAAGCAAATTCCTCATACGCATAGAATTTCAATTTACTCCGATTTCTAAATTCAATAAATCTACCAGGCGATCAGAATTTCCAAATGAACGAAATTCTACTAAAAATTGAAAAAACCACAAAAAATCGACATACACACACACGCACATGTACAATCGAATAACAATTTTACATTGGTGCGAATATCTCGGAAACTATAAGAGATAATGACAAGCAGTTTTCACCATGCGACTGGAAAAAACATCAGCTTTCCAACAATAAATAAATTTGCTACCAAATTTTAAATACCGCCTGAAATATAAGGCATTATATATAAAAACTCAATATATTTCTTAGTAGGCGTGGCATTTGTGGGCGGAAATAAATTTTGCTAAATAGCTGATGATTTTTTCCATCGTATAGCGAAAACCCAATGTCGTTATCTCTTATAGTTTCCGAGTTATAAGCAAAATTGTAAAAGTGTTTAACAAAAAACACTTCCTGCTGAATTCTGTTGGCCTGGTAACGGCAGAAAAATTTTGAATGAAAAATTTGAAAATATTTTTCGACATACACACACACACGCACATGTACAATCGTATAACAATTTTACATTGGTGCGAATATCTCGGAAACTATAAGAGATAATGACAAGCAGTTTTCACCATACGACTGGAAAAAACATCAGCTTTCCAACAATAAATAAATTTGCTACCAAATTTTAAGTACCGCCTGAAATATAAGGCATTATATCTAAAAACTCAATATATTTCTTAATAGGCGTGGCATTTGTGGGCGGAAATAAATTTTGCTAAATAGCTGATGCTTTTTTCTATCGTATAGCGAAAACCCAGTTTCCGAGTTATAAGCAAAATTGTAAAAGTGTTTAACAAAAAACACTTCCTGCTGAATTCTGTTAGCCTGGTAACGGCAGAAAATTTTTGAATGAAAAATTTGAAAATATTTTTCGACATACACACACACACGCACATGTACAATCGTATAAGAATTTTACATTGGTGCGAATATCTCGGAAACTATAAGAGATAATGACAAGCAGTTTTCACCATACGACTGGAAAAAACATCAGCTTTCCAACAATAAATAAATTTGCTACCAAATTTTAAATACCGCCTGAAATATAAGGCATTATATATAAAAACTCAATATATTTCTTAATAGGCGTGGCATTTGTGGGCGGAAATAAATTTTGCTAAATAGCTGATGATTTTTTCCATCGTATAGCGAAAACCCAATGTCGTTATCTCTTATAGTTTCCGAGTTATAAGCAAAATTGTAAAAGTGTTTAACAAAAAACACTTCCTGCTGAATTCTGTTGGCCTGGTAACGGCAGAAAATTTTTGAATGAAAAATTTGAAAATATTTTTCGACATACACACACACACGCACATGTACAATCGTATAAGAATTTTACATTGGTGCGAATATCTCGGAAACTATAAGAGATAATGACAAGCAGTTTTCACCATACGACTGGAAAAAACATCAGCTTTCCAACAATAAATAAATTTGCTACCAAATTTTAAATAATTAATTTTATTTTAATTTATTTTAATTTTTTTTTTATTCATAATTTTTATTTAAGCTAAGCTATTAGGCTAAGTTTTAATATTAAAAAATTTTTATATTTTAACGTTCCATTACATTTTATAACGTTTTCAATAATATTTTTACAGCAAAAAAAGATTGAAAAGAAGACCCAGAAAAAAAGAAATGAAACTGAAAGAAAAGACGATGATTAAAACCATCCACTGCAAAAAAAAAAAAAGAAAACCAGAAGAAGAAGAGTAAATATTACAATGATTTTTCAATAAAAATAAAATATTTTTTACCCTAAAACAAAAGCATTTTTTCTAATATATCGAGAAAAATAAATATTTAAAATGATTTAGTTTGATCAGGCAATTGTACTTACTCAATTACTTACGGGTGGCTATAATGTACTTAAGCAAATTCCTCATACGCATAGAATTTCAATTTACTCCGATTTCTAAATTCAATAAATCTACCAGGCGATCAGAATTTCCAAATGAACGAAATTCTACTAAAAATTGAAAAAACCACAAAAAATCGACATACACACACACGCACATGTACAATCGTATAACAATTTTACATTGGTGCGAATATCTCGGAACTATAAGAGATAATGACAAGCAGTTTTCGCCATACGACTGGAAAAAACATCAGCTTTCCAACAATAAATAAATTTGCTACCAAATTTTAAATACCGCCTGAAATATAAGGCATTATATATAAAAACTCAATATATTTCTAAGTAGGCGTGGTATTTGTGGGCGGAAATAAATTTTGCTAAAAAGCTGATGCTTTTTTCTATCGTATAGCGAAAACCCAATGGCGTTATCTCTTACAGTTTCCGAGTTATAAGCAAAATTGTAAAAGTGTTTAACAAAAAACACTTCCTGCTGAATTCTGCTGGCCTGCTAACGGCAGAAAAATTTTGAATGAAAAATTTGAAAATATTTTTCGACATACACACACACACGCACATGTACAATCGTATAACAATTTTACATTGGTGCGAATATCTCGGAAACTATAAGAGATAATGACAAGCAGTTTTCACCATGCGACTGGAAAAAACATCAGCTTTCCAACAATAAATAAATTTGCTACCAAATTTTAAATACCGCCTGAAATATAAGGCATTATATATAAAAACTCAATATATTTCTTAGTAGGCGTGGCATTTGTTGGCGGAAATAAATTTTGCTAAAAAGCTGATGCTTTTTTCTATCGTATAGCGAAAACCCAATGTCGTTATCTCTTATAGTTTCCGAGTTATAAGCAAGATTGTAAAAGTGTTTAACAAAAAACACTTCCTGCTGAATTCTGTTGGCCTGGTAACGGCAGAAAATTTTTGAATGAAAAATTTGAAAATATTTTTCGACATACACACACACACGCACATGTACAATCGTATAACAATTTTACATTGGTGCGAATATCTCGGAAACTATAAGCGATAATGACAAGCAGTTTTCACCATGCGACTGGAAAAAACATCAGCTTTCCAACAATAAATAAATTTGCTACCAAATTTTAAATACCGCCTGAAATATAAGGCATTATATATAAAAACTCAATATATTTCTTAATAGGCGTGGCATTTGTTGGCGGAAATAAATTTTGCTAAAAAGCTGATGCTTTTTTCTATCGTATAGGAAAACCCAATGTCGTTATCTCTTACAGTTTCCGAGTTATAAGCAAAATTGTAAAAGTGTTTAACAAAAAACACTTCCTGCTGAATTCTGTTGGCCTGGTAACGGAAGAAAATTTTTGAATGAAAAATTTTAAAATATTTTTCGACATACACACACACACGCACATGTACAATCGTATAACAATTTTACATTGGTGCGAATATCTCGGAAACTATAAGAGATAATGACAAGCAGTTTTCACCATACGACTGGAAAAAACATCAGCTTTCCAACAATAAATAAATTTGCTACCAAATTTTAAATACCGCCTGAAATATAAGGCATTATATCTAAAAACTCAATATATTTCTTAATAGGCGTGGCATTTGTGGGCGGAAATAAATTTTGCTAAATAGCTGATGCTTTTTTCTATCGTATAGCGGAAACCCAATGTCGTTATCTCTTACAGTTTCCGAGTTATAAGCAAAATTGTAAAAGTGTTTAACAAAAAACACTTCCTGCTGAATTCTGTTGGCCTGGTAACGGAAGAAAATTTTTGAATGAAAAATTTTAAAATATTTTTCGACATACACACACACACGCACATGTACAATCGTATAACAATTTTACATTGGTGCGAATATCTCGGAAACTATAAGAGATAATGACAAGCAGTTTTCACCATACGACTGGAAAAAACATCAGCTTTCCAACAATAAATAAATTTGCTACCAAATGTTAAATACCGCCTGAAATATAAGGCATTATATCTAAAAACTCAATATATTTCTTAATAGGCGTGGCATTTGTGGGCGGAAATAAATTTTGCTAAATAGCTGATGATTTTTTCCATCGTATAGCGAAAACCCAATGTCGTTATCTCTTATAGTTTCCGAGTTATAAGCAAAATTGTAAAAGTGTTTAACAAAAAACACTTCCTGCTGAATTCTGTTGGCCTGGTAACGGCAGAAAATTTTTGAATGAAAAATTTGAAAATATTTTTCGACATACACACACACACGCACATGTACAATCGTATAAGAATTTTACATTGGTGCGAATATCTCGGAAACTATAAGAGATAATGACAAGCAGTTTTCACCATACGACTGGAAAAAACATCAGCTTTCCAACAATAAATAAATTTGCTACCAAATTTTAAATACCGCCTGAAATATAAGGCATTATATATAAAAACTCAATATATTTCTAAGTAGGCGTGGTATTTGTGGGCGGAAATAAATTTTGCTAAAAAGCTGATGCTTTTTTCTATCGTATAGCGAAAACCCAATGGCGTTATCTCTTACAGTTTCCGAGTTATAAGCAAAATTGTAAAAGTGTTTAACAAAAAACACTTCCTGCTGAATTCTGCTGGCCTGCTAACGGCAGAAAAATTTTGAATGAAAAATTTGAAAATATTTTTCGACATACACACACACACGCACATGTACAATCGTATAAGAATTTTACATTGGTGCGAATATCTCGGAAACTATAAGAGATAATGACAAGCAGTTTTCACCATGCGACTGGAAAAAACATCAGCTTTCCAACAATAAATAAATTTGCTACCAAATTTTAAATACCGCCTGAAATATAAGGCATTATATATAAAAACTCAATATATTTCTTAGTAGGCGTGGCATTTGTGGGCGGAAATAAATTTTGCTAAAAAGCTGATGCTTTTTTCTATCGTATAGCGAAAACCCAATGTCGTTATCTCTTATAGTTTCCGAGTTATAAGCAAGATTGTAAAAGTGTTTAACAAAAAACACTTCCTGCTGAATTCTGTTGGCCTGGTAACGGCAGAAAATTTTTGAATGAAAAATTTGAAAATATTTTTCGACATACACACACACACGCACATGTACAATCGTATAACAATTTTACATTGGTGCGAATATCTCGGAAACTATAAGCGATAATGACAAGCAGTTTTCACCATGCGACTGGAAAAAACATCAGCTTTCCAACAATAAATAAATTTGCTACCAAATTTTAAATACCGCCTGAAATATAAGGCATTATATATAAAAACTCAATATATTTCTTAATAGGCGTGGCATTTGTTGGCGGAAATAAATTTTGCTAAAAAGCTGATGCTTTTTTCTATCGTATAGGAAAACTCAATGTCGTTATCTCTTACAGTTTCCGAGTTATAAGCAAAATTGTAAAAGTGTTTAACAAAAAACACTTCCTGCTGAATTCTGTTGGCCTGGTAACGGAAGAAAATTTTTGAATGAAAAATTTTAAAATATTTTTCGACATACACACACACACGCACATGTACAATCGTATAAGAATTTTACATTGGTGCGAATATCTCGGAAACTATAAGAGATAATGACAAGCAGTTTTCACCATACGACTGGAAAAAACATCAGCTTTCCAACAATAAATAAATTTGCTACCAAATTTTAAATACCGCCTGAAATATAAGGCATTATATCTAAAAACTCAATATATTTCTTAATAGGCGTGGCATTTGTGGGCGGAAATAAATTTTGCTAAAAAGCTGATGCTTTTTTCTATCGTATAGCGAAAATCCAATGTCGTTATCTCTTATAGTTTCCGAGTTATAAGCAAAATTGTAAAAGTGTTTAACAAAAAACACTTCCTGCTGAATTCTGTTGGCCTGGTAACGGCAGAAAATTTTTGAATGAAAAATTTGAAAATATTTTTCGACATACACACACACACGCACATGTACAATCGTATAACAATTTTACATTGGTGCAAATATCTCGGAAACTATAAGCGATAATGACAAGCAGTTTTCACCATGCGACTGGAAAAAACATCAGCTTTCCAACAATAAATAAATTTGCTACCAAATTTTAAATACCGCCTGAAATATAAGGCATTATATATAAAAACTCAATATATTTCTTAATAGGCGTGGCATTTGTTGGCGGAAATTAATTTTGCTAAAAAGCTGATGCTTTTTTCTATCGTATAGGAAAACTCAATGTCGTTATCTCTTACAGTTTCCGAGTTATAAGCAAAATTGTAAAAGTGTTTAACAAAAAACACTTCCTGCTGAATTCTGTTGGCCTGGTAACGGAAGAAAATTTTTGAATGAAAAATTTTAAAATATTTTTCGACATACACACACACACGCACATGTACAATCGTATAACAATTTTACATTGGTGCGAATATCTCGGAAACTATAAGAGATAATGACAAGCAGTTTTCACCATACGACTGGAAAAAACATCAGCTTTCCAACAATAAATAAATTTGCTACCAAATTTTAAATACCGCCTGAAATATAAGGCATTATATCTAAAAACTCAATATATTTCTTAATAGGCGTGGCATTTGTGGGCGGAAATAAATTTTGCTAAATAGCTGATGCTTTTTTCTATCGTATAGCGAAAACCCAATGTCGTTATCTCTTACAGTTTCCGAGTTATAAGCAAAATTGTAAAAGTGTTTAACAAAAAACACTTCCTGCTGAATTCTGTTGGCCTGGTAACGGAAGAAAAATTTTGAATGAAAAATTTTAAAATATTTTTCGACATACACACACACACGCACATGTACAATCGTATAACAATTTTACATTGGTGCGAATATCTCGGAAACTATAAGAGATAATGACAAGCAGTTTTCACCATACGACTGGAAAAAACATCAGCTTTCCAACAATAAATAAATTTGCTACCAAATGTTAAATACCGCCTGAAATATAAGGCATTATATATAAAAACTCAATATATTTCTTAGTAGGCGTGGCATTTGTGGGCGGAAATAAATTTTGCTAAATAGCTGATGATTTTTTCCATCGTATAGCGAAAACCCAATGTCGTTATCTCTTATAGTTTCCGAGTTATAAGCAAAATTGTAAAAGTGTTTAACAAAAAACACTTCCTGCTGAATTCTGTTGGCCTGGTAACGGAAGAAAATTTTTGAATGAAAAATTTTAAAATATTTTTCGACATACACACACACACGCACATGTACAATCGTATAAGAATTTTACATTGGTGCGAATATCTCGGAAACTATAAGAGATAATGACAAGCAGTTTTCACCATACGACTGGAAAAAACATCAGCTTTCCAACAATAAATAAATTTGCTACCAAATTTTAAATACCGCCTGAAATATAAGGCATTATATCTAAAAACTCAATATATTTCTTAATAGGCGTGGCATTTGTGGGCGGAAATAAATTTTGCTAAATAGCTGATGCTTTTTTCTATCGTATAGCGAAAACCCAATGTCGTTATCTCTTACAGTTTCCGAGTTATAAGCAAAATTGTAAAAGTGTTTAACAAAAAACACTTCCTGCTGAATTCTGTTGGCCTGGTAACGGAAGAAAATTTTTGAATGAAAAATTTTAAAATATTTTTCGACATACACACACACACGCACATGTACAATCGTATAACAATTTTACATTTGTGCGAATATCTCGGAAACTATAAGAGATAATGACAAGCAGTTTTCGCTATACGATAGAAAAAAACATCAGCTTTCCAACAATAAATAAATTTGCTACCAAATTTTAAATACCGCCTGAAATATAAGGCATTATATAAAAAAACTCAATATATTTCTAAGTAGGCGTGGTATTTGTGGGCGGATATAAATTTTGCTAAAAAGCTGATGCTTTTTTCTATCGTATAGCGAAAACCCAATGTCGTTATCTCTTATAGTTTCCGAGTTATAAGCAAAATTGTAAAAGTGTTTAACAAAAAACACTTCCTGCTGAATTCTGTTGGCCTGGTAACGGAAGAAAATTTTTGAATGAAAAATTTGAAAATATTTTTCGACATACACACACACACGCACATGTACAATCGTATAACAATTTTACATTGGTGCGAATATCTCGGAAACTATAAGAGATAATGACAAGCAGTTTTCACCATGCGACTGGAAAAAACATCAGCTTTCCAACAATAAATAAATTTGCTACCAAATTTTAAATACCGCCTGAAATATAAGGCATTATATATAACAACTCAATATATTTCTTAGTAGGCGTGGCATTTGTGGGCGGAAATAAATTTTGCTAAAAAGCTGATGCTTTTTTCTATCGTATAGCGAAAACCCAATGTCGTTATCTCTTACAGTTTCCGAGTTATAAGCAAAATTGTAAAAGTGTTTAACAAAAAACACTTCCTGCTGAATTCTGCTGGCCTGCTAACGGCAGAAAAATTTTGAATGAAAAATTTGAAAATATTTTTCGACATACACACACACGCACATGTACAATCGTATAACAATTTTACATTGGTGCGAATATCTCGGAAACTATAAGAGATAATGACAAGCAGTTTTCACCATACGACTGGAAAAAACATCAGCTTTCCAACAATAAATAAATTTGCTACCAAATTTTAAATACCGCCTGAAATATAAGGCATTATATCTAAAAACTCAATATATTTCTTAATAGGCGTGGCATTTGTGGGCGGAAATAAATTTTGCTAAATAGCTGATGCTTTTTTCTATCGTATAGCGAAAACCCAATGTCGTTATCTCTTACAGTTTCCGAGTTATAAGCAAAATTGTAAAAGTGTTTAACAAAAAACACTTCCTGCTGAATTCTGTTGGCCTGGTAACGGAAGAAAAATTTTGAATGAAAAATTTTAAAATATTTTTCGACATACACACACACACGCACATGTACAATCGTATAACAATTTTACATTGGTGCGAATATCTCGGAAACTATAAGAGATAATGACAAGCAGTTTTCACCATACGACTGGAAAAAACATCAGCTTTCCAACAATAAATAAATTTGCTACCAAATGTTAAATACCGCCTGAAATATAAGGCATTATATATAAAAACTCAATATATTTCTTAGTAGGCGTGGCATTTGTGGGCGGAAATAAATTTTGCTAAATAGCTGATGATTTTTTCCATCGTATAGCGAAAACCCAATGTCGTTATCTCTTATAGTTTCCGAGTTATAAGCAAAATTGTAAAAGTGTTTAACAAAAAACACTTCCTGCTGAATTCTGTTGGCCTGGTAACGGCAGAAAATTTTTGAATGAAAAATTTGAAAATATTTTTCGACATACACACACACACGCACATGTACAATCGTATAAGAATTTTACATTGGTGCGAATATCTCGGAAACTATAAGAGATAATGACAAGCAGTTTTCACCATACGACTGGAAAAAACATCAGCTTTCCAACAATAAATAAATTTGCTACCAAATTTTAAATACCGCCTGAAATATAAGGCATTATATCTAAAAACTCAATATATTTCTTAATAGGCGTGGCATTTGTGGGCGGAAATAAATTTTGCTAAATAGCTGATGCTTTTTTCTATCGTATAGCGAAAACCCAATGTCGTTATCTCTTACAGTTTCCGAGTTATAAGCAAAATTGTAAAAGTGTTTAACAAAAAACACTTCCTGCTGAATTCTGTTGGCCTGGTAACGGAAGAAAATTTTTGAATGAAAAATTTTAAAATATTTTTCGACATACACACACACACGCACATGTACAATCGTATAACAATTTTACATTTGTGCGAATATCTCGGAAACTATAAGAGATAATGACAAGCAGTTTTCGCTATACGACTGGAAAAAACATCAGCTTTCCAACAATAAATAAATTTGCTACCAAATTTTAAATACCGCCTGAAATATAAGGCATTATATAAAAAAACTCAATATATTTCTAAGTAGGCGTGGTATTTGTGGGCGGATATAAATTTTGCTAAAAAGCTGATGCTTTTTTCTATCGTATAGCGAAAACCCAATGTCGTTATCTCTTATAGTTTCCGAGTTATAAGCAAAATTGTAAAAGTGTTTAACAAAAAACACTTCCTGCTGAATTCTGTTGGCCTGGTAACGGCAGAAAATTTTTGAATGAAAAATTTGAAAATATTTTTCGACATACACACACACACGCACATGTACAATCGTATAACAATTTTACATTGGTGCGAATATCTCGGAAACTATAAGAGATAATGACAAGCAGTTTTCACCATGCGACTGGAAAAAACATCAGCTTTCCAACAATAAATAAATTTGCTACCAAATTTTAAATACCGCCTGAAATATAAGGCATTATATATAACAACTCAATATATTTCTTAGTAGGCGTGGTATTTGTGGGCGGAAATAAATTTTGCTAAAAAGCTGATGCTTTTTTCTATCGTATAGCGAAAACCCAATGTCGTTATCTCTTACAGTTTCCGAGTTATAAGCAAAATTGTAAAAGTGTTTAACAAAAAACACTTCCTGCTGAATTCTGCTGGCCTGCTAACGGCAGAAAAATTTTGAATGAAAAATTTGAAAATATTTTTCGACATACACACACACGCACATGTACAATCGTATAACAATTTTACATTGGTGCGAATATCTCGGAAACTATAAGAGATAATGACAAGCAGTTTTCACCATGCGACTGGAAAAAACATCAGCTTTCCAACAATAAATAAATTTGCTACCAAATTTTAAATACCGCCTGAAATATAAGGCATTATATATAAAAACTCAATATATTTCTTAGTAGGCGTGGCATTTGTTGGCGGAAATAAATTTTGCTAAAAAGCTGATGCTTTTTTCTATCGTATAGCGAAAACCCAATGTCGTTATCTCTTATAGTTTCCGAGTTATAAGCAAAATTGTAAAAGTGTTTAACAAAAAACACTTCCTGCTGAATTCTGTTGGCCTGGTAACGGCAGAAAATTTTTGAATGAAAAATTTGAAAATATTTTTCGACATACACACACACACGCACATGTACAATCGTATAACAATTTTACATTGGTGCGAATATCTCGGAAACTATAAGAGATAATGACAAGCAGTTTTCACCATACGACTGGAAAAAACATCAGCTTTCCAACAATAAATAAATTTGCTACCAAATTTTAAATACCGCCTGAAATATAAGGCATTATATCTAAAAACTCAATATATTTCTTAATAGGCGTGGCATTTGTGGGCGGAAATAAATTTTGCTAAATAGCTGATGCTTTTTTCTATCGTATAGCGGAAACCCAATGTCGTTATCTCTTACAGTTTCCGAGTTATAAGCAAAATTGTAAAAGTGTTTAACAAAAAACACTTCCTGCTGAATTCTGTTGGCCTGGTAACGGAAGAAAATTTTTGAATGAAAAATTTTAAAATATTTTTCGACATACACACACACACGCACATGTACAATCGTATAACAATTTTACATTGGTGCGAATATCTCGGAAACTAGCAGTTTTCACCATACGACTGGAAAAAACATCAGCTTTCCAACAATAAATAAATTTGCTACCAAATGTTAAATACCGCCTGAAATATAAGGCATTATATATAAAAACTCAATATATTTCTTAGTAGGCGTGGCATTTGTGGGCGGAAATAAATTTTGCTAAATAGCTGATGATTTTTTCCATCGTATAGCGAAAACCCAATGTCGTTATCTCTTATAGTTTCCGAGTTATAAGCAAAATTGTAAAAGTGTTTAACAAAAAACACTTCCTGCTGAATTCTGTTGGCCTGGTAACGGCAGAAAATTTTTGAATGAAAAATTTGAAAATATTTTTCGACATACACACACACACGCACATGTACAATCGTATAAGAATTTTACATTGGTGCGAATATCTCGGAAACTATAAGAGATAATGACAAGCAGTTTTCACCATACGACTGGAAAAAACATCAGCTTTCCAACAATAAATAAATTTGCTACCAAATTTTAAATACCGCCTGAAATATAAGGCATTATATCTAAAAACTCAATATATTTCTTAATAGGCGTGGCATTTGTGGGCGGAAATAAATTTTGCTAAAAAGCTGATGCTTTTTTCTATCGTATAGCGAAAACCCAATGTCGTTATCTCTTATAGTTTCCGAGTTATAAGCAAAATTGTAAAAGTGTTTAACAAAAAACACTTCCTGCTGAATTCTGTTGGCCTGGTAACGGCAGAAAATTTTTGAATGAAAAATTTGAAAATATTTTTCGACATACACACACACACGCACATGTACAATCGTATAACAATTTTACATTGGTGCGAATATCTCGGAAACTATAAGCGATAATGACAAGCAGTTTTCACCATGCGACTGGAAAAAACATCAGCTTTCCAACAATAAATAAATTTGCTACCAAATTTTAAATACCGCCTGAAATATAAGGCATTATATATAAAAACTCAATATATTTCTTAATAGGCGTGGCATTTGTTGGCGGAAATAAATTTTGCTAAAAAGCTGATGCTTTTTTCTATCGTATAGGAAAACTCAATGTCGTTATCTCTTACAGTTTCCGAGTTATAAGCAAAATTGTAAAAGTGTTTAACAAAAAACACTTCCTGCTGAATTCTGTTGGCCTGGTAACGGAAGAAAATTTTTGAATGAAAAATTTTAAAATATTTTTCGACATACACACACACACGCACATGTACAATCGTATAAGAATTTTACATTGGTGCGAATATCTCGGAAACTATAAGAGATAATGACAAGCAGTTTTCACCATACGACTGGAAAAAACATCAGCTTTCCAACAATAAATAAATTTGCTACCAAATTTTAAATACCGCCTGAAATATAAGGCATTATATCTAAAAACTCAATATATTTCTTAATAGGCGTGGCATTTGTGGGCGGAAATAAATTTTGCTAAAAAGCTGATGCTTTTTTCTATCGTATAGCGAAAATCCAATGTCGTTATCTCTTATAGTTTCCGAGTTATAAGCAAAATTGTAAAAGTGTTTAACAAAAAACACTTCCTGCTGAATTCTGTTGGCCTGGTAACGGCAGAAAATTTTTGAATGAAAAATTTGAAAATATTTTTCGACATACACACACACACGCACATGTACAATCGTATAACAATTTTACATTGGTGCAAATATCTCGGAAACTATAAGCGATAATGACAAGCAGTTTTCACCATGCGACTGGAAAAAACATCAGCTTTCCAACAATAAATAAATTTGCTACCAAATTTTAAATACCGCCTGAAATATAAGGCATTATATATAAAAACTCAATATATTTCTTAATAGGCGTGGCATTTGTTGGCGGAAATTAATTTTGCTAAAAAGCTGATGCTTTTTTCTATCGTATAGGAAAACTCAATGTCGTTATCTCTTACAGTATCCGAGTTATAAGCAAAATTGTAAAAGTGTTTAACAAAAAACACTTCCTGCTGAATTCTGTTGGCCTGGTAACGGAAGAAAATTTTTGAATGAAAAATTTTAAAATATTTTTCGACATACACACACACACGCACATGTACAATCGTATAACAATTTTACATTGGTGCGAATATCTCGGAAACTATAAGAGATAATGACAAGCAGTTTTCACCATACGACTGGAAAAAACATCAGCTTTCCAACAATAAATAAATTTGCTACCAAATTTTAAATACCGCCTGAAATATAAGGCATTATATCTAAAAACTCAATATATTTCTTAATAGGCGTGGCATTTGTGGGCGGAAATAAATTTTGCTAAATAGCTGATGCTTTTTTCTATCGTATAGCGAAAACCCAATGTCGTTATCTCTTACAGTTTCCGAGTTATAAGCAAAATTGTAAAAGTGTTTAACAAAAAACACTTCCTGCTGAATTCTGTTGGCCTGGTAACGGAAGAAAAATTTTGAATGAAAAATTTTAAAATATTTTTCGACATACACACACACACGCACATGTACAATCGTATAACAATTTTACATTGGTGCGAATATCTCGGAAACTATAAGAGATAATGACAAGCAGTTTTCACCATACGACTGGAAAAAACATCAGCTTTCCAACAATAAATAAATTTGCTACCAAATGTTAAATACCGCCTGAAATATAAGGCATTATATATAAAAACTCAATATATTTCTTAGTAGGCGTGGCATTTGTGGGCGGAAATAAATTTTGCTAAATAGCTGATGATTTTTTCCATCGTATAGCGAAAACCCAATGTCGTTATCTCTTATAGTTTCCGAGTTATAAGCAAAATTGTAAAAGTGTTTAACAAAAAACACTTCCTGCTGAATTCTGTTGGCCTGGTAACGGCAGAAAATTTTTGAATGAAAAATTTGAAAATATTTTTCGACATACACACACACACGCACATGTACAATCGTATAAGAATTTTACATTGGTGCGAATATCTCGGAAACTATAAGAGATAATGACAAGCAGTTTTCACCATACGACTGGAAAAAACATCAGCTTTCCAACAATAAATAAATTTGCTACCAAATTTTAAATACCGCCTGAAATATAAGGCATTATATCTAAAAACTCAATATATTTCTTAATAGGCGTGGCATTTGTGGGCGGAAATAAATTTTGCTAAATAGCTGATGCTTTTTTCTATCGTATAGCGAAAACCCAATGTCGTTATCTCTTACAGTTTCCGAGTTATAAGCAAAATTGTAAAAGTGTTTAACAAAAAACACTTCCTGCTGAATTCTGTTGGCCTGGTAACGGAAGAAAATTTTTGAATGAAAAATTTTAAAATATTTTTCGACATACACACACACACGCACATGTACAATCGTATAACAATTTTACATTGGTGCGAATATCTCGGAAACTATAAGAGATAATGACAAGCAGTTTTCGCCATACGACTGGAAAAAACATCAGCTTTCCAACAATAAATAAATTTGCTACCAAATTTTAAATGCCGCCTGAAATATAAGGCATTATATAAAAAAACTCAATATATTTCTAAGTAGGCGTGGTATTTGTGGGCGGATATAAATTTTGCTAAAAAGCTGATGCTTTTTTCTATCGTATAGCGAAAACCCAATGTCGTTATCTCTTATAGTTTCCGAGTTATAAGCAAAATTGTAAAAGTGTTTAACAAAAAACACTTCCTGCTGAATTCTGTTGGCCTGGTAACGGCAGAAAATTTTTGAATGAAAAATTTGAAAATATTTTTCGACATACACACACACACGCACATGTACAATCGTATAACAATTTTACATTGGTGCGAATATCTCGGAAACTATAAGAGATAATGACAAGCAGTTTTCACCATGCGACTGGAAAAAACATCAGCTTTCCAACAATAAATAAATTTGCTACCAAATTTTAAATACCGCCTGAAATATAAGGCATTATATATAACAACTCAATATATTTCTTAGTAGGCGTGGTATTTGTGGGCGGAAATAAATTTTGCTAAAAAGCTGATGCTTTTTTCTATCGTATAGCGAAAACCCAATGTCGTTATCTCTTACAGTTTCCGAGTTATAAGCAAAATTGTAAAAGTGTTTAACAAAAAACACTTCCTGCTGAATTCTGCTGGCCTGCTAACGGCAGAAAAATTTTGAATGAAAAATTTGAAAATATTTTTCGACATACACACACACGCACATGTACAATCGTATAACAATTTTACATTGGTGCGAATATCTCGGAAACTATAAGAGATAATGACAAGCAGTTTTCACCATGCGACTGGAAAAAACATCAGCTTTCCAACAATAAATAAATTTGCTACCAAATTTTAAATACCGCCTGAAATATAAGGCATTATATATAAAAACTCAATATATTTCTTAGTAGGCGTGGCATTTGTGGGCGGAAATAAATTTTGCTAAAAAGCTGATGCTTTTTTCTATCGTATAGCGAAAACCCAATGTCGTTATCTCTTATAGTTTCCGAGTTATAAGCAAAATTGTAAAAGTGTTTAACAAAAAACACTTCCTGCTGAATTCTGTTGGCCTGGTAACGGCAGAAAATTTTTGAATGAAAAATTTGAAAATATTTTTCGACATACACACACACACGCACATGTACAATCGTATAACAATTTTACATTGGTGCGAATATCTCGGAAACTATAAGCGATAATGACAAGCAGTTTTCACCATGCGACTGGAAAAAACATCAGCTTTCCAACAATAAATAAATTTGCTACCAAATTTTAAATACCGCCTGAAATATAAGGCATTATATATAAAAACTCAATATATTTCTTAATAGGCGTGGCATTTGTTGGCGGAAATAAATTTTGCTAAAAAGCTGATGCTTTTTTCTATCGTATAGGAAAACCCAATGTCGTTATCTCTTACAGTTTCCGAGTTATAAGCAAAATTGTAAAAGTGTTTAACAAAAAACACTTCCTGCTGAATTCTGTTGGCCTGGTAACGGAAGAAAATTTTTGAATGAAAAATTTTAAAATATTTTTCGACATACACACACACACGCACATGTACAATCGTATAACAATTTTACATTGGTGCGAATATCTCGGAAACTATAAGAGATAATGACAAGCAGTTTTCACCATACGACTGGAAAAAACATCAGCTTTCCAACAATAAATAAATTTGCTACCAAATTTTAAATACCGCCTGAAATATAAGGCATTATATATAAAAACTCAATATATTTCTTAATAGGCGTGGCATTTGTGGGCGGAAATAAATTTTGCTAAATAGCTGATGCTTTTTTCTATCGTATAGCGAAAACCCAATGTCGTTATCTCTTACAGTTTCCGAGTTATAAGCAAAATTGTAAAAGTGTTTAACAAAAAACACTTCCTGCTGAATTCTGTTGGCCTGGTAACGGAAGAAAATTTTTGAATGAAAAATTTTAAAATATTTTTCGACATACACACACACACGCACATGTACAATCGTATAACAATTTTACATTGGTGCGAATATCTCGGAAACTATAAGAGATAATGACAAGCAGTTTTCACCATACGACTGGAAAAAACATCAGCTTTCCAACAATAAATAAATTTGCTACCAAATTTTAAATACCGCCTGAAATATAAGGCATTATATATAAAAACTCAATATATTTCTTAGTAGGCGTGGCATTTGTGGGCGGAAATAAATTTTGCTAAATAGCTGATGATTTTTTCCATCGTATAGCGAAAACCCAATGTCGTTATCTCTTATAGTTTCCGAGTTATAAGCAAAATTGTAAAAGTGTTTAACAAAAAACACTTCCTGCTGAATTCTGTTGGCCTGGTAACGGCAGAAAATTTTTGAATGAAAAATTTGAAAATATTTTTCGACATACACACACACACGCACATGTACAATCGTATAACAATTTTACATTGGTGCGAATATCTCGGAAACTATAAGCGATAATGACAAGCAGTTTTCACCATGCGACTGGAAAAAACATCAGCTTTCCAACAATAAATAAATTTGCTACCAAATTTTAAATACCGCCTGAAATATAAGGCATTATATATAAAAACTCAATATATTTCTTAATAGGCGTGGCATTTGTTGGCGGAAATAAATTTTGCTAAAAAGCTGATGCTTTTTTCTATCGTATAGGAAAACTCAATGTCGTTATCTCTTACAGTTTCCGAGTTATAAGCAAAATTGTAAAAGTGTTTAACAAAAAACACTTCCTGCTGAATTCTGTTGGCCTGGTAACGGAAGAAAATTTTTGAATGAAAAATTTTAAAATATTTTTCGACATACACACACACACGCACATGTACAATCGTATAAGAATTTTACATTGGTGCGAATATCTCGGAAACTATAAGAGATAATGACAAGCAGTTTTCACCATACGACTGGAAAAAACATCAGCTTTCCAACAATAAATAAATTTGCTACCAAATTTTAAATACCGCCTGAAATATAAGGCATTATATATAAAAACTCAATATATTTCTTAGTAGGCGTGGCATTTGTGGGCGGAAATAAATTTTGCTAAATAGCTGATGATTTTTTCCATCGTATAGCGAAAACCCAATGTCGTTATCTCTTATAGTTTCCGAGTTATAAGCAAAATTGTAAAAGTGTTTAACAAAAAACACTTCCTGCTGAATTCTGTTGGCCTGGTAACGGCAGAAAATTTTTGAATGAAAAATTTGAAAATATTTATATATCTCTTACAGTTTCCGAGTTATAAGCAAAATTGTAAAAGTGTTTAACAAAAAACACTTCCTGCTGAATTCTGCTGGCCTGCTAACGGCAGAAAAATTTTGAATGAAAAATTTGAAAATATTTTTCGACATACACACACACGCACATGTACAATCGTATAACAATTTTACATTGGTGCGAATATCTCGGAAACTATAAGAGATAATGACAAGCAGTTTTCACCATGCGACTGGAAAAAACATCAGCTTTCCAACAATAAATAAATTTGCTACCAAATTTTAAATACCGCCTGAAATATAAGGCATTATATATAAAAACTCAATATATTTCTTAGTAGGCGTGGCATTTGTGGGCGGAAATAAATTTTGCTAAAAAGCTGATGCTTTTTTCTATCGTATAGCGAAAACCCAATGTCGTTATCTCTTATAGTTTCCGAGTTATAAGCAAAATTGTAAAAGTGTTTAACAAAAAACACTTCCTGCTGAATTCTGTTGGCCTGGTAACGGCAGAAAATTTTTGAATGAAAAATTTGAAAATATTTTTCGACATACACACACACACGCACATGTACAATCGTATAACAATTTTACATTGGTGCGAATATCTCGGAAACTATAAGCGATAATGACAAGCAGTTTTCACCATGCGACTGGAAAAAACATCAGCTTTCCAACAATAAATAAATTTGCTACCAAATTTTAAATACCGCCTGAAATATAAGGCATTATATATAAAAACTCAATATATTTCTTAATAGGCGTGGCATTTGTTGGCGGAAATAAATTTTGCTAAAAAGCTGATGCTTTTTTCTATCGTATAGGAAAACCCAATGTCGTTATCTCTTACAGTTTCCGAGTTATAAGCAAAATTGTAAAAGTGTTTAACAAAAAACACTTCCTGCTGAATTCTGTTGGCCTGGTAACGGAAGAAAATTTTTGAATGAAAAATTTTAAAATATTTTTCGACATACACACACACACGCACATGTACAATCGTATAACAATTTTACATTGGTGCGAATATCTCGGAAACTATAAGAGATAATGACAAGCAGTTTTCACCATACGACTGGAAAAAACATCAGCTTTCCAACAATAAATAAATTTGCTACCAAATTTTAAATACCGCCTGAAATATAAGGCATTATATATAAAAACTCAATATATTTCTTAATAGGCGTGGCATTTGTGGGCGGAAATAAATTTTGCTAAATAGCTGATGCTTTTTTCTATCGTATAGCGAAAACCCAATGTCGTTATCTCTTACAGTTTCCGAGTTATAAGCAAAATTGTAAAAGTGTTTAACAAAAAACACTTCCTGCTGAATTCTGTTGGCCTGGTAACGGAAGAAAATTTTTGAATGAAAAATTTTAAAATATTTTTCGACATACACACACACACGCACATGTACAATCGTATAACAATTTTACATTGGTGCGAATATCTCGGAAACTATAAGAGATAATGACAAGCAGTTTTCACCATACGACTGGAAAAAACATCAGCTTTCCAACAATAAATAAATTTGCTACCAAATTTTAAATACCGCCTGAAATATAAGGCATTATATATAAAAACTCAATATATTTCTTAGTAGGCGTGGCATTTGTGGGCGGAAATAAATTTTGCTAAATAGCTGATGATTTTTTCCATCGTATAGCGAAAACCCAATGTCGTTATCTCTTATAGTTTCCGAGTTATAAGCAAAATTGTAAAAGTGTTTAACAAAAAACACTTCCTGCTGAATTCTGTTGGCCTGGTAACGGCAGAAAATTTTTGAATGAAAAATTTGAAAATATTTTTCGACATACACACACACACGCACATGTACAATCGTATAACAATTTTACATTGGTGCGAATATCTCGGAAACTATAAGCGATAATGACAAGCAGTTTTCACCATGCGACTGGAAAAAACATCAGCTTTCCAACAATAAATAAATTTGCTACCAAATTTTAAATACCGCCTGAAATATAAGGCATTATATATAAAAACTCAATATATTTCTTAATAGGCGTGGCATTTGTTGGCGGAAATAAATTTTGCTAAAAAGCTGATGCTTTTTTCTATCGTATAGGAAAACTCAATGTCGTTATCTCTTACAGTTTCCGAGTTATAAGCAAAATTGTAAAAGTGTTTAACAAAAAACACTTCCTGCTGAATTCTGTTGGCCTGGTAACGGAAGAAAATTTTTGAATGAAAAATTTTAAAATATTTTTCGACATACACACACACACGCACATGTACAATCGTATAAGAATTTTACATTGGTGCGAATATCTCGGAAACTATAAGAGATAATGACAAGCAGTTTTCACCATACGACTGGAAAAAACATCAGCTTTCCAACAATAAATAAATTTGCTACCAAATTTTAAATACCGCCTGAAATATAAGGCATTATATATAAAAACTCAATATATTTCTTAGTAGGCGTGGCATTTGTGGGCGGAAATAAATTTTGCTAAATAGCTGATGATTTTTTCCATCGTATAGCGAAAACCCAATGTCGTTATCTCTTATAGTTTCCGAGTTATAAGCAAAATTGTAAAAGTGTTTAACAAAAAACACTTCCTGCTGAATTCTGTTGGCCTGGTAACGGCAGAAAATTTTTGAATGAAAAATTTGAAAATATTTTTCGACATACACACACACACGCACATGTACAATCGTATAACAATTTTACATTGGTGCGAATATCTCGGAAACTATAAGCGATAATGACAAGCAGTTTTCACCATGCGACTGGAAAAAACATCAGCTTTCCAACAATAAATAAATTTGCTACCAAATTTTAAATACCGCCTGAAATATAAGGCATTATATATAAAAACTCAATATATTTCTTAATAGGCGTGGCATTTGTTGGCGGAAATAAATTTTGCTAAAAAGCTGATGCTTTTTTCTATCGTATAGGAAAACTCAATGTCGTTATCTCTTACAGTTTCCGAGTTATAAGCAAAATTGTAAAAGTGTTTAACAAAAAACACTTCCTGCTGAATTCTGTTGGCCTGGTAACGGAAGAAAATTTTTGAATGAAAAATTTTAAAATATTTTTCGACATACACACACACACGCACATGTACAATCGTATAAGAATTTTACATTGGTGCGAATATCTCGGAAACTATAAGAGATAATGACAAGCAGTTTTCACCATGCGACTGGAAAAAACATCAGCTTTCCAACAATAAATAAATTTGCTACCAAATTTTAAATACCGCCTGAAATATAAGGCATTATATATAAAAACTCAATATATTTCTTAGTAGGCGTGGCATTTGTGGGCGGAAATAAATTTTGCTAAAAAGCTGATGCTTTTTTCTATCGTATAGCGAAAACCCAATGTCGTTATCTCTTATAGTTTCCGAGTTATAAGCAAAATTGTAAAAGTGTTTAACAAAAAACACTTCCTGCTGAATTCTGTTGGCCTGGTAACGGCAGAAAATTTTTGAATGAAAAATTTGAAAATATTTTTCGACATACACACACACACGCACATGTACAATCGTATAACAATTTTACATTGGTGCGAATATCTCGGAAACTATAAGCGATAATGACAAGCAGTTTTCACCATGCGACTGGAAAAAACATCAGCTTTCCAACAATAAATAAATTTGCTACCAAATTTTAAATACCGCCTGAAATATAAGGCATTATATATAAAAACTCAATATATTTCTTAGTAGGCGTGGCATTTGTGGGCGGAAATAAATTTTGCTAAATAGCTGATGATTTTTTCCATCGTATAGCGAAAACCCAATGTCGTTATCTCTTATAGTTTCCGAGTTATAAGCAAAATTGTAAAAGTGTTTAACAAAAAACACTTCCTGCTGAATTCTGTTGGCCTGGTAACGGCAGAAAATTTTTGAATGAAAAATTTGAAAATATTTTTCGACATACACACACACACGCACATGTACAATCGTATAACAATTTTACATTGGTGCGAATATCTCGGAAACTATAAGCGATAATGACAAGCAGTTTTCACCATGCGACTGGAAAAAACATCAGCTTTCCAACAATAAATAAATTTGCTACCAAATTTTAAATACCGCCTGAAATATAAGGCATTATATATAAAAACTCAATATATTTCTTAATAGGCGTGGCATTTGTTGGCGGAAATAAATTTTGCTAAAAAGCTGATGCTTTTTTCTATCGTATAGGAAAACTCAATGTCGTTATCTCTTACAGTTTCCGAGTTATAAGCAAAATTGTAAAAGTGTTTAACAAAAAACACTTCCTGCTGAATTCTGTTGGCCTGGTAACGGAAGAAAATTTTTGAATGAAAAATTTTAAAATATTTTTCGACATACACACACACACGCACATGTACAATCGTATAAGAATTTTACATTGGTGCGAATATCTCGGAAACTATAAGAGATAATGACAAGCAGTTTTCACCATGCGACTGGAAAAAACATCAGCTTTCCAACAATAAATAAATTTGCTACCAAATTTTAAATACCGCCTGAAATATAAGGCATTATATATAAAAACTCAATATATTTCTTAGTAGGCGTGGCATTTGTGGGCGGAAATAAATTTTGCTAAAAAGCTGATGCTTTTTTCTATCGTATAGCGAAAACCCAATGTCGTTATCTCTTATAGTTTCCGAGTTATAAGCAAAATTGTAAAAGTGTTTAACAAAAAACACTTCCTGCTGAATTCTGTTGGCCTGGTAACGGCAGAAAATTTTTGAATGAAAAATTTGAAAATATTTTTCGACATACACACACACACGCACATGTACAATCGTATAACAATTTTACATTGGTGCGAATATCTCGGAAACTATAAGCGATAATGACAAGCAGTTTTCACCATGCGACTGGAAAAAACATCAGCTTTCCAACAATAAATAAATTTGCTACCAAATTTTAAATACCGCCTGAAATATAAGGCATTATATATAAAAACTCAATATATTTCTTAATAGGCGTGGCATTTGTTGGCGGAAATAAATTTTGCTAAAAAGCTGATGCTTTTTTCTATCGTATAGGAAAACCCAATGTCGTTATCTCTTACAGTTTCCGAGTTATAAGCAAAATTGTAAAAGTGTTTAACAAAAAACACTTCCTGCTGAATTCTGTTGGCCTGGTAACGGAAGAAAATTTTTGAATGAAAAATTTTAAAATATTTTTCGACATACACACACACATGCACATGTACAATCGTATAACAATTTTACATTGGTGCGAATATCTCGGAAACTATAAGAGATAATGACAAGCAGTTTTCACCATACGACTGGAAAAAACATCAGCTTTCCAACAATAAATAAATTTGCTACCAAATTTTAAATACCGCCTGAAATATAAGGCATTATATATAAAAACTCAATATATTTCTTAATAGGCGTGGCATTTGTGGGCGGAAATAAATTTTGCTAAATAGCTGATGCTTTTTTCTATCGTATAGCGAAAACCCAATGTCGTTATCTCTTACAGTTTCCGAGTTATAAGCAAAATTGTAAAAGTGTTTAACAAAAAACACTTCCTGCTGAATTCTGTTGGCCTGGTAACGGAAGAAAATTTTTGAATGAAAAATTTGAAAATATTTTTCGACATACACACACACACGCACATGTACAATCGTATAACAATTTTACATTGGTGCGAATATCTCGGAAACTATAAGAGATAATGACAAGCAGTTTTCACCATACGACTGGAAAAAACATCAGCTTTCCAACAATAAATAAATTTGCTACCAAATTTTAAATACCGCCTGAAATATAAGGCATTATATATAAAAACTCAATATATTTCTTAGTAGGCGTGGCATTTGTTGGCGGAAATAAATTTTGCTAAAAAGCTGATGCTTTTTTCTATCGTATAGCGAAAACCCAATGTCGTTATCTCTTATAGTTTCCGAGTTATAAGCAAAATTGTAAAAGTGTTTAACAAAAAACACTTCCTGCTGAATTCTGTTGGCCTGGTAACGGCAGAAAATTTTTGAATGAAAAATTTGAAAATATTTTTCGACATACACACACACACGCACATGTACAATCGTATAACAATTTTACATTGGTGCGAATATCTCGGAAACTATAAGCGATAATAACAAGCAGTTTTCACCATGCGACTGGAAAAAACATCAGCTTTCCAACAATAAATAAATTTGCTACCAAATTTTAAATACCGCCTGAAATATAAGGCATTATATATAAAAACTCAATATATTTCTTAATAGGCGTGGCATTTGTTGGCGGAAATAAATTTTGCTAAAAAGCTGATGCTTTTTTCTATCGTATAGGAAAACCCAATGTCGTTATCTCTTACAGTTTCCGAGTTATAAGCAAAATTGTAAAAGTGTTTAACAAAAAACACTTCCTGCTGAATTCTGTTGGCCTGGTAACGGAAGAAAATTTTTGAATGAAAAATTTTAAAATATTTTTCGACATACACACACACACGCACATGTACAATCGTATAACAATTTTACATTGGTGCGAATATCTCGGAAACTATAAGAGATAATGACAAGCAGTTTTCACCATACGACTGGAAAAAACATCAGCTTTCCAACAATAAATAAATTTGCTACCAAATTTTAAATACCGCCTGAAATATAAGGCATTATATATAAAAACTCAATATATTTCTTAATAGGCGTGGCATTTGTGGGCGGAAATAAATTTTGCTAAATAGCTGATGATTTTTTCCATCGTATAGCGAAAACCCAATGTCGTTATCTCTTATAGTTTCCGAGTTATAAGCAAAATTGTAAAAGTGTTTAACAAAAAACACTTCCTGCTGAATTCTGTTGGCCTGGTAACGGCAGAAAATTTTTGAATGAAAAATTTGAAAATATTTTTCGACATACACACACACACGCACATGTACAATCGTATAACAATTTTACATTGGTGCGAATATCTCGGAAACTATAAGAGATAATGACAAGCAGTTTTCACCATGCGACTGGAAAAAACATCAGCTTTCCAACAATAAATAAATTTGCTACCAAATTTTAAATACCGCCTGAAATATAAGGCATTATATATAAAAACTCAATATATTTCTTAGTAGGCGTGGCATTTGTGGGCGGAAATAAATTTTGCTAAAAAGCTGATGCTTTTTTCTATCGTATAGCGAAAACCCAATGTCGTTATCTCTTATAGTTTCCGAGTTATAAGCAAAATTGTAAAAGTGTTTAACAAAAAACACTTCCTGCTGAATTCTGTTGGCCTGGTAACGGCAGAAAATTTTTGAATGAAAAATTTGAAAATATTTTTCGACATACACACACACACGCACATGTACAATCGTATAACAATTTTACATTGGTGCGAATATCTCGGAAACTATAAGCGATAATAACAAGCAGTTTTCACCATGCGACTGGAAAAAACATCAGCTTTCCAACAATAAATAAATTTGCTACCAAATTTTAAATACCGCCTGAAATATAAGGCATTATATATAAAAACTCAATATATTTCTTAATAGGCGTGGCATTTGTTGGCGGAAATAAATTTTGCTAAAAAGCTGATGCTTTTTTCTATCGTATAGGAAAACCCAATGTCGTTATCTCTTACAGTTTCCGAGTTATAAGCAAAATTGTAAAAGTGTTTAACAAAAAACACTTCCTGCTGAATTCTGTTGGCCTGGTAACGGAAGAAAATTTTTGAATGAAAAATTTTAAAATATTTTTCGACATACACACACACACGCACATGTACAATCGTATAACAATTTTACATTGGTGCGAATATCTCGGAAACTATAAGAGATAATGACAAGCAGTTTTCACCATACGACTGGAAAAAACATCAGCTTTCCAACAATAAATAAATTTGCTACCAAATTTTAAATACCGCCTGAAATATAAGGCATTATATATAAAAACTCAATATATTTCTTAATAGGCGTGGCATTTGTGGGCGGAAATAAATTTTGCTAAATAGCTGATGATTTTTTCCATCGTATAGCGAAAACCCAATGTCGTTATCTCTTATAGTTTCCGAGTTATAAGCAAAATTGTAAAAGTGTTTAACAAAAAACACTTCCTGCTGAATTCTGTTGGCCTGGTAACGGCAGAAAATTTTTGAATGAAAAATTTGAAAATATTTTTCGACATACACACACACACGCACATGTACAATCGTATAACAATTTTACATTGGTGCGAATATCTCGGAAACTATAAGCGATAATGACAAGCAGTTTTCACCATGCGACTGGAAAAAACATCAGCTTTCCAACAATAAATAAATTTGCTACCAAATTTTAAATACCGCCTGAAATATAAGGCATTATATATAAAAACTCAATATATTTCTTAATAGGCGTGGCATTTGTTGGCGGAAATAAATTTTGCTAAAAAGCTGATGCTTTTTTCTATCGTATAGGAAAACTCAATGTCGTTATCTCTTACAGTTTCCGAGTTATAAGCAAAATTGTAAAAGTGTTTAACAAAAAACACTTCCTGCTGAATTCTGTTGGCCTGGTAACGGAAGAAAATTTTTGAATGAAAAATTTTAAAATATTTTTCGACATACACACACACACGCACATGTACAATCGTATAAGAATTTTACATTGGTGCGAATATCTCGGAAACTATAAGAGATAATGACAAGCAGTTTTCACCATACGACTGGAAAAAACATCAGCTTTCCAACAATAAATAAATTTGCTACCAAATTTTAAATACCGCCTGAAATATAAGGCATTATATCTAAAAACTCAATATATTTCTTAATAGGCGTGGCATTTGTGGGCGGAAATAAATTTTGCTAAAAAGCTGATGCTTTTTTCTATCGTATAGCGAAAACCCAATGTCGTTATCTCTTATAGTTTCCGAGTTATAAGCAAAATTGTAAAAGTGTTTAACAAAAAACACTTCCTGCTGAATTCTGTTGGCCTGGTAACGGCAGAAAATTTTTGAATGAAAAATTTGAAAATATTTTTCGACATACACACACACACGCACATGTACAATCGTATAACAATTTTACATTGGTGCGAATATCTCGGAAACTATAAGCGATAATGACAAGCAGTTTTCACCATGCGACTGGAAAAAACATCAGCTTTCCAACAATAAATAAATTTGCTACCAAATTTTAAATACCGCCTGAAATATAAGGCATTATATATAAAAACTCAATATATTTCTTAATAGGCGTGGCATTTGTTGGCGGAAATAAATTTTGCTAAAAAGCTGATGCTTTTTTCTATCGTATAGGAAAACTCAATGTCGTTATCTCTTACAGTTTCCGAGTTATAAGCAAAATTGTAAAAGTGTTTAACAAAAAACACTTCCTGCTGAATTCTGTTGGCCTGGTAACGGAAGAAAATTTTTGAATGAAAAATTTTAAAATATTTTTCGACATACACACACACACGCACATGTACAATCGTATAACAATTTTACATTGGTGCGAATATCTCGGAAACTATAAGAGATAATGACAAGCAGTTTTCACCATACGACTGGAAAAAACATCAGCGAATATCTCGGAAACTATAAGAGATAATGACAAGCAGTTTTCACCATACGACTGGAAAAAACATCAGCTTTCCAACAATAAATAAATTTGCTACCAAATTTTAAATACCGCCTGAAATATAAGGCATTATATCTAAAAACTCAATATATTTCTTAATAGGCGTGGCATTTGTGGGCGGAAATAAATTTTGCTAAATAGCTGATGCTTTTTTCTATCGTATAGCGAAAACCCAATGTCGTTATCTCTTACAGTTTCCGAGTTATAAGCAAAATTGTAAAAGTGTTTAACAAAAAACACTTCCTGCTGAATTCTGTTGGCCTGGTAACGGAAGAAAATTTTTGAATGAAAAATTTTAAAATATTTTTCGACATACACACACACACACACATGTACAATCGTATAACAATTTTACATTGGTGCGAATATCTCGGAAACTATAAGAGATAATGACAAGCAGTTTTCGCCATACGACTGGAAAAAACATCAGCTTTCCAACAATAAATAAATTTGCTACCAAATTTTAAATACCGCCTGAAATATAAGGCATTATATATAAAAACTCAATATATTTCTAAGTAGGCGTGGTATTTGTGGACGGATATAAATTTTGCTAAAAAGCTGATGCTTTTTTCTATCGTATAGCGAAAACCCAATGTCGTTATCTCTTATAGTTTCCGAGTTATAAGCAAAATTGTAAAAGTGTTTAACAAAAAACACTTCCTGCTGAATTCTGTTGGCCTGGTAACGGCAGAAAATTTTTGAATGAAAAATTTGAAAATATTTTTCGACATACACACACACACGCACATGTACAATCGTATAACAATTTTACATTGGTGCGAATATCTCGGAAACTATAAGAGATAATGACAAGCAGTTTTCACCATGCGACTGGAAAAAACATCAGCTTTCCAACAATAAATAAATTTGCTACCAAATTTTAAATACCGCCTGAAATATAAGGCATTATATATAACAACTCAATATATTTCTTAGTAGGCGTGGTATTTGTGGGCGGAAATAAATTTTGCTAAAAAGCTGATGCTTTTTTCTATCGTATAGCGAAAACCCAATGTCGTTATCTCTTACAGTTTCCGAGTTATAAGCAAAATTGTAAAAGTGTTTAACAAAAAACACTTCCTGCTGAATTCTGCTGGCCTGCTAACGGCAGAAAAATTTTGAATGAAAAATTTGAAAATATTTTTCGACATACACACACACACGCACATGTACAATCGTATAACAATTTTACATTGGTGCGAATATCTCGGAAACTATAAGAGATAATGACAAGCAGTTTTCACCATGCGACTGGAAAAAACATCAGCTTTCCAACAATAAATAAATTTGCTACCAAATTTTAAATACCGCCTGAAATATAAGGCATTATATATAAAAACTCAATATATTTCTTAGTAGGCGTGGCATTTGTGGGCGGAAATAAATTTTGCTAAAAAGCTGATGCTTTTTTCTATCGTATAGCGAAAACCCAATGTCGTTATCTCTTATAGTTTCCGAGTTATAAGCAAAATTGTAAAAGTGTTTAACAAAAAACACTTCCTGCTGAATTCTGTTGGCCTGGTAACGGCAGAAAATTTTTGAATGAAAAATTTGAAAATATTTTTCGACATACACACACACACGCACATGTACAATCGTATAACAATTTTACATTGGTGCGAATATCTCGGAAACTATAAGCGATAATAACAAGCAGTTTTCACCATGCGACTGGAAAAAACATCAGCTTTCCAACAATAAATAAATTTGCTACCAAATTTTAAATACCGCCTGAAATATAAGGCATTATATATAAAAACTCAATATATTTCTTAATAGGCGTGGCATTTGTTGGCGGAAATAAATTTTGCTAAAAAGCTGATGCTTTTTTCTATCGTATAGGAAAACCCAATGTCGTTATCTCTTACAGTTTCCGAGTTATAAGCAAAATTGTAAAAGTGTTTAACAAAAAACACTTCCTGCTGAATTCTGTTGGCCTGGTAACGGAAGAAAATTTTTGAATGAAAAATTTTAAAATATTTTTCGACATACACACACACACGCACATGTACAATCGTATAACAATTTTACATTGGTGCGAATATCTCGGAAACTATAAGAGATAATGACAAGCAGTTTTCACCATACGACTGGAAAAAACATCAGCTTTCCAACAATAAATAAATTTGCTACCAAATTTTAAATACCGCCTGAAATATAAGGCATTATATATAAAAACTCAATATATTTCTTAATAGGCGTGGCATTTGTGGGCGGAAATAAATTTTGCTAAATAGCTGATGATTTTTTCCATCGTATAGCGAAAACCCAATGTCGTTATCTCTTATAGTTTCCGAGTTATAAGCAAAATTGTAAAAGTGTTTAACAAAAAACACTTCCTGCTGAATTCTGTTGGCCTGGTAACGGCAGAAAATTTTTGAATGAAAAATTTGAAAATATTTTTCGACATACACACACACACGCACATGTACAATCGTATAACAATTTTACATTGGTGCGAATATCTCGGAAACTATAAGAGATAATGACAAGCAGTTTTCACCATGCGACTGGAAAAAACATCAGCTTTCCAACAATAAATAAATTTGCTACCAAATTTTAAATACCGCCTGAAATATAAGGCATTATATATAAAAACTCAATATATTTCTTAGTAGGCGTGGCATTTGTGGGCGGAAATAAATTTTGCTAAAAAGCTGATGCTTTTTTCTATCGTATAGCGAAAACCCAATGTCGTTATCTCTTATAGTTTCCGAGTTATAAGCAAAATTGTAAAAGTGTTTAACAAAAAACACTTCCTGCTGAATTCTGTTGGCCTGGTAACGGCAGAAAATTTTTGAATGAAAAATTTGAAAATATTTTTCGACATACACACACACACGCACATGTACAATCGTATAACAATTTTACATTGGTGCGAATATCTCGGAAACTATAAGCGATAATAACAAGCAGTTTTCACCATGCGACTGGAAAAAACATCAGCTTTCCAACAATAAATAAATTTGCTACCAAATTTTAAATACCGCCTGAAATATAAGGCATTATATATAAAAACTCAATATATTTCTTAATAGGCGTGGCATTTGTTGGCGGAAATAAATTTTGCTAAAAAGCTGATGCTTTTTTCTATCGTATAGGAAAACCCAATGTCGTTATCTCTTACAGTTTCCGAGTTATAAGCAAAATTGTAAAAGTGTTTAACAAAAAACACTTCCTGCTGAATTCTGTTGGCCTGGTAACGGAAGAAAATTTTTGAATGAAAAATTTTAAAATATTTTTCGACATACACACACACACGCACATGTACAATCGTATAACAATTTTACATTGGTGCGAATATCTCGGAAACTATAAGAGATAATGACAAGCAGTTTTCACCATACGACTGGAAAAAACATCAGCTTTCCAACAATAAATAAATTTGCTACCAAATTTTAAATACCGCCTGAAATATAAGGCATTATATATAAAAACTCAATATATTTCTTAATAGGCGTGGCATTTGTGGGCGGAAATAAATTTTGCTAAATAGCTGATGATTTTTTCCATCGTATAGCGAAAACCCAATGTCGTTATCTCTTATAGTTTCCGAGTTATAAGCAAAATTGTAAAAGTGTTTAACAAAAAACACTTCCTGCTGAATTCTGTTGGCCTGGTAACGGCAGAAAATTTTTGAATGAAAAATTTGAAAATATTTTTCGACATACACACACACACGCACATGTACAATCGTATAACAATTTTACATTGGTGCGAATATCTCGGAAACTATAAGCGATAATGACAAGCAGTTTTCACCATGCGACTGGAAAAAACATCAGCTTTCCAACAATAAATAAATTTGCTACCAAATTTTAAATACCGCCTGAAATATAAGGCATTATATATAAAAACTCAATATATTTCTTAATAGGCGTGGCATTTGTTGGCGGAAATAAATTTTGCTAAAAAGCTGATGCTTTTTTCTATCGTATAGGAAAACTCAATGTCGTTATCTCTTACAGTTTCCGAGTTATAAGCAAAATTGTAAAAGTGTTTAACAAAAAACACTTCCTGCTGAATTCTGTTGGCCTGGTAACGGAAGAAAATTTTTGAATGAAAAATTTTAAAATATTTTTCGACATACACACACACACGCACATGTACAATCGTATAAGAATTTTACATTGGTGCGAATATCTCGGAAACTATAAGAGATAATGACAAGCAGTTTTCACCATACGACTGGAAAAAACATCAGCTTTCCAACAATAAATAAATTTGCTACCAAATTTTAAATACCGCCTGAAATATAAGGCATTATATCTAAAAACTCAATATATTTCTTAATAGGCGTGGCATTTGTGGGCGGAAATAAATTTTGCTAAAAAGCTGATGCTTTTTTCTATCGTATAGCGAAAACCCAATGTCGTTATCTCTTATAGTTTCCGAGTTATAAGCAAAATTGTAAAAGTGTTTAACAAAAAACACTTCCTGCTGAATTCTGTTGGCCTGGTAACGGCAGAAAATTTTTGAATGAAAAATTTGAAAATATTTTTCGACATACACACACACACGCACATGTACAATCGTATAACAATTTTACATTGGTGCGAATATCTCGGAAACTATAAGCGATAATGACAAGCAGTTTTCACCATGCGACTGGAAAAAACATCAGCTTTCCAACAATAAATAAATTTGCTACCAAATTTTAAATACCGCCTGAAATATAAGGCATTATATATAAAAACTCAATATATTTCTTAATAGGCGTGGCATTTGTTGGCGGAAATAAATTTTGCTAAAAAGCTGATGCTTTTTTCTATCGTATAGGAAAACTCAATGTCGTTATCTCTTACAGTTTCCGAGTTATAAGCAAAATTGTAAAAGTGTTTAACAAAAAACACTTCCTGCTGAATTCTGTTGGCCTGGTAACGGAAGAAAATTTTTGAATGAAAAATTTTAAAATATTTTTCGACATACACACACACACGCACATGTACAATCGTATAACAATTTTACATTGGTGCGAATATCTCGGAAACTATAAGAGATAATGACAAGCAGTTTTCACCATACGACTGGAAAAAACATCAGCTTTCCAACAATAAATAAATTTGCTACCAAATTTTAAATACCGCCTGAAATATAAGGCATTATATCTAAAAACTCAATATATTTCTTAATAGGCGTGGCATTTGTTGGCGGAAATAAATTTTGCTAAAAAGCTGATGCTTTTTTCTATCGTATAGGAAAACTCAATGTCGTTATCTCTTACAGTTTCCGAGTTATAAGCAAAATTGTAAAAGTGTTTAACAAAAAACACTTCCTGCTGAATTCTGTTGGCCTGGTAACGGAAGAAAATTTTTGAATGAAAAATTTTAAAATATTTTTCGACATACACACACACACGCACATGTACAATCGTATAAGAATTTTACATTGGTGCGAATATCTCGGAAACTATAAGAGATAATGACAAGCAGTTTTCACCATACGACTGGAAAAAACATCAGCTTTCCAACAATAAATAAATTTACTACCAAATTTTAAATACCGCCTGAAATATAAGGCATTATATCTAAAAACTCAATATATTTCTTAATAGGCGTGGCATTTGTGGGCGGAAATAAATTTTGCTAAAAAGCTGATGCTTTTTTCTATCGTATAGCGAAAACCCAATGTCGTTATCTCTTATAGTTTCCGAGTTATAAGCAAAATTGTAAAAGTGTTTAACAAAAAACACTTCCTGCTGAATTCTGTTGGCCTGGTAACGGCAGAAAATTTTTGAATGAAAAATTTGAAAATATTTTTCGACATACACACACACACGCACATGTACAATCGTATAACAATTTTATATTGGTGCGAATATCTCGGAAACTATAAGCGATAATGACAAGCAGTTTTCACCATGCGACTGGAAAAAACATCAGCTTTCCAACAATAAATAAATTTGCTACCAAATTTTAAATACCGCCTGAAATATAAGGCATTATATATAAAAACTCAATATATTTCTTAATAGGCGTGGCATTTGTTGGCGGAAATAAATTTTGCTAAAAAGCTGATGCTTTTTTCTATCGTATAGGAAAACTCAATGTCGTTATCTCTTACAGTTTCCGAGTTATAAGCAAAATTGTAAAAGTGTTTAACAAAAAACACTTCCTGCTGAATTCTGTTGGCCTGGTAACGGAAGAAAATTTTTGAATGAAAAATTTTAAAATATTTTTCGACATACACACACACACGCACATGTACAATCGTATAACAATTTTACATTGGTGCGAATATCTCGGAAACTATAAGAGATAATGACAAGCAGTTTTCACCATACGACTGGAAAAAACATCAGCGAATATCTCGGAAACTATAAGAGATAATGACAAGCAGTTTTCACCATACGACTGGAAAAAACATCAGCTTTCCAACAATAAATAAATTTGCTACCAAATTTTAAATACCGCCTGAAATATAAGGCATTATATCTAAAAACTCAATATATTTCTTAATAGGCGTGGCATTTGTGGGCGGAAATAAATTTTGCTAAATAGCTGATGCTTTTTTCTATCGTATAGCGAAAACCCAATGTCGTTATCTCTTACAGTTTCCGAGTTATAAGCAAAATTGTAAAAGTGTTTAACAAAAAACACTTCCTGCTGAATTCTGTTGGCCTGGTAACGGAAGAAAATTTTTGAATGAAAAATTTTAAAATATTTTTCGACATACACACACACACGCACATGTACAATCGTATAACAATTTTACATTGGTGCGAATATCTCGGAAACTATAAGAGATAATGACAAGCAGTTTTCGCCATACGACTGGAAAAAACATCAGCTTTCCAACAATAAATAAATTTGCTACCAAATTTTAAATACCGCCTGAAATATAAGGCATTATATATAAAAACTCAATATATTTCTAAGTAGGCGTGGTATTTGTGGACGGATATAAATTTTGCTAAAAACTGATGCTTTTTTCTATCGTATAGCGAAAACCCAATGTCGTTATCTCTTATAGTTTCCGAGTTATAAGCAAAATTGTAAAAGTGTTTAACAAAAAACACTTCCTGCTGAATTCTGTTGGCCTGGTAACGGCAGAAAATTTTTGAATGAAAAATTTGAAAATATTTTTCGACATACACACACACACGCACATGTACAATCGTATAACAATTTTACATTGGTGCGAATATCTCGGAAACTATAAGAGATAATAACAAGCAGTTTTCACCATGCGACTGGAAAAAACATCAGCTTTCCAACAATAAATAAATTTGCTACCAAATTTTAAATACCGCCTGAAATATAAGGCATTATATATAACAACTCAATATATTTCTTAGTAGGCGTGGTATTTGTGGGCGGAAATAAATTTTGCTAAAAAGCTGATGCTTTTTTCTATCGTATAGCGAAAACCCAATGTCGTTATCTCTTACAGTTTCCGAGTTATAAGCAAAATTGTAAAAGTGTTTAACAAAAAACACTTCCTGCTGAATTCTGCTGGCCTGCTAACGGCAGAAAAATTTTGAATGAAAAATTTGAAAATATTTTTCGACATACACACACACACGCACATGTAAAATCGTATAACAATTTTACATTGGTGCGAATATCTCGGAAACTATAAGAGATAATGACAAGCAGTTTTCACCATGCGACTGGAAAAAACATCAGCTTTCCAACAATAAATAAATTTGCTACCAAATTTTAAATACCGCCTGAAATATAAGGCATTATATATAAAAACTCAATATATTTCTTAGTAGGCGTGGCATTTGTGGGCGGAAATAAATTTTGCTAAAAAGCTGATGCTTTTTTCTATCGTATAGCGAAAACCCAATGTCGTTATCTCTTATAGTTTCCGAGTTATAAGCAAAATTGTAAAAGTGTTTAACAAAAAACACTTCCTGCTGAATTCTGTTGGCCTGGTAACGGCAGAAAATTTTTGAATGAAAAATTTGAAAATATTTTTCGACATACACACACACACGCACATGTACAATCGTATAACAATTTTACATTGGTGCGAATATCTCGGAAACTATAAGCGATAATAACAAGCAGTTTTCACCATGCGACTGGAAAAAACATCAGCTTTCCAACAATAAATAAATTTGCTACCAAATTTTAAATACCGCCTGAAATATAAGGCATTATATATAAAAACTCAATATATTTCTTAATAGGCGTGGCATTTGTTGGCGGAAATAAATTTTGCTAAAAAGCTGATGCTTTTTTCTATCGTATAGGAAAACCCAATGTCGTTATCTCTTACAGTTTCCGAGTTATAAGCAAAATTGTAAAAGTGTTTAACAAAAAACACTTCCTGCTGAATTCTGTTGGCCTGGTAACGGAAGAAAATTTTTGAATGAAAAATTTTAAAATATTTTTCGACATACACACACACACGCACATGTACAATCGTATAACAATTTTACATTGGTGCGAATATCTCGGAAACTATAAGAGATAATGACAAGCAGTTTTCACCATACGACTGGAAAAAACATCAGCTTTCCAACAATAAATAAATTTGCTACCAAATTTTAAATACCGCCTGAAATATAAGGCATTATATATAAAAACTCAATATATTTCTTAATAGGCGTGGCATTTGTGGGCGGAAATAAATTTTGCTAAATAGCTGATGATTTTTTCCATCGTATAGCGAAAACCCAATGTCGTTATCTCTTATAGTTTCCGAGTTATAAGCAAAATTGTAAAAGTGTTTAACAAAAAACACTTCCTGCTGAATTCTGTTGGCCTGGTAACGGCAGAAAATTTTTGAATGAAAAATTTGAAAATATTTTTCGACATACACACACACACGCACATGTACAATCGTATAAGAATTTTACATTGGTGCGAATATCTCGGAAACTATAAGCGATAATGACAAGCAGTTTTCACCATGCGACTGGAAAAAACATCAGCTTTCCAACAATAAATAAATTTGCTACCAAATTTTAAATACCGCCTGAAATATAAGGCATTATATATAAAAACTCAATATATTTCTTAATAGGCGTGGCATTTGTTGGCGGAAATAAATTTTGCTAAAAAGCTGATGCTTTTTTCTATCGTATAGCGAAAACCCAATGTCGTTATCTCTTATAGTTTCCGAGTTATAAGCAAAATTGTAAAAGTGTTTAACAAAAAACACTTCCTGCTGAATTCTGTTGGCCTGGTAACGGAAGAAACTTTTTGAATGAAAAATTTGAAAATATTTTTCGACATACACACACACACGCACATGTACAATCGTATAACAATTTTACATTGGTGCGAATATCTCGGAAACTATAAGAGATAATGACAAGCAGTTTTCACCATACGACTGGAAAAAACATCAGCTTTCCAACAATAAATAAATTTGCTACCAAATTTTAAATACCGCCTGAAATATAAGGCATTATATCTAAAAACTCAATATATTTCTTAATAGGCGTGGCATTTGTGGGCGGAAATAAATTTTGCTAAATAGCTGATGCTTTTTTCTATCGTATAGCGAAAACCCAATGTCGTTATCTCTTACAGTTTCCGAGTTATAAGCAAAATTGTAAAAGTGTTTAACAAAAAACACTTCCTGCTGAATTCTGTTGGCCTGGTAACGGAAGAAAATTTTTGAATGAAAAATTTTAAAATATTTTTCGACATACACACACACACGCACATGTACAATCGTATAACAATTTTACATTGGTGCGAATATCTCGGAAACTATAAGAGATAATGACAAGCAGTTTTCACCATACGACTGGAAAAAACATCAGCTTTCCAACAATAAATAAATTTGCTACCAAATTTTAAATACCGCCTGAAATATAAGGCATTATATCTAAAAACTCAATATATTTCTTAATAGGCGTGGCATTTGTGGGCGGAAATAAATTTTGCTAAATAGCTGATGCTTTTTTCTATCGTATAGCGAAAACCCAATGTCGTTATCTCTTATAGTTTCCGAGTTATAAGCAAAATTGTAAAAGTGTTTAACAAAAAACACTTCCTGCTGAATTCTGTTGGCCTGGTAACGGCAGAAAATTTTTGAATGAAAAATTTGAAAATATTTTTCGACATACACACACACACGCACATGTACAATCGTATAACAATTTTACATTGGTGCGAATATCTCGGAAACTATAAGCGATAATAACAAGCAGTTTTCACCATGCGACTGGAAAAAACATCAGCTTTCCAACAATAAATAAATTTGCTACCAAATTTTAAATACCGCCTGAAATATAAGGCATTATATATAAAAACTCAATATATTTCTTAATAGGCGTGGCATTTGTTGGCGGAAATAAATTTTGCTAAAAAGCTGATGCTTTTTTCTATCGTATAGGAAAACCCAATGTCGTTATCTCTTACAGTTTCCGAGTTATAAGCAAAATTGTAAAAGTGTTTAACAAAAAACACTTCCTGCTGAATTCTGTTGGCCTGGTAACGGCAGAAAATTTTTGAATGAAAAATTTGAAAATATTTTTCGACATACACACACACACGCACATGTACAATCGTATAACAATTTTACATTGGTGCGAATATCTCGGAAACTATAAGCGATAATGACAAGCAGTTTTCACCATGCGACTGGAAAAAACATCAGCTTTCCAACAATAAATAAATTTGCTACCAAATTTTAAATACCGCCTGAAATATAAGGCATTATATATAAAAACTCAATATATTTCTTAATAGGCGTGGCATTTGTTGGCGGAAATAAATTTTGCTAAAAAGCTGATGCTTTTTTCTATCGTATAGCGAAAACCCAATGTCGTTATCTCTTATAGTTTCCGAGTTATAAGCAAAATTGTAAAAGTGTTTAACAAAAAACACTTCCTGCTGAATTCTGTTGGCCTGGTAACGGAAGAAAATTTTTGAATGAAAAATTTGAAAATATTTTTCGACATACACACACACACGCACATGTACAATCGTATAACAATTTTACATTGGTGCGAATATCTCGGAAACTATAAGAGATAATGACAAGCAGTTTTCACCATACGACTGGAAAAAACATCAGCTTTCCAACAATAAATAAATTTGCTACCAAATTTTAAATACCGCCTGAAATATAAGGCATAATATATAAAAACTCAATATATTTCTTAATAGGCGTGGCATTTGTTGGCGGAAATAAATTTTGCTAAAAAGCTGATGCTTTTTTCTATCGTATAGCGAAAACCCAATGTCGTTATCTCTTACAGTTTCCGAGTTATAAGCAAAATTGTAAAAGTGTTTAACAAAAAACACTTCCTGCTGAATTCTGTTGGCCTGGTAACGGAAGAAAATTTTTGAATGAAAAATTTTAAAATATTTTTCGACATACACACACACACGCACATGTACAATCGTATAACAATTTTACATTGGTGCGAATATCTCGGAAACTATAAGAGATAATGACAAGCAGTTTTCACCATACGACTGGAAAAAACATCAGCTTTCCAACAATAAATAAATTTGCTACCAAATTTTAAATACCGCCTGAAATATAAGGCATTATATCTAAAAACTCAATATATTTCTTAATAGGCGTGGCATTTGTGGGCGGAAATAAATTTTGCTAAATAGCTGATGCTTTTTTCTATCGTATAGCGAAAACCCAATGTCGTTATCTCTTACAGTTTCCGAGTTATAAGCAAAATTGTAAAAGTGTTTAACAAAAAACACTTCCTGCTGAATTCTGTTGGCCTGGTAACGGAAGAAAATTTTTGAATGAAAAATTTTAAAATATTTTTCGACATACACACACACACGCACATGTACAATCGTATAACAATTTTACATTGGTGCGAATATCTCGGAAACTATAAGAGATAATGACAAGCAGTTTTCACCATACGACTGGAAAAAACATCAGCTTTCCAACAATAAATAAATTTGCTACCAAATTTTAAATACCGCCTGAAATATAAGGCATTATATATAAAAACTCAATATATTTCTAAGTAGGCGTGGTATTTGTGGACGGATATAAATTTTGCTAAATAGCTGATGATTTTTTCCATCGTATAGCGAAAACCCAATGTCGTTATCTCTTATAGTTTCCGAGTTATAAGCAAAATTGTAAAAGTGTTTAACAAAAAACACTTCCTGCTGAATTCTGTTGGCCTGGTAACGGCAGAAAATTTTTGAATGAAAAATTTGAAAATATTTTTCGACATACACACACACACGCACATGTACAATCGTATAAGAATTTTACATTGGTGCGAATATCTCGGAAACTATAAGAAATAATGACAAGCAGTTTTCACCATACGACTGGAAAAAACATCAGCTTTCCAACAATAAATAAATTTGCTACCAAATTTTAAATACCGCCTGAAATATAAGGCATTATATCTAAAAACTCAATATATTTCTTAATAGGCGTGGCATTTGTGGGCGGAAATAAATTTTGCTAAATAGCTGATGCTTTTTTCTATCGTATAGCGAAAACCCAATGTCGTTATCTCTTACAGTTTCCGAGTTATAAGCAAAATTGTAAAAGTGTTTAACAAAAAACACTTCCTGCTGAATTCTGTTGGCCTGGTAACGGAAGAAAATTTTTGAATGAAAAATTTTAAAATATTTTTCGACATACACACACACACGCACATGTACAATCGTATAACAATTTTACATTGGTGCGAATATCTCGGAAACTATAAGAGATAATGACAAGCAGTTTTCGCCATACGACTGGAAAAAACATCAGCTTTCCAACAATAAATAAATTTGCTACCAAATTTTAAATACCGCCTGAAATATAAGGCATTATATATAACAACTCAATATATTTCTTAGTAGGCGTGGTATTTGTGGGCGGAAATAAATTTTGCTAAAAAGCTGATGCTTTTTTCTATCGTATAGCGAAAACCCAATGTCGTTATCTCTTACAGTTTCCGAGTTATAAGCAAAATTGTAAAAGTGTTTAACAAAAAACACTTCCTGCTGAATTCTGCTGGCCTGCTAACGGCAGAAAAATTTTGAATGAAAAATTTGAAAATATTTTTCGACATACACACACACACGCACATGTACAATCGTATAAGAATTTTACATTGGTGCGAATATCTCGGAAACTATAAGAGATAATGACAAGCAGTTTTCACCATACGACTGGAAAAAACATCAGCTTTCCAACAATAAATAAATTTGCTACCAAATTTTAAATACCGCCTGAAATATAAGGCATTATATCTAAAAACTCAATATATTTCTTAATAGGCGTGGCATTTGTGGGCGGAAATAAATTTTGCTAAATAGCTGATGCTTTTTTCTATCGTATAGCGAAAACCCAATGTCGTTATCTCTTACAGTTTCCGAGTTATAAGCAAAATTGTAAAAGTGTTTAACAAAAAACACTTCCTGCTGAATTCTGTTGGCCTGGTAACGGCAGAAAATTTTTGAATGAAAAATTTTAAAAAATTTTTCGGCATACACACACACACGCACATGTACAATCGTATAACAATTTTACATTGGTGCGAATATCTCGGAAACTATAAGAGATAATGACAAGCAGTTTTCACCATGCGACTGGAAAAAACATCAGCTTTCCAACAATAAATAAATTTGCTACCAAATTTGAAATACCGCCTGAAATATAAGGCATTATATATAAAAACTCAATATATTTCTTAGTAGGCGTGGCATTTGTGGGCGGAAATAAATTTTGCTAAATAGCTGATGCTTTTTTCTATCGTATAGCGAAAACCCAATGTCGTTATCTCTTATAGTTTCCGAGTTATAAGCAAAATTGTAAAAGTGTTTAACAAAAAACACTTCCTGCTGAATTCTGTTGGCCTGGTAACGGCAGAAAATTTTTGAATGAAAAATTTGAAAAAATTTCCGACATACACACACACACGCACATGTACAATCGTATAACAATTTTACATTGGTGCGAATATCTCGGAAACTATAAGAGATAATGACAAGCAGTTTTCACCATGCGACTGGAAAAAACATCAGCTTTCCAACAATAAATAAATTTGCTACCAAATTTTAAATACCGCCTGAAATATAAGGCATTATATATAAAAACTCAATATATTTCTTAGTAGGCGTGGCATTTGTGGGCGGAAATAAATTTTGCTAAATAGCTGATGTTTTTTTCTATCGTATAGCGAAAACCCAATGTCGTTATCTCTTATAGTTTCCGAGTTATAAGCAAAATTGTAAAATTGTTTAACAAAAAACACTTCCTGCTGAATTCTGTTGGCCTGGTAACGGCAGAAAATTTTTGAATGAAAAATTTGAAAATATTTTTCGACATACACACACACACACGCACATGTACAATCGTATAACAATTTTACATTGGTGCGAATATCTCGGAAACTATAAGAGATAATGACAAGCAGTTTTCACCATGCGACTGGAAAAAACATCAGCTTTCCAACAATAAATAAATTTGCTACCAAATTTTAAATACCGCCTGAAATATAAGGCATTATATATAAAAACTCAATATATTTCTTAGTAGGCGTGGCATTTGTGGGCGGAAATAAGTTTTGCTAAATAGCTGATGTTTTGTTCTATCGTATAGCGAAAACCCAATGTCGTTATCTCTTATAGTTTCCGAGTTATAAGCAAAATTGTAAAATTGTTTAACAAAAAACACTTCCTGCTGAATTCTGTTGGCCTGGTAACGGCAGAAAATTTTTGAATGAAAAATTTGAAAATATTTTTCGACGTACACACACACATACGCACATGTACAATCGTATAACAGTTTTACATTGGTGCGAATATCTCGGAAACTATAATAGATAATGGTAGGCAGTTTTCACCATGCGACTGGAAAAACATCAGCTTTCCAACAATAACTAAATTTGCTACCAAATTTTAAATACCGACTGAAATATAAGGCATTATATATAAAAACTCAATATATTTCTTAGTAGGCGTGGCATTTGTGGGCGGAAATAAATTTTGCTAAATAGCTGATGTTTTTTTCTATCGTATAGCGAAAACCCAATGTCGTTATCTCTTATAGTTTCCGAGTTATAAGCAAAATTGTAAAATTGTTTAACAAAAAACACTTCCTGCTGAATTCTGTTGGCCTGGTATTGGCAGAAAATTTTTGAACGAAAAATTTGAAAATATATTTCGACATACACACACACACACGCACATGTACAATCGTATAACAATTTTACATTTGTGCGAATATCTCGGAAACTATAAGAGATAATGACAATCAGTTTTCACCATCCGACTGGAAAAAACATCAGCTTTCCAACAATAAATAAATTCGCCCCCAAATATTAAACACCGCTTGAAATATAAGGCATTATATATAAAAATTCAGTATATTTCTTAGAAGGCGTGGCATTTATGGGCGGAAATAAATTTTGCTAAATAGCTGATGTTTTTTTCTATCGTATAGCGTAAACTTAATAGCTTATGCTACATTTTTTTCGGTTTTTTTAATTTTTATCAGAATTTCGTTCATCTGCAAATTCTGATCGCCTGGTAGATTTAGTGAATTTAGAAATCAGAGTAAATTGAAAATCTGTGCGTATGAGGAATTTGCTTAAGTGCATTATAGTCGACCGTAAGAATGCCGACACGGTTTTTCAGTTTTAAGGAAATTTTAAACCAATTGTTGTGAATCTTTTTAGCTATATACAGCCCAAAAATTAAAACTAATTAAATTTTAAGCCAAAATTAGCTCAAAAACAAACCAAAAACACCCGTATTAAAATAAATTTTTACAAACATTTTTTTTTATATTTTTCTTTAAAGTTTAACTTAAAAAATGTTAACATTTTTATACAGGCTTGTAAATAATTGACTAAAATAAGAGATTACGTTAAAGGAATGTGATTAAAAGTAAAATTTCGGGGATATACACAGTTTAACAAAAAAATATTTACAAAAAAGATTTTTGAAGTAAATTTTTATAAAACATAAGACGTTGACTGTGAATAGCCCTGTTATGAAGATAAAAATAATTTACAAAATATACATACATTTACAATACTTACAACTAAAAACAAATACAATCGGGGAGGACAATTTTCGTAATATAAAATGCTGATAAACATGTCACGAATTAAAAATAAAAAAATTCCTGTTTTGTATTCGAAAAAGTACGGTTATAAAGAAGATTATCTTAGAGGATATAGAAATTAGTATAATTTTTTAGAAATTTACGAAATTAATTTTTAATTTTCCGATTTCGAAATACAAAACACACAGAGGAATGGGAAAGTTTATATAAAAATAGAGAATGTACAACAAATAATACGATTTAAACTAAACTAGGAAGCAAAAGATTGAAGAGCTTTTTAAAAGCTCTTTCCTTGTGTTTTTTAAATTCAATTTTTTTCTGTTTTTCTGTTAAACTCTAGACTAACGGCACAAAGTGTTAAACTAAGTAAAACGGAAATTAATTAGAACAATAGATTCATACACAACAGAGTTAAGAAATAAATTACAAAAACAAAATATAAAAATAAATTGTAAGTACATCACAGAGAATCTACTAAAAACTATAAATTCTGTTTCTATTCCTGCACTATCTACTATTTCTCTTCCGTATAAACATAAGCCTCGTTGCTAACTCCATTCGCTGCATCTTTTCTCGTTGTATTCGTATTGCTTGCAGTTTTCTCATCCAACGAAGTTGCTCCGGGCACTACCCCATTACTAGTTGCTACAGGTGAAATCGTAGTGGCATTGGCGTGGGGATTTTCAGGATCATCTGTATGCACGACATACTTATAACGCATGGCCAATAGCACAAAGATACACATGTCAACAACCATAAGACTAGCGAATAACGCAAATTCAGCAGCCTACAATGATAGAATTTATTGCGTTATAAATATCGATAAATGTTATCAGAGTTTGATTGCTTTCTTTGATTTTGTTATTTCGTTCAACGTACCTGAGATTCGAAAAATTTCAATTCCGCAATCACAACCACCAACATGTTGCCAATTGCTACAGAGAGTAACCAGCATGCTTGCAGCACCGATTTCATCGATTGTGGTGCTTGGGTAAAGGAAAATTCCAAGCCAGTTATTGAAAACATTATCTCAGCTGCTGTAATAAGTATAATCTGAGGCAACTGCCACATCATGTGCACAGAATTCGGTTCCGTAATAACATTGGTGTGATAGTTCTGTAAGAAAAGAAACAAAATTCGATTAAAATTCTTAACCTCAATCAGACAGTTGAGAACTTACAAATCCTTCTTTATTATTTCCATTGATTATTAAAACATAGACACCGCCAGCACGAGCTGTTATATTCGTTAGGGGCACATTGTTTAGGGATAAGAAAACATTTCCTCTAGCCACAGGTACGGCTTGTGTGGTATTATAAGAAGCTAAATTGGTTTTCGAACTACTGGAATCCTCCAAACTAAACTGGCCCTCTCCAGGTGGTATATTCAGCAAAACTCTGACAATGGGAATACCTAAATTGGGTCTTTCCGGATGGTCCTCGAATTCATACAAACTATCATTGGCAATAAAGTAACTGACGGCCTTACCCGGCCTTACGTTTATATTGCCAGATATACTAGGGCAATTATTATCAACAGCAGTGGCCTCTAATTTATAGGATAAGGGCATGGGTGCCATGATTTGTTTGTCCTGCCACACACCCAAAGAGGCAAAATGATTGTCTATTTTCAAATCACTGAACGGTAGATCAGTATTAAAGCGATAATGGCAAGGCATGCCATTGTAGATTCTCAACTGTGAACTTATGTCGTTGGGTAATGCTGGTTCAAGGGCCTCTATTTTTAATTCCACCAAAGCCGAGCCTACAAACGCCATTGCTGCCAACAGGCCACCCAATGTAAGTTTTTGTAAGGGCCGACGTATGCCAATTGTGGACAACATGGGGTATATAATGCAATCGAAAATTGGTATGAAACCCAATATAAGCAAAGGATTAATGACCTGCATTTGATCCGGTTTAATGGTATAACCCCATAGCTCGCCATCCATGCGTGTAGCCTGGAATGTCCAACGTGAGCCTTGCTGATCGAATAAGGCCCAGAATACGGGGAAAGGCAAGAATAAAACCAAAATCTTTAACAAAGTTTTGGTATCGGAAACCATTTTTTGACCCACTTTCGGCTCAGCATAGTCCAGCCAATGTTTGCGCGGATTGGTTTTACGTTCCCGGCGCCAACCTCCGATAGCCTGGCTAATGCACTGGGACACACCGAATATCATATTGCCTGCAGGGGGTTTCATGATGTACATTTTTTTGCCCGCAACGAAAATAACCACTGACAGCAGCATTAATATGGCGGGTACACCAAATGCCAAAGAGAAACAGTCTTTATCGCCAAAACAATGGACATCTTCACGTAGTATGGGAGTTAATGAAGTGGAAATCATAGAGCCAGCATTGATGGCAAAATAGAACAAAGAGAAGAATGTGGCCAATTGTTTGGTTTGTTCAGGCAACTTGAATTGATCACCACCAAATGCCGAGACACATGGTTTTATGCCACCCGTACCAATGGCTATAAGAACAAGGCCTACAATAGTAGCTGGCCTGCAAAAAAAAAAAAAAAAAAAAAAAGATAAGTTATCGGACGGTTTAAGGAGAACAATGCTTAAGAATACTTACTCCACCGGTAACTTAAGTGGCGGTATTGCTCCCAATGATACAATAACACCACCAATGGCATACACTATGGACAGATACAGGATCGTCTTAAATTTACCCAACCAACTGTCGGCCACAACGGCACCTATCAAGGGGCACAAATACACGAGCATGGTAAACACATGGAACAGCACTGTAGAGGTATCATTGTCGTAATGCAATTTACTGGTGAGATAGAGAACCAAAATGGCTGAAAAAAATACAAATTTGAAAAACAATAAGAATTTAAAAAAAAAACGCAAATTCACACTTACTTCTCATGCCATAATAATTGAAACGTTCACAAAATTCATTGCTTATGATAAAGCCAACGGCTTTTGGATACTTCATCGGCTGTAAATGGTAAAAAAGAAGAAAGAAATTAAAAGACTTAAAAGAAAAACGTTTTCGATTGAATGTTTTTATAAACAAGAAATAATTTTTAAATTTAAAATTTTTGTCACATTCCAGCACGTATTTTACATTTTGAAATGCTTCCGTGTGCCGTTTTTTTATCTTTAAGAGACGAGTATAGAAAAAAAAATTCCTTAAGGCAAGAACCGAAGAAATTCGAATTTTTGTTTTTGTTTTGCACATAGTGGACATTGCAAATTTTTGCAATGGATAGCTCTGTTGTGGTCTTTTTAGAAACAAGCTTTGATTAGATAACTCAGATTTAGTTAGTTACTCAGAAGATACTATAAAACTTAATCATTTAATCATTAAGTCAACATCTGCCATTTACTGGTAGTGCAATAAGCCATTTGACAGGCCTTATGAACTTGATATGTTACAAGTTATCACCCACAAAGTTCTTAGTGTCCCTTTCCTCTTTGTGGGATAAAGAGATAAGAATAGAATTGGATATCTCAGTTAATAGTTTTGGGTGTGAACTTTGACAGACAGAGGACCAATCTCGCTACGCTGTACATGGTATAGAGGTTCGCATGCTTGGACATCACGGGTGCACTGAAGTCCACTCCGCAAGTTGGCCTCGAGGTCATCTTCATCCGAAACGTGGCTGCTAGAACTGCACTGCGGCTTAAGTTCTCTAAAATATTTAGGCCATGTATGGTGGGACACTTTTTTAATGCTGCATGAAGTAGAACCGAATCACTCAGGTTTTAAATGCGTGCAGGACTCCCACACGAGAAGAATGGGTTGCTGAAGCTGTCATTGGTGATATAACGATCTTCACCGTTGGCTCAAAAATGGAATGTGAAACTGCATCTGGGGTCTATTCCGATAAACTAGCACTGGACGGGTCATACATATTATCTAATACATACAGGTTTTTGAAATAGAACAAGCTGCATACATGGTTGAAACCTACCTCCTTAAACTTGATCATATGTGTGGGCAGTCAAGCAGGAATTAAAGAGCTGGCATCCCATCTCGTCAAATCAAAGGGTGTCAGGAGTTGCATTGACTTTCTACACTGTATACTTTAACACAACACTCGCCTCTACTGGATTCCGGGCCACTAAGGCATAGAGGGAAACGAAAAGACGAACTGGCACGGAAGGGATAGGGGATGTTCTGTCTAGCAGTGGGAGAACCAAAGAACTACTTGAGTTCGCATTCTTACGGGAATTCTAACGGAACACTGGCTGATGGCAGCTTCACTGACAACCTCGGTCTGCCCCACCAGGATTACTGCAGAAGGCGCCATGATATGGAGGAAATGGAATCGATGCAACACCTTTTACGCGAGTGCCCTGATTTTTGGGTGACAGAACGTTTGAAGATCTGGTCATGGTGGCGAACGTGCCAATAAGGGAACTGGCCGCTTTCAATCGGAATTCAGGGTGGTTCAAGACCACCACTAACGGATCATGACAAGGTGGCTTACCTCACACTGGGCAACATAATGGGCCTTATGGTCACTTGCCTGTGAATGGTAAGCTAACCGCTAACCTAACCTTGACAGATTCTATCTACGAAAAGTAGAATCTGGACCAAAGTCCTCAACATTATAGTGACAGACAACATGCAAGGCAATCGTTCGAAGTGGTCTCCACTGCTGCATACAATAATTCATTTAGAATCGATACCAATTGTGTTAAGATGACTATCGTACCTCATTTTATAAGGAAGTCGAAACATTTTTGGTAAGAAGCAATGCTTGTTAGTCCAGTTTCACAAAATTTGAGTTGCATCCAAAAATATACTTTGTGATGCAGAACATAGTACGGTTGCACATCATTAAAACATCAAATTTTCTATTCAAGATCAGAATTTCAAATTCTTTCTTCCCCAACATTCTTAATCAACAAAAATTCCTTGTATTGTCATGTTATTAATTTTCATTTCCGTTAATCTGTCTTTAATACAAAATAATTCAGTTATTATTCTTAATTATGCTTTAATCAAAGAACCATAAATATTTCCCTAAAACAACATAATAACAACATCAGTCTGTAACCAACTGACTGTTTAGATGGCATTATTGATGGAAGTTTTATTTACTCACTCACCTCTTATCTCGAGAAGCTCATAAATAATACCACCACAATTTATTAACAAGTTCTACGTAAAAGATTTAACAAGTTTTATGCATTTTTGTTTTAAAACAAAGAAAATTTTATGGAATATTGTACAACAATTAAAACAACAACAATTATAGTAACAGCTATAACAGGTAATACCATAAATAATTGGCACTTACAGCCACTAAAAGGTATGCGACTGTGAACAAAAAATGAAACACAATCTTTTAGACTCTGAACTATTGCGAAAGGGTTATCCACTAAGTGGTTTCAAAAGTAAAGGTTAATAAAATACATGTAAAGCGATGATTTTAATGAAACTTTATTATAATGCTTAGACGTTTGCCAACCAATTTAATCGTTTGTGCAGTCAGATAGTTTTCTAACACCTTTTCGTACATATCGGGTGGCATCTCGGCGATAAATTGGCGAATATTGGTTTCTAAATACTTTAAAATTGGAAAGACACGGTGCATGGTCTTTGATGTAGTTCCACGAAAAAAGTCTAAGGACATCAATTCTCATGATCTTGCCGCCAAAAAAGTGAAACGAGTTAATCTGAAATCTTTACATACAATAAAGCCAAGATCAAACGTGTTGTGTGGCAACACTTGGCACCATCTTATTGAGCCTATATACCGTCTTCCTCATAATCTTCTACTACAGTTTAAAACCAGTCGGTAACCAAACGACTAAAGACTTTTCAATTAATGTTCAAAACAATACGACCCAGTGACACTTCCAGACTATAAAAGCGCCAACAGTCACCTTTTTTGGATACAATGCATTTTCCACTCTCATTTCTGAAGATAAAAAGAGACAAGCGCTATAGGTTTGAGGCAATCAAAACTTTTGTTGGGAATTTACTTTACTACACTTGTTTAGAACAAAGGTTGTCTCGAACCCAACATGTAGATTCTGTAACAATGCGAAGAAGTAAGCGGAACGCAATCTTGGAACCTGTGAGACATTAACACATCCTAGAAGGACACCTGATAGCATGCCAGATGCTGCGCCCTAACTTCTCACACCATTTATGTTGTGTGTGTTAATTTTATAAATGAGTGGCGGGGCCAACCCTCAAACGGCAGATTTTTGAGAAATTTTTCATGGCAATTTTTTATTTACTCCTAGAATTTTTACCAGAAATCTGCTGAGGGGAGGGAAGTCGTATAGTACAAGTATATTTTCATATTTCGTTTTAGTTGGAGATGTCTGACCGAAAATTTTGAAGCCACTAAATGTATAACCCAATATATGTTGACGTAAAACTCAAAGTACTGAAATACTATTGATTTGATAAAGTTAGAAAACTAAAACAACAACAACAAAAAGCAATTTTAAATAAAAAAACTACAAAAAAATATCTATCAAGTGTAAGTCAAGGATGGTCAATGGAATGAATTTTTTTTGTTAATTTTTTTTAAATTTTGTTTGCTTTTGAAAGGCAGCATAAAAAAACTAAAGAAAAAAGTGTTGCAGCGTTACGTATGAATGCTTTACAATAAAAAAATATAAAAAGAAAAAACTGTTGAAAAAATACGTATTATTTAACAATTTTTAATATGATTTCATTTAAAAATACAGTTAAAAAAAAAAATTTTAAAAATAAAAAATTAAAAAAAAATCATTAACAAAATACAATCATTTCTTACAAAATGTACGCGTACGTATTATGAGATTATATAATAAGATTTAAATTTGTTTTCATTTTAATATTGTTTTTATGATTTTTAAACATGCAAAATATTTTTGGAATATTTTTTTTTCTCATTTTTCGAAGTGCTTTTCACATTATTTCAACCAATTATTTATTTATTTATTTATTATTATTATTGTTTTATTGTAATTTTTTTTTAGTTAATTGTTTCCATTTTATTTTTAAATTTTAACTGATAAAATAACAGTTCCGGTTTGCTAGAGAAAAAATATACATCAGAGACATTAATAATCAAAATTTCATGAATACTTTCGATATTTTCAAACACGTTCTATTTTATAGAACCCATGATTGAAACTAAAAAAGCGTCAATGACCGATGTTAATGCATTTTCTTATGCGAATTAAAATATCGAGATAGTAAAGCTGTCGCTGTCAAGGAGTCACTGTAGTCTAGTAGGTAGTGTGTTGGCGTGAGACCCACGGTTCAAACCCCAGGTCAGACATCTCCATCATAACGAAATAAAAATAAAATATCTCTTCGGTGACTTGCCCTCAGCAGATTTCTAGCAAAAACTCTGAGAGTAAGTGTGAAATTGCCATGAAAAAGTTTCTCGACAAATCTGTCATTCGGATTCGAGTCGGAGTAGGCCCTGTAAATCATATGTAAAATTAACACACATAACATACATAAGTGTGGTGTGAGAAGCTAGGTCATAAACCTGACTGAAGGGTTGTAATGACCAATTATGTATGTTAGTAAATAGTCTGCAAATTGCCCTAAGAAATGATTAGAAAATTAAAACAACATGTATTAGAATGCTGTACAACAACACCGTCTCTAAATTCAAATCCGATTGGGATTGCTATTGCTATGCCTATTATTGTTCACATTAGTGTAGTTGTTACTGTTACAAAAATATTACCGTTACCAAAATACAGGCACGATCTACGAAAGTCGAAGTAATGGTATGCAGAGTAGGCAATAATAATTTAATTCGTACGAAATATTTACGATCATATTAAAACATTTGTTGACAACCCCTTGGTATTGAATTATTTGTTGTTTGTATTTCGCATCTGTAGTTGCAGCTCTACTTAAACAACACGAAAGTCATGTTGAATGAATTTAATAACGTTTTATTATAGACAATCATTTGCATTTAATTTGTTAAATATAAACCGAAAAATGTTTCTAATTATTCAAATAGTATATCGTACTAATTATTCATATTTATATTTGTCTTGTCAGGTCTTGTCTATTTTTTTTTAAGCAACAGGTTTTATTAAAAAAAAATATTGTTTTTAATTATTTATATTGGTGTATCAAAGTATGTAAATGCTAACGAATATAATTAAAAATGAGTTTTTTTTTTGTTTAATTCGCAAATAGAAAAAAAACCAAATTCCACTTATGTTTTGGAAATTGTCAAAAACCAGTCTTTTTAATTATGCCGTCGACATTAATCAGCCAAACCGGCACTTGAGGCATTGGGCTCTGCCCACTTGCAATAATTTATTATTTTGTTTAGAAATTATTGCCGATGGCAAGAAACTTAATAACTTATGCGCATATGTGTGTGTGCGTGAACATATGTATTTTTTTTTAATATGTTTACAACTTTTTCTTATTTTTTAATGAAAAACAAATTTTAAAAGAAATTTTTTTTATATCTTAGCCATACAATGAAAGTATTTAACGAATTTTGCTGTATATTGTCCGGACAAATTGGAAATCATTCCAAGTATTTAGATTTCTATTGGAAAATGTATTTCTCTTAATAGTTTCCAATACGAATGTGGTTACAAGTTTTACAAATCTAAGTTTAAACATTCTCTCTATTCTCCCACACCATTAGCGAGTATCAATACCCTGTTTATAGCAAAATAGAAGCCACAAATTACAAATTAGACGTAATCCGGTGAAGTTAAATCTGTGGAATAAGGAACATAATGAAGTAATTCGAACTTTAATTTACTGATCTTCTTCGCCAAATGTGGCAATACACAATCGTAATGAATTAAAATTATGCGAGCAGTGTTTCCTTTACTTCAATACGATTCCTTCAATTCAATCTACAGCTTTAATTTATCTCATCCCCGAAAAAACATTCCACCACGACGACTTCTGTAGAAGCTTACAAGGAAGAAAAGAAGAATACAAAATGCCATTATCATTGACACCTTGATTTTTATCAAAAGAACGCCTTCATAAAATGGTTTAAAAATAAATGGTGTTTCAGTAAGACAGAAACTCATACATATTTATTAAGGTCATTATGATTATTTAATTGGATTGTAAAGAAGTCGCCGTAGTCTAGTAGGCAATTTTATTTCATTTTGAGAATATTTTCCAGAAGACTGAAGACGTTCGGAGTCTCTGAGACTGGGGGTTTGAATCACATGCTGTAGTGTAATAAGCGAACAAACTACCTACCAGACTACGGCGAATTGTAACCCCAGATTTGTTTTGGGAAATTTTAAGCGACATAAATAGTGGCAAAAGGGAATAAAACGAACACGGATCAACAGCTCAGATTCATATGGGAAATATGGAATGTCACAATTGCCCTTTTTAGCTTGGCGACATACTACGGAAGTGTAATCATATCACCCGAAATTTAGAATGATTTAAAGCTAACCTGTATTCCATGAAGAAAGAGAAGAATGTGTAGGATATTTCTGCCTGTAAAATTAAAAAACTGCTAAAAATTCTATTTTATTTTGGTTGTGAAAGTAACTCCACCTTTGCCTTCAAGACTTGAAGAAACCAAAATGCCTGTCTGCAATAACTCCAATCGATTTTTTTATTCTAAAATGTACATATACTCATGTGAATTCTATTGCCTGAAACACTGACTGTATAACAAGTATTTTAAATTAAATTCGAGTTGTTCCGTTTTGTTAGATTTTTAATTTTTTTTTTTTTTTTGGATAGTGAAGGTTATTTAATTGCTAAAAATAAAATTGTATTTAATATCGTATTTTTTAATTTTTTTTATATCTTTTTCAATCGTTGGCGTCACACATAATGATAAATTAACAATTCTAATACGGATATCGTTTGATATTGTATCGATAATTTTGGTAGATTTTATTTAGGAAAGTTTTAAAATAACAACAAAAGATATAAAACAACATTTAGAGGTTACCAACTATCCATAGAGACTCTCTTATTTATTGACATATAAACAATATTTGTTTAACAATTTATTTTAGTTTTTTTGTCATTTTTTTTTTTCTAAATTTATTATAATTTTTGAATACTAATTGGGTCATTAATAAGAGTTGGCTTTCCAACCGAAATTTTTATTTAAACTGGCTGACATTGTGGGGGATTTTGTCTTAACAACATCACGGGTTCTTGTTAATAAAAAAATTTCATTTCTTATTCAACTTCAATTAATTGTTAATAGATATAATTGTTTAAGCAAATAAATAAAACGTAATTTCAATTGCAGCTACAAGTGTACACATATGATGATGACAGCAGAAAAAAATGGAAATCGTAATCGAAATCAAATTTACACACAGAAATTTTATTATCTCATTAATTAATTTAATAAGTAATTTAATTTACCATGAAATTAATCTTAATTAATAATTAAATAAATTCTGTTTAAAAAAGATATAATAAAAATCATAACAATTAACACTGGATTATAAAGGTTTTGTCACCATATAATTGTGTATCTTCCAGATATTGAATTAGAAATTTAATCATTAATTAAATCCATCAAACTTTACTAGATAGTCGGATAATGAAACAACAAAAAAAAAAAGAAATCAAGTTTATTGAACTTTTGAATAAATTTTAATATTAAATATGGAAAAATTTTGATTGTTTTAAAAATAAATATTTTCATGTCTTATACAAACAAATATTAAAAAAATCTTAAATAAAAATCCCCTAAAGCCAAGGGTTTTGCTATCAAATCGTTAAAATAAAAAGCCAAAAGTAATAATTTTTTAATTGTATTGCGAATCCTAAATCAATTGCTACTAATAAGTGGTATTCTAAAGTGTAAAATAATATTATTTGCCCGCAAACAAAAATGTTTTAAGTGTGACCACTCAGTGTCAAATATTTTCATATTTTTTTCGCCACTTTGGTCAAATATTTTTTTTTTGGTTGTTTCAGTCAAATATCGGACAAACAAGAGTAAACAAAATTGAGGCAAACATTTTCCAGATGTGACCTTACCTTAAGTTTAGCAAAGTATCTGTCTCTTATATTTTTTAAAGTCATCTTCATGTTCATAAAATTGAATGGATGGATGGAATTCAAAAGAAAATGAATTGTGTTATACCACTCATGCATTTAGAAATGCTTCTCTAGATTTAGAGCATCCGAAAAGTTCGTTTTCTATACCCACCTTGGAATATAAATCAGGCATATCCGATGACATTGGATATGTGGGCTTTGAAGACCACTGTGGTTTAGTGGCTTATTCTCACACACCATAAAGAGTTTCTCAAAAATCTGTCGTTCGGATTCGACTTTAAACTGTAGATCCTGCTACTTATGGATGAAATTAACGAACACAACATAAGTGGTGTGAGAAGCTAGGTCGTAAACCTGACTGAAGTGTTGTCATGACCAATTATGTATGTATGATAATTTATAGAACACGTTGATTGTTTTGTCCAAAGATCGCTTGGCATTATGAGAGACTAAAATAATTTTTTATTTCCGTACCCAAAAAGCACGTCCGATAGATTCGTAGGCGATATAAGTTTGAAAGAAATTTTGCGCCACTATTTAGAGCACAATACTATTTATGTACGGATGACATACATTAATTTATTACGGAAATAATAGTTTTATGCATGACCAACATCTGTTCCACATACAGTTCAGGCTTGGTTTGATCATGCTGAAGGGTTGTAATGACCAATTATGTCTCAGATTTTTTGCCAGAAATCTGCTGAGAGGAAGTCGCCCAATAAATATTTTTGAATATTTTCGTTTTGATGTCTGACCTGGGGTTTGAACCGTGGCCTTACGTCTACTAAGCCTACTAGAATACGGCGATTTCATATATAAATTATCATGCAAAGTTTAATTAAGATTGGTCCACAGACAAAGTTATAATCCAAAGAAATCTTAAATAAAAATTATTTTTTAATTTATTAGCTAGAACGCAAGAGAGTCGTGTTCTAAGAACTATTTGAACACTCAAACAATGCTGTGTTAGGCAAACTGGACTATATTTCTATATTATATTCTATTTGACTGTAGAGTATATGTACATAAAACAGAACAGTTTTGTTACCTTCATTAAAACAAAAAACAACCACAATTTAATTTATAAACTTTTCATATACAATACATATGTACGTGCTCTGAATATGTGAAATCAATAACAAATTATTTTAATTTTAATTCAGATTTAATAAAGTGCTGTTTATTGTTTAAAACAAAAGTTGTATTTGAGGTTTTTGAAACAATAATTTTAAATTCTTGACATAAAATGTTGTCACAAGTAAAAGGTATTCTTGAATATCAAACACGTTGAAGATCAATTAACGATTATTAATATAGAAACTTAATATTCATAATGCAGATGTAATGACAACGATTTTTAAGATCATCAAACTTATAGATGAATAATATGTGAAAGGAAAGAGGAACTTATGGACTTACCATAAATATACATTGAACGAAAGCGTGCTGCTTTGTAGAATGCACGTGTCTTAGTTTGTATCTATTTAAACTGGAAATAATTTTAATATTCTGAAGTATAGAGATCAATAGATTATCTAAGCAAAACAGAAACTCTTTTCAGAAACATATGTACATTGTAATCATGACTATTTTTTCTCATTAAGATATTATTTGTGACGTAATACAATCTGTAAATTAACACTTGATTAAACCCTTCTTCTCTAAATGTCTACAAATTGAGTCAATATTTAAAAGCAGTATTTTATTAAGAGGTTGTAATCACTATACAACATGGTTTCACTACAAAATCTTTCTACCACGTACCTACCGTGTAGAGAAGGTTAAACATACATACATAATTGGTCATTACAACCCTTCCGTCAGGATTACGATCTAGCTTCTCACACCACTTATGTTGTCTGTGTTAAATTTATACCCGAGTGACGGGACCTACAGTTTAAAGTCGACTTCGAACGACAGATAAAAAAATCATCTTTTATGTCGATTTGCTTCTCGTGGAAAACAAGGCTTTAAAAACTTTACTTTGATTTTTTCAGTATTGTTAATTTCATTAAAATAATACCTGGAATACCTAGTAGATAGTGTGTTTACTAATTAGACGAGAACTCGCAGTTCAAATCCCGGCTCAGAAATCTTGAACAAAAACGAAATATGGAAAAATATTTTTCTTTCGGCAACTTTCTCTCACTACAGTATTCCGGCAATTACTCTGAGAATAAAATAAAATTATTACGAAAATTTTCGCAAATTTATCGTTCGAAATCGACTTTAAATTGTAGGTCCTGTCACTCCTAGATAGAATTATTCTAAGTTGTAATCCTGATCAATTAAATATGTAAGAATGCAAAGAAATTTTTATTGCCACCTTAGAATATACAGTTAGTTCATTAAGGATGATTACATTCAATTTCTAATATCACCTACAACTTGTTGTATTACTCTCAGTAATTTTTTGGTCAATGGTATGAGAGTAAATAACATTGCTATGACAACAAACATCCCAAATGTGTCGTTCGGAGTCAGTGTCATACAGTGGGTCCAGCCACTCATGGATAAATTGACACACAGAACATGGGTGATATAAGCAGATTGGTTGTAATCCTGGCTAATATAACAAATGAAGTAAGTCATTTCATAGTACTTCAATCAAATAAAATCCTTTATTTCAAAATTGTTAAATGTAGGAGGATTGTAAAAATTAATAGGGAGATCAAACCATATATTGAGTAAGATTCTCTGTAACTAAACTCAAACCCGAACGAGTTCCTTTAAAACTCATCTGAGAATGTAGGCACGTATTTACAATAATAATTTCAAAACAATTTTTTTTCGTAGTAAATTCAAGACACACATTTCAAAAATGTTTTTCAAATAAAGAAAACAGATTTTGTATTAAAACCATTTTTCTTACCACTAAAGCTTCTTCCGACATTATTGGCAAACAATTGTATTACACCACCACTCTTGTAATTCTATTGAAGTCAACTTCTTAAAAAAAAATATTTTCGAAATTAAACTGTTCACACAGATTTGAACACAATTGAACACAGTATTGAAAAAAACTAAAATTGAGAAAACAACACAATTTTTTATATTTATTGGGCCAATGTGTCAGTTAGTCAAGCGTTTACTGGTTTATTTTGTTAAGTTTTTCCGTTTTTTTTTTATTTTTATTAATTTTCTATTATTTTTGTGTGTATTTTGTTTAAACTTTTAAATAAAACGAAAAAAGTATTGCGTTTTTATTTTATTTTTGCTAAAACTGGCTATAAGCGTGTAGTATGGTTACGAGCGGGCGACGTCATGATACGCAAACCAAAACCGTTCAACGTTCAAATATAGACTGAAACTTGGAATAGACCATAACGTTCATCGATGGGTTTGTTTGTTAGTTAAGGTTGGTTTTAATTTTTAAAACATTTTCGCTTTTCGTTTTAAAATTCGTTTCTTTATACAGCATTTAACACACAGCGTACCATCCATACATGGAGTTGCTGTGCAGGAGAGGCAAGTGACTCGGTTATATTGTTGAGTGCAAAGACGATAAGAGACACCGGAAATGAAAAGTACCCCAAAATCGTATGTAAATTTGTTTTTGTATTTTTATTTTAATTGTTACAGTTTTATTTTGTACTTAAGTTCTCTCGTTTCTATGTGTATCTGCTCTTATGAGGAGGCTTTTGAGCAATCAGAGCTCAAAAGTGTAAGAGGGAATAATAATAACAAAATAAGTGTGAAGTGCAAATATTCTAATTGGTAAATTAGTGCGCAAAAAACTTGTTAATTTTTCGTATACCTCTACCCTACCTTTTTGTATGGAAGTTTGTTTATATGAAGCTTTGATTAAAAAGTTAATTGTGCTTGTGATATTTGATAAAATAGATTAGATTTGTCAAAATCTGTTAAGCATACTTAAGGTCAAGGTTAAGAACAATTTAATAAAGTTGTCATTATAAAGTTGATATGAGATTTGATCTGACCAGAATGTGAGACAGTTTTTGTTAGCATTGATAAGCAATTCTGTCATTGTAAACCTGATATCAAACAAATCGTTTATAAACTGAGATTCTCTCACATTTTTGTCAAACGCAGACGTGAGAATTTATTGGTTGTGTGTGAACAAAGTTCTTCAAGGAATAGCCAGAATAAAAACAAGAATTATTTTAGAATTAAACAAAATACTTGAATCTAATTCTTTTTTTTATTGACTTTTGAAATATTGTATACAAGATTTTCTAAGAATTGAATATTTATTTTTTTATTATATAAATCCTGAGTTTAATGCACTCAAAGAAATTAAAAATTAATTTATAATTTTCAAACGCCTTTAGTTATTTTGTACATTTACAGTTTGAGGGTGGGGTGATGGTCTGTTTTACTAAATTTTGACAATGTATTCAAACAGGTCTCCTATGTACATATATTTCAGTTTGCAAGAGATAGTGTGTGCGGATCAATTTTGAAACCGAATTTAATCTGTCAAATTTAAGAATAACTTTCATCAATCAATGTATTTCATCAATAAATGTAAGTATTTATACAAATTACTTAGCATTTCCATCAAATCCACTTGAATCGATTAAGGACATGAATCCGTAGTAATCAAATTTATACTGTCAACAACTTGACGGACTAAATGAAGCTCACAATCCGTCAACTCTGGCAAATAGAATATGTATCAATAAGAGAACAGTTTCCCATTAAAAAAAAAATGTTACAATAAACACGTATTTTTTGAGGATCATTGTGGTTTTTTTTATTGTGTCGTAAAGATACAATACCAATTAAGTATGTATTTCTCAAATCGCTGTCTTGGGTCTGATATCATCCTGTTGCTGTTTTCATAAAAGTTTCCTTGACTCTTATATAGAGTCGCTGCAGTGTAGTAGATAGTGTGTTGACCTATTAGAAGTGAGGCCACGGTTCAAAGTACAGGGCAGACATTTCCAACAAAACGAAATATGAAACAATATTTCCTGAGTGACTTTCTCTCAGCAGATTTCTTTCAAAAACTTTCAGAATAAAAAAGCTGCCAAGAAAAGTTTCTCAAAAATCTGTTTTTCAGAATCGACTTTAAACTTAAGATCCCGCCACTCATGGATAAAAGTAACACACACAACATAAGTGGTGTGAGAAGCTAGATCATAATACTGACTGAATGTTAAAAAAGAAATGTGGCTATATACCATCGATAAAGCATTGGATCTAGAATTTGAGCTTCATTCGCATAAGCACGAAAATTCTCAAAGAAGTCGCACAAAGTTAAATTACATGATCTTTGTGGCCATTTTACACAAAAATTTCATCAAATAATTTTGTTTTGGAAATCATTGCCACAATACATCATCCATAGTAGCGCAGGTGGTCTTACTTAAACCACATGTCATCCAGATACATGGCATCCAGTTGAGGCTACTGGAACTCCGTTATCAGGTTCCTGCAACGAATTGCGTTCACAGTCATTGCAATTTCGAAGACCACAAGTATTTGTCTATACCAAATCGTGGACAGAGACATTTATAAGTGGCGGGACCTACACTTTAAAGTAGACGCCGGGTGACAAATTTTTTGACAAACTTTTCGTAGAATCTGATGAGATGAAGTTGCTAAAGAAATATTTTTTTGTTCAGATTTCGTTTTATTGGAGATGTCTGACCTGGGGTTGTACAATGGGTCAATTCGACCTCCAGGTACTGTACTTGTCTAATTGACAAGTACACGTCCTCTGACCTAACCTGGGGTTCGTACAACATTTATTATATTCTATGAAGTTGGCGTGGCAACTTTTGAATAAAGCAAGGATGTATTATATTAAAACTTAGACGACCAACGAATACAAATGAAACTTTCAACGTGAGTTTAATCAAAAGAAATATTCACATCTGAGTGGAAAATTTCATATAATGAATGTGAAAATTAATTTCACACATTTTTGTTAAATGAAAAAATGTGAAAATGTTGTCATTGTAAAAATTCCGATGACTTTAGCTGTCAACAATTTTAATAACAAAGAAGTTTTCTTAAATTTCCTCTATAACCACTAAATATGAAAAGCATTTAAAAAGAGTGTTAATGAAACCAGAGAAAATAAGTGAAATAATAACGGTATAAAGCAATTAAAATACAATTGTCATAAAGGTCTTAAGGGATAAGTGGTGGATAATATTTTGATAAAAAGAAAATTTTAATCTGTTATTGACATTGCAGGGAAACAAATATTTGAAGTTTTTATATGAAATTAAAAAAGAAAAAAACAATACAGTGGAATCAAATTATGACGATCGGCAAACGCCCACTGTACTAGTTGGAACTAAAAACTACCGTGTGGAAGTGATGAAAGACGTCTGTGTATTATTTCTATTCACTGAATAAAATACGCGAGCAAATCGGTCGCGGAAGCTGAATTACGTTCGTGTAATAATTTTATCTTGTAACTGATCACATCTCAATCAGAGGTATTTTTTACACTCTTTTTTGTTTGAGATGATTAGGCCAGGAATTGAACTACCGGCTCTCGTCTAATAAGACAACATACTACCACTAGCCTAGGACGACTTCAAAAAATATCTCAACATAAGCGGGTAGGTAAACTTTTCATACACTTTCCATATAGTTTATTGGAGCTGCATTGCTTTTGTAATTTTATGTAATTAAATTTACTTATTGTCTAAATGTAGATAGATTGCAAATAAAAAGAAAACAATAATATAAGCGTGTAGGTAAACTTTTTATACGCTTTCCATATTTCCAAGTATTAGAATATGGAGCTATTAGACTCATTCTCCATCCATCCACTCACTGTAGGTATTGCATTTGCTTCAGCTAACAAAGTACGCTTCCCTTATATTCAAAGTTATCATTATAATAATACTGCGTGATGTAGGGTATCCGTAAGTAATTTAGATGATCATTCGTATTAAAAAGAAAATTTTAAGAGATGAATTTATTTTTAAGCATTTAAAAGCGTTATTAATAAGATTTAATTAAAGATTTAATTATTGTTTAAATTTGTTTCCCTTTGTTTTTGATCTTCTAATTTTAAACAGCCAACAACACACGACTTGATCACATTGATAATTGAAATTTAAATTTCTGACTAAGTCGATAGTCATTGTTGCTAGTGCTTTTAGCTGTAGGATATATTATAATTTTAATTATAAATAAATTATGCAAATAAATAAATAAATTTCTGCAATAATATGAAGAAAAATATGAAATAAATTTTCATTTAATTTGCGAAAAATTATTTTCGTTTCTTATATTATGATTCATTAAAATGCTGTTCAATTAATAAACAAAGAAAATAAACAATTTCTGGTTTGATTTCAAATGACAATATCAGACAAACTAAATCAAATGCAATCTCTGTTGTCGTAAATTGTCAAGTGCAACAGCAGCAATCAATAGAACAGAACGCTAATGAGGAGAATGACTGACTGACTTCTGTGTAACATTTCTATTCACTGAATAGAATACACGAGAGCAAGTCGATTGCGGAAGATGAATTACGTTCGTGTAATAATTTTATCTTGTAACTGATCATCTAATCTCAATCAGATGACTCTACTAAGTTGACAAGTTTCTATTGTGTTTGTGACAAACATTTTCTCAAACTGCATAGTGAACAGAACCAAGAGATTAAGTGTGATTATAAAGTGATGTTTACAACGATATAAATTAGTTAAAGTAGACAAGTTCCAGTACGGGAAATCTTATGCCCACAAGCATTTAAATATTAATAAAAAAACATCATTTTTAAATATAAGAGTAGTAGTGAGCAACACAAAAGACTTTGAACAGGGAAAAAGTTTTAAAAGCGGTCTAAAAAATGCACTTTATTGTTCAGCTCTGGCACTATGTGATCACCGTCTGTATCTGTTTATATCGAATAAAATGTTTGAATAATAATTGAGCTCAAAACAGTTTGCCACAGTTTTTTTTTTTTGCCATAGGGAGGAGTAATTCAAAGGCAGTTGCCAAAGAAATATTTGTTCCTAGTTCATTTTCTTGAAGACGTCTGACCCGGGATTTGAGACGTGGCCTCACATCCAATAAGCCAACTCACTATCAACTAGACTACGATAATGACACCGGCCCCACATTTATAAAATACCACAGTAACTAACTGCATAGAAGGAGACGTTCAGACCACTTTGTTCCATCATTGTAAAATTGCTAGGTTTTTAAGTGAAAAACTTATCCAATTGAGATGAGATGATATGATATGAAAATTACAGCGCAACATTAGAAGCCTGTGCCAATATTATCATTAAGACAAGACTTTGTTTATAACTGACCCACCCCCCGTTCTGGACAAAGCTGTGTCAACACGGAAATATAGCATAAGAAGCATTATTTTCCTATATTCATTAAAGACATACAAAAACAACAACATTTTACGAGATTAAGATTTAAAAAAAAAATGAAAAAAAACGTTGAATTGTAATGAACTCAATAAAAAAAAACAAAATAAAAAAATAATAATTATATTAAACAGACAACAACAAAAATAATAATTATTACAAAAAGAAAAAAAAATTAAAATAAAATTCGAAAATATTTCCACTTTCTTTTTAATGAATTCTTGATTATCAAAAACAAAAAACACAAAACAAGGGAGATGACTATCGCTTCTTTTGTTTTTAAAGAAAAAAGTATTCAAATTGATAAAAAAAAATTCATTTTGTAATTAAAAATAAATTCTTAAAAATAAATTATATTGTCTAGTTGGTACTGTTTGTTCTTTAATATTTTTAATTTTTCTTTCATTTTTATGTTATTATTGTTGAATTCTATTTTAATCTCCTCCTCTTTACGTAAATTCAAGTTTAAGTTTAATTCACTCGTAAATAGAGATGGCAAATAGTACCAGTGGTGGTGGTGACGGTGGCATAATTTTTATTTGTGGTAATAAAAAAGAACGTGAGAAGTTTAAGAAATGCATTCCTTCACGCGTAAGACAATTATGTTTTTGTTGTTATGAAATTTAAATAAAATAATGAAATAAAGAAATAAAAATTGGTTTTGTTTTTAACAAATAAACAAATTATCTTTTGTTTTAACCAGAAATTATTGCATTTTAGACAGATAATGAACGATGATTTGCCAGACTTTGGTAGACACCTTATCTTTCAAAATAAAACAATTAAAAGCAAAAGTAAGTAACTTAGGATAGAATGTCACAATTATGTATATGCTAAGTCTACTAACTAAAGAGTTAACCATTATTCGATTTCAAAACTCAAATTGAATAAATTAAACCTAAAACTACGACTTCGATGACACTTTTATTTTATAACAAATTTCATTTATTTTATTATACAGCAACGATTCAGGACTCTTCTGTCTCAGCGACAGTTCTTTATACACACCATTAGTCTTTGGAATTCCTTACCAAATAACATCCAAAATCTGGGCAATGCAAACGCGTTCAAAAAGGAGTTATTTAAATTATTTTCATAATTAAAATTTTACTCTCATATTTGAAAATTTTGTGATTTAATTTTTTAGGTCATCATTATTATTGTTATTATTATCATTATAATTATTATTATTATTATTATTCTTATTATTATTATTATTATTATTTTTATACTTTACCTTCTTAATTTAATTTAATATTTATATACATAAATTAACTTTCTCTAATTTTTTATATTTAATTAATGTTAATTTTTTATACCTTATTGATTGTAAACATAGCACTGTCACTTATAAGATTTAGTATCTTGTTGTGCTATGTAGATCATTATAAATCAAATAAATAAATAAATAAAAATAAATAAATGAGCGATTCTTTTGAGATAGTTTTTGTCCCTTTTTCTTTCGCAAATATCCTACGAAAGTTTAGTAGTAAACAAGGTTGCTTTAATAACGATTACATCACAATCAATAACTACTGAATAGAATAGTCAAAATCATTTTATTAATTAGGAATTCCGCCACTCAACGATGTAATTAGTGGGTATGTCACGAATAGACCCGAATACTATAAGTCAGTCTGGCAGGGCTGTCAGCTGTTAAATATCTTTAATCTCTAGACTCGTTTGTTTAATGAAAGGTTTGCTATTTACGAATGTAGATCGTTTAACAACCGTGCAACGTGCAAAAATAGCTTAGCCGAGATGCAAGTCTGGGTGATTATGGTCGTCATAGTCGACGTACTGTGCATGGAGTTGATAAAATTATGAAGAGATGTGAAGAGACTGCTAGCATCAAAGGTTCACAAATATCGATTCTGGTAAGTGTGGCTGATAATTTGATTTTTTTCAATTTCATGGCGTTCTCAGCAATTACTGCTCTTTATAGAGTCTTTTGCATTTGGATTTACATACATTTGGATTCCATAAAAAGATTGTCAAACATTCACAACGCCTTAGATAGACTGATCGGGTGCTGGGTTCTCAAAGTTTATCCAGCGGAGAAACGCGGGTTGGAACCGCGGACTTTCGTCTAATAAGCCAACACACTACCTACTAGACTACGGCGACTGCAGTAAACAGCTTCAAAACAAGCTGCAGTATTGCTTTATGTAATTTATATCATCGGAGGTATTCCATTTTAGAGGCAAGTACCGACAATTTAGAATCAAACTTTAACGAAGACAAGATATTTAAAAGTCTTAACCTTTATGGTTAGGAGGCATTACATGTAATAAATGTCTCTACGAATAAAAGGTACACATTTGCGATCAGATGGCTGAAGACAACAACTTTAGCAACAAATGAAACGATCTGATATTAAGAGCGATATATGTACATACGATTACTGAAATATGCTTGACTAGGACATGTACACCTCAGGTCATACAACTTCAAAAAAACGAAATTTGAAAAAATATTTCTTGGGCTACTTCGTCTCAGCAGTTTTCTGTCATAAACTCTGAGAATAAATAAACTTTCCATGAAAAGTTGCCCAAAAACCTGTCGTTTGAAATCGACTTTAAATTGTAGATCCGGCCATTCATATATAAAATTAACGCACACAACAAAAGTAGTGTGAGAAGCTAGATTGTAATCCCAGGTGAGGAGTGGTATGTATCTGCAATTATTAATTCATGCAGTTAGACTCTATTTTCAATGTTTCATTGAAAATTTAGTCGTATTTAATTTTAGATTTCATGTCATATGGTGGTGTAGCACACTGTATTTAATTTATAATTCAAGGCCATTATCAAGCTGTGACAACATTTGTTATTGACTTGCGCAAATACTTTCTAATACATATAGAAATATAAAATAATAACGAAATAAAATAAATTTAATAAAATTTCATTTGAAAGTGGGAATACCCGATTCGATCATTTTTTGTAAGCCGAGGTATACAAACGAATGAAAGTTACGAAAATTATGAAACGTGATCGATTTGTAAATTACTCCGGGTTTCAAAATACAGGATCCTTTAATAATTATTTCAAATTTCGGGCTTAACATTCTCTACAAATAAATTTTTTATTACAAATAAAATAACAATTTCTACTAGACAAGACTACGACACTAAAATTGAGTTTTCCATTTGCATTTGGTCAACACAACTTCCTTAGTTTTGGCCCACATTTCATTGTACTTTAGGAAGTATTAATCGAAGGCTTTTAAGGGTCATTTATGTCACAAAATTAACAATTTATTGGACTTTATTGGCTTTTTAATTTGGAAGTCGAATGTCGTGCTTCAGTAATGTTTTTAATTTTAAGTTTTTATTTGGTAATCATTTGAGGCCAAGTGTTCGATGAAATTTTTATCTTTCGTTAGGACGTTAAACCCTTCCCAAACGTGTTCAATAATATAAACTTTGTACTCAATTGTGTATTTTCGTTTCGTATTCAAATAATATAATTAAAGCACAAAAAAAATAAACTGCACTACAGTGGGACTAAGGAAAGAAACAATTGTGTAAAACTTTTAAATTTAAAAACATGAATTTTTTATTTAATCGCAGAACAATTGTTTTATAAATTTAAAAATAATTTCTTTAATGGAAAAATGTTGAAAAACGTTGAAAAAATTCAATATTTTTCTGTGAAGACATTTAAATTTAATAAAAAAACTAAATTTGAAACAGAACTCCCATATGTATTTTGCTTTTCTATAGGGTTTTCCACAACAGAGACTTCAGAACATTGACAGTTGTAAACAATCATTTTTTCAAAGCTCCACCTGTCAAATTACATACATACATAATTGGCCATTACAACCCTTCAGTCAGGATTACGGCCTAGCTTCTCACACCACTCATGTTGTGTGCGTTAATTTTATACGTGAGTGGCGGGACCTACAGTTTAACGTCGACTCCGAACGACAGAATTTTTGAGAAACTTTTTCATGGCAGTTTATTTTACTCTCAGAGTTTTTGCCAGAAATCTGCTGAGAGGAAGTCGCCGAAGAAATATTTTTTTTTTCATATTTCATTTTTTGATGTCTGACCTGGGATACGAACCCGGGCTTTTACGAATAGTAAGCCAACACACTACCTACTACACCACGGCGACTTCAATAACCTGTCAAATTAGTTGTCATTTATTCAGTCTATTATGCCAAATCATACCGTACGACCGTAGATGACAACGTATGTATGTTCGCTGAGTAGACTCTAGAGCAGTTGGCAATTGACTCTAATTTTCATCGAAAGATCATCTTCAACTATAAGGCGCATTTCTGGATGAACGGGTACAACATGAACCAACAAAATTGTCGAATTTTGGACGATACAAATCTACATGAGATCTTAGAGCGTTCAATGCATCCTTAAAAACCACTACTTGGTGTGGATTTTGGGCTGATCACGTTATCTATCCATATTTCTTTGAGAACTTTGTTAGCCAGGCCATTACACAATTGGTCATTACAACCCTTAAGTCAGGACTACAACTTATCTTCTCACACCACTACTGTTGTGTTAATTTTATACAAGAGCGACTGTAGGTCCCAGTTTAAAAGTAGACTCCGGGAGACAGATTTTTGAGAAATTTTTTCATGACAATTTTATTTCTTCTCAGGTTTATTGGCAGAAATCATATTCCGTTATGCTGAAGATGTCTGACCTGTGGTTTAAACCGTGACCTTTGATAAGCCAATATACTATCTACTAGACTACGTAGACAGATATGTATTTCAGATGTTACAGATGGTTACACGTCTGACATGGTATACGAAGATAGAAGAAATTTTTCATTCATATTAAAAATGTATAAAACAAATGAAAATGATTATTATGGAAATTCTTGGAAGGAAAGAGGTTTGTTTAGCTTACACTCTTACATTTATTGTTTTTTATATATGTAATTTTCAAAATTCATTATTTAATCAGCCACAAAGCTTTGTATTGAATTAAAAACGCACATATAAATCATAACAAAATAATGATTTTTAGATGTTTAGCATTGAAAATTACCAAATATTTAAATATGACATATTGAAAACTCAATAAGGTTACAACAATAAATTTCAAAGAATTCTTACCTCCTTCTTTGTAATTTTTATAGAACTGCTAACCATTGTGGCAAATAATTTTTATTTTGTTTTGGGGAACAACTTCAATGCAATTAAAAAACTAACAACGTTTTAAGGCAATTGTTAAAGTTATTAAAACATTAATTGTTGCTGGTAACTGTATTTAATTTTAATAATTTTTTTATTGTGATTGGTTATAAATTAAAATTAGACACGAACACCAGGTATAAATATGGCACTAAAATAGAATTTTAAATTATTTTGTTTTTTTCGATTTTTTATAAAACAAAAGAGGAAAAATATCAACAGCTTGAACATACTTTTGTGACAGGTTAAATAATGAAATTGACAATATGGAAATGGATAAAAAAAAAACAATCAAAAGAAATCGAAATTGAAATTAATAAATAATTTATTTAATAAAGATGGAAATTTGAGACGAAGAATTATATCCCCCAACACACAACACCTGTTACAAAAGATGATTTATAAACGCGCATAACATTACAATTACACATACAGTCAAAGCCAGACAAATAGGAACAGCTTTGTGGTTAAATAAAAATTGTATTTAAAAAGTATAAAATTTAACAGTTAAATATTGTGTTATAATTAATGACTATTAAATTATATTGTAATTATTTATAACAAAAAATTTAATTTTTTTTAATTTTTCCAAAACATTTAAAGCCATTAAACTGCACATGTCATTAATTTTGTTTTTCTTTTTTTGTTTTTATTATCTTCTTATTTAATTTCTCGTTTTTTTAATTGAAGGTCGTCGTAGCTGTCGATTTTTTCACTTATTTTTTGCACTCTCAAACAGAAACTCTCAAACGTGTTGAAAATTTTTAATTTTCTTTTAAACCATACCACATAACACGCTGGTCAATATTTAAAATTAAAAAATTTAATAAAACTATTTGAAAAAAAAAACGCGCACTATTTAATTAAAAACATTAACAACAAATAATAAAAAACAAAAGAAATAAAAAACTCCGTTTAATAGATTTGTCGTCTATTCTAAGCAAGAGTTGTTACACAAATAATAATTCGATGATACATTACAACTGTTTATTATGTGTATTATTGTTGTTATTATTGTTGCTGTTGTTACTGTTATTCTTAATTCCGCAGTGTCTCACGTTAAAGAGACAATCTCATCAAGAGTAATCGAATACTTTAAAAATGCTGTTGAATTACATGATCTCAGTATGCAATGCATTTTAAACTCAATTACTTACATGACACTTAAACGATGGTTTTAACCCATTAAGGTGACTTAGTTAAGTAAAATAGTAACATTTATTTTTTAATGCTTTTAAAGGTTTTAGTTTTTTATTATTTTAAAGACCATCTCCTTATACTCTCTCTCTTTCTCTCTTAATATTTATTGCTTTGAGATCCATTAATCAAGGTTTTCCCGCTTGGCAGATGATTGGCTAACGGCGCGACTAACAAACGTAAAGAAACCATACGACACAAACGTCTGTGGACAAACAAATATTTGCGTAATGACACGACGTCACACGCTCTGATGCACCAAGTGTCTGCCATATATACGTGGCACTCGTCGCGAAAGGACTAAATCTGCTCTAAATTTGAAAAAAAAAATTTTTTTAATTCTCACTTTCTTTTTCCTATTGTAAGTAATCACATATAATGTCAGACAAACAATCAAACAATGAAAAAGATCCAAAATTCTCTGTTGAGAAAGGAACTCACGGCCTCGGCAATTGGAGTTTATCACACCACCACCTAGACCATCGAGGCAATAAAAACAAAAATCTAAAATAGTATTGATACAGTAGTACGCTCTTCTGAATGCTCTAAGCATTACATACTAGACTACGGCGACTTCAGAATAACTTATCATAATACCCGGTTACAGAAAAAATACATACAAACTAAATCCATATTTTCTTTATAGGATAACATTGTCCTTGTTGGACAAAAAAAAATAACGACTTCAGACCTATTTTTCGGCTGAGTGCGCAATTGTAAACGTTGACCTGACTTTTATATAATCGACTACAAACCAATACACACAGTTACTAAATTATACGAACGGTTAAAAAATTGGCGAAATTTTTTAACTAATCCGTTTTCGGTGAAAATCTTTATAGTTTCCTTGATGTTAAGACGGTCTTTTGCGTTGGTTAAAAAATTTCTGGAATTGAACTGAATTGTGGCCCTGCACAGGCCCACAAAGGTATGCATCCGATTTACAAATTTCACAAATTTCTGAACCAAAGCAAAAGACCGTCTTAAAATCAAAGAAAGATATCAGACAATTATAAATATTTTCAAAAAAACGGATTGGTTAACAAATTTCAGAAATTTTTTAACCATGACCGTCTTAAAATCGAGGAAAGTTGTCAGACAATTACAAAGATTTTCAACGAAAACGGATTAGTTAAAAAATTTCTGAAATTTGTTATCCGTATGTATACTTCTGTGGCTATGTGTATATACCTTGTTTGTTAAATGAAACGATCAGCACATACATATGTACATATATATTTTATATTTTTAAAACTGTTTGTAACCCGGAAAATAGCCTGTTTAAATTAAAAAACAAAAGCAAACCATTTTAATAACACATAGGGAGGGAGGAGGACAACGGAGATGATGAGTTTAAAAGCCTTATCATGACTTCCGTACTTGGCATCCAACGTATTCGTTTTGAACAATAAAAATGCCACACAATTTGGCAATAATGTCGGTCGTATTGATAAGAATCATTTCTTTCATACAGGAATCATATCTATCGTATGGTATGGTAATGAATGCAATTGCAATAAATATTTTTCTTTATTATCATATTAAATAACATTTTTATTTTGGAAAAATTTTAATCAATGAAATATTTTAATCATATTGCCACCGTCCATAAGAAAAAGAATGAAATATTATCATCAAATGGATGAACTCGTTCAAAGCAGTAGAGATAAAGCTTTGAATTAAGGTTCGAATTTTTTTCCATAAAATATAACAGAAGGTAAAATGGCAGAATAGGCAAATAATTAAAAACAATCGTAATTATAGTAAAAATAATTAAGTTTTATATCATATCTATACATACATATTTGAAATTTATTCCATGGCATTGCCAATCAAAAAGACTGAAAGAACACACTGCGCACTAGACGACGGCGAATTCCACATCTGAATAAGAAAACATATCAACCCTACTTTAGTATTTTCTAGGAGAATGAGAGAAAAAGTTTTTGTAGGTGAGAGAGAATATTTAGAAGTTTCCAATCAATTTATTACTAATATAGGGAGCCCGCATAATTTGTTACTACAGTTAAAAAGTAAGCCTTAAACATTAGCATGGCTAGTACAAGCATTGTTGTTGTCTATCAAATCACAAATTGAATGAGATCATAGTAGACATTTTAAGGATCCCGATACTACCATTTAGCAACCGAAAGGAAACTAATTTCTTATGAGGCAACATTAGTTTACACATAACCTACAACGCATTTCATAATACAATCCGACTACAATATCAATATAAACTGGAAAATAGTGCGACTTAGTGTAATGAAGTAATACCAGATGCTTGCAGCTGACTCAAGAAATCTAGGGAACGAGAGAAGAACGCACTCTGGTGACACAGTTATCTTTCTTTTTTTAGGAATCGAATTTTATAAGATCGAGAATAGCGGAAAATGAGACGGGCATAGACAGGAATACAGGAACTCAAAGCTTACAGAGGATAATAGGGAGATAATTAGAGGTAAGCATAGCAAGTAAATTCTTGTGGAAAACGAATTCAGAACGAATAATAATATCACTGATGAAGGTAAATATTATTGTTATACGGGCAAAATTAAACTGAGCGAAAGTAAGCAAGAGAGGCAAAACAGACAACAACAAAATACACATCATACGGTAAGCAGAATTACACAAAGAATACATAAGAATTTACAAGAATTTCATAGAAAGCTCGTGAAGTTAGCAGACATAAAATAAAGGAGTAACAATTTCTCTTACGTATCGGTATTAACTGGGCAATGTACGCAATACACTGTTAAATAATATCCCTGAATATTGATGGAATTTCTTCTGTCCTACTATAAAGGGACATGCCTAAAAAATATGTATAGCAACACCTTTGCACCTAAATGTATACATATGTATATACACCCTGTAGAAGGTCAATGATGGTATTTACCTCAGCTGTGAAGCCTTAAATAGGCCTTTAAATAAAAAGGATTTACATTCGAATTGATACAGTCTGTATAAAAGCACTGCGGAAACAAACAAAGAAATTAAGAACTAAGGAAAAAACATGAACACCTCCATGGGTTAAGTTAGTATTTATATTAACGATTACACCTAGATTGTGTTATTGTTGTCTGTAAGCCAATCTCTCATTTAGCGTTTAACAAATGAGAACAAATCGAAATACTCATTAAAAACGAATACTTGAATTCATTTTTATTTCAAAACCCACAGAAAATATTGGCTGTGGAGATACAAAGGGGGCGAGTATAAAAATAGTTCAGGTGTTTTGAAATTTAAATCCACGTTTTAATTGATCATTTTATTTAAAACGTCACTTCGTAACAATTTTTAATTTAAACGATCGTAAATTGTAATGTAAATATAATAAAAGGGGATGGGTACCACCCTTTTACCTTGTATTCATCTCTTTCGAATGTTGTTTACTTTTATTTTGTATGTACTGTATCGTGTATATATATATGTACGTATGTATTTGTGTGGTTTATTATAGAAACCGTAAAAAATTAGTAATTTTAATTAATTTCATTAATTTAGAACACAGTTTAACGCTTGTATTAAATTTGGCATTTACCAGGCTGTTAATTTCTTCACTTTAAGAGAAAACTCGGCGATTTGCCTGAAAAGTACTTCATAACAGAGTGGGAATGTTTGTAAAATGATGTGGAGAATGATCCCCTAATAGAAGCTGGATTTACCTTAGCAGTTGTCTTTTTAGGCGTCATAGTCTAGCAGGTAGTGTGCCAACCAACTTATGGGGTTCATCAGCTTTCAAAACAGGGATGTGTAGTACACATTGTGTACATGCTCTATTGTTAGATAAAATTTTAGATTGGCAGTATGCAGGCTGCGTATAAGAGACAAGCATCTAGGAATAATCGGACAGCCAGAAAGCTATGGCTTCATCTTGATAGCAGACACACTAGTTTTCCGCCGAGTATAAATAGGGATGATTTGGTATTACATTTTCTTATAGGGAGATATGCACAACACTTGGGCATAGGATAGTAAAACCAGTGTCTACTGACTGCAACTATAAAGATGGAAATAAAGCGGAGAATAAAGAGTACATCATTTGCCTCTGGTCTGCTCTCGCTTGTAGATGCATAGGAAAAACAGTTTTAAACAATATCTTTGATTTGTAAAGAGAATATGTTGGTTCTAAGATGGAAACTCTAATTAATTGGGGCCTTGTGGTATTACAAAAGTTCCAGTCGATCTAACTTAACCTAATGTTTCACACTAAACAAACAAATTTTGTAAAAATCTGTCATTATGATGCTATGGAGTGTATGGAGTGTTTATAAAATACTTTTTACCTCTTTATTAAATTTCCCATTTGATCCTCGCATAGTTCAAACCATTTATTGCATGCTTCTAATGAGTCCATCACCCTGTCCCATTTCTAAAGTTCATGGCAATTTAATGTCTTTTAAATCACAATCTTTTATACATTGAATGAGTGCGGCTGTATAAGAGAAGCTTCAATCGAATTTAAATAGTAAAGCTCCTTATAATAGTCAAGCTTAAAGCTTCTTTTTTATTATTAACAAATAGAAACAGAATACATGACGAGAATTATCAAAAGAAAAATATATTGAAACAACACAAGAGCAGCAACTTTTATTCTATTGATGTTGGTCATGTCAACACAACAGCATCACAATGTTATTGTTATTGTAACTAGTGTTTCGGAGCAAATCATATAAAAACGAACATGATCTTGAATTTAACGAATATTTTACAGATAAAGGAACTAGTAGCAGAACATAAGCGTAGGAGAAGTAAAGTGCCAATGAACTAATGTTACTCCATGGCAGTGTAATCAAAACAAAAAATCTTTTGTGTCCTACACTGTTGTAGAACTAGTTCGAGTGCGATATTTGTTCCCTATTAGGCCATTTACACTACACCGAAATCTAGTAGATTAGATTTCAAATCTAGCTCAAAATCTAGATCGTTTACACTGTATTTATTTGACAGTAGCAAGATTTCATTTTAATAACAAAAACAGCTGACTGAATTTTAAAAGAAAATAATAATATTTTAATTTAACCCTAATCAAGTCATTAAAAATTTTTACAAATCCAGTCAAAATGTGTTTCAGAGGCACATACAAAGAATTTACGTATTCATTTTGTTAACTTATTTTCATTTTATTAATTTTTTTCTTCTCAGTTACATAAATGAAATATTATTTATTTATTTTCGCATTTTAAGCAAACTAGAACTTTTGAACAATGCTCGTTGCAAGTATTTTTGTGGTAAATACTGCAAGACTGCTTACACATTCTGCACATCTTCGGTGGGCACATATAACATCTACGTCGCATATCTGTCTGCCTTGGCTGGTTTGAGAATTCATCCTCGTGTTGTATGGACCAAACATTGGACAAATTATTTTTATTTAATTTTAGAAGACTGCGGCAAATAATGGGTGCCAGAACTCTTCGTAACTCATTATACCTCATTATAACTCATTATTATATTTAATTTTGTTGTTCACCAACAATAGAAGTAATAGTTAGCGTTCCCATATGTGCCTCATAGACACATTTTGACATGATTAAGAACATTTTTGATTGAAACAAAATAAAAAATAAAAAGAAATTAATTTATTACTTAAAATTTGTAAATTCTAAATAAAACAACTGAAAGTAGGAATTCAAGAAGTAGTAAGAACTAGAACCTATATTCAAGGAAGTTACAACATGCCCAAGTGAAATATGTGTCGGAGAGGCACATGTTGACTTGATTAGGGTTAAATTGAAATGTAATTTTTTTCCCTGCTCAGCGTTGTATTTTTAAGTACTATTTGGCAAAACACATAGTTGCATTTGTGTTTTTACTAGATTTTGAGTAGATTTTGCCGAAATCTACTAAATAAGTAGATTTTGTTTTGTATGGGAAATCTAGTTAAAATCAACTAGATTTGGCTCGAAATCTCATAAGTACTAGATTTCGCTGTAGTGTAAATGGCCTATATGATTACGATAAATACAAATTTAAACTAAGAAGAGCTTAAATAAAATTGAGCTTAAAGCTTTAAGTTCATCAATTGATAAATGTAGACAGTATTTGAATTATCATTTAAAGAATAATGAAACCAGACAGCAACAACATTTATTTTATTGATGCTGGTCAAGTCACCAGCATCATTTTTTTTGTTTTTTTTGTTTTTTAATTTTTATGGTTGTTATTTGCTTAGAAGCCTTATCAACAAACATGATCTTGAATTATATGTCACAGACAGAGCACCGGAATAAAATAAATTTTAAACAAAAACTAAAATGTCAATGAACTCGACGACTTGAGAGTTTATTTGAATTTTTTTCTTTAGAATCACTCGGAGTATAACAATTAATCATGGGGAATATTTTGTCGGTACAAGAAATAATTTTTCTAAGGGTCTCGTACTTAGTGTGCCAGCTCAGACATCTCGCACAAAATATGAAAAGTCCCTATGTTTAGGTACTTCCTCTCCGCAGTCTTCTGTCAAAAACACTGAGAATAAATTAAATGTCCATGAAAAGGTTCTGAAATCTGTCGTTCGAAGTCGACTTTAAACTGTAGGCTGCACCACAGTATGAAGAGCTGGGTTGTAATCTTCACTAAAGGTTTATAATGACCAATTCGGTAAGTAAGAAAAATATTTTCAAGGAGAAAACGAAGCAAATATTTTGTTTTTGAACGTTTGTATCGGATCGTATCGGATTGTATCACACACAATCAATGAAATTAATGGCTTTTTTCAGATATTCATGGAATGAAAACAAATGCAAGCCCCGTGTTATATGATAAATGCATCAAAGCCAAGTAGTTTTAGTTTCACACGAGGCATCAAAGATGTGTGATATGGTGTGTTGATGGATGTTCTGTCCATCAGGGATATTATTATGTATTTCGATTCGAAAGAAAATACTTTCGAATTTTATGCTGTAAAGCATTGTGTTTCGAAAATGTATATTTTCGAATTTTATGCTGTAAAGCATTGTGTTTCGAAAATGTATATTTTCGAATTTTATGCTATAAAGCATTGTGTTTCGGAAATGTATCTTTCAAATCGAAATACATAATAACCTCCCAGCTCTGGTTGTTTTATTTTATACCTGTTGTTAGTAAAGACTCATAATGTTGTAAAGTTGTAAACGCTCATAATGAACAATTTCCTTCCTCTCCACGCGACGCACTGCTTTGCCTTTCTTACTATCTGAGAAGCTTTGCTATTCCAAAACAAAATATCATTCCTCATGGCGTTCGATTAATTATTCTTATAAACGGAAAATCTTCTTTGTGAGCAGTTAATACCAATTTCTTTAATCCATAAAAAAATATTTCAATTCATATTCAATGATACTTAATTGGCATTTTATTTCCGTTGAACAAATCCTATGCCAAACCAATTATACCCAACATTTGGTGATAAAAACTAGAAATCAAGCCTTTGCACTCTCTTTCACAGAAACAGACGTCATCATTGACAATCAAAGTCTGTGGGGGAATTTCTCTAATTATTATGACTTGCATCATCATCACCAAAATGTTGACGATGATGCAGTTGTTAGTCAAACATTTTAATTTGTAAGCAATACATTCAATTTAATTGTTACAATCAAATGATTTAATAAATATGGTACGCTCTAGTATAAATAGAGAAAACATGAGCAGAACAACAAAAACGAACACATGCAATCTTAGTTTAAAAGCCTAGAAACAAAACGAACAGCGTGTGCATTAGGAATGGGCATTGATTTCAATCGTTTAAACTAAAGCGCGCTATGAACATTTTTCATTGTTGTGCGTCTGATGCGCTGAAGCACTATTTCTGATATGAAAAGTAGCCACTAGTTACTATGATTTGTAAGAAATCCAAGTTCTTTTGGATTAAAGCATCATTGAGAGGTAATTAGTAAAAATTTTAAAAAATGTCCATTCTATCTTTCCCAGCTGCTTCCTCCTGTTCGCACGCTGCAAAGATCTTCATCATACGATACAATATGACTATGAAATCGAAAATCAACTTCGTTACATTTGTGTGAAGGTTCCATATATCATCTACAACTCTCCTTACCGGATTATAGGCTTTGTTTTCCTTTCTACCAGACAATCAAAGCGCTGGGATCCATCTCGTCAAATCACCACCTTCGAACTTGATATGTGTGGACAGTCAAGCAGCAATCAAAGCGCTGGGGGTTGCTTGGACTCTACACCACAGCGTTTTTCCGACTCTCTACTGAGTTACGGGCCACTGTGACATAGAGGAAAACGAAAAGGTGGACGAACTGCCACGGAAGTGCGCCTCTACAGGAATACTTTTCCAAATTGGAAAAAGCAGCATGGAAGTCAACAAGCCGTACCTGGTTGCCGAATTTCAAATGTGCTGTGTCCAGCAGAGAACAGCGGGAGACCCAGGGAAGTACTTGAATTCGACAAGAAAACGGTTCTCATTCTAATGGGACATTGCGTCATTGGCAGTTCGGTGACAAGCTCGGACTGACCCATCAGGATTACTGCAGAAGCTGCCATGATGTGGAGGAAACGGAATCGGTGCAACATTTATACTTAAAGGTAGATTTCATCGGTTTTGGTTGCAAACGTGCCACTAAGAGAACTGGCGGGTTTTATCCGAAGCACGGGGTGGTTCTAACCCGGCACCAACAGATCATGACAAGGGCGCTTACCTCATGCTGGGTAACACAAGCAAGCTTCCCGCTAACCTAACTTAATCATACCATCGCAGAAGACATATCGCATGACTACAGCGGAATTACATTAGACAACGCAGTGTATAAAAAAACTAGAGACTGCATATACAGACGACCCCAAATCATGGAAAACTTTCTCATAGAATCCCTATATTTTACAGAGTTAAGAAGATAAAAATTAATTCATATACCCAATATTTCGCTAAAAACACTTCCGCTGTAAAAGCGAAAAAAAAATTTATTTTATCAGCGACTTTTTTATTTTATATTTCTACTGGCATTGAAGCAAACACAAAACGTTCAATTTCTTTAGCATTGATCTTGAATCTACTCGTGAAGGGGCTTTTCATCGAGCGAAATATGGCAAATTAATTTTGCTTCCAATAGATAAGGAATTTGTTGTCTTATTTCTAATAATTTCTCATAGGATTTTAAGATTCAAACATAATTTACTTAACGTACTTACCTTCTTCTTCTTCACTGGTTCAATCCTTAGCTCTCTTACTGGCTGCTCCGCCAACTCATCTATGATTTCTGTTTTATTGCTGTACAGCAGTTGGCATTTTTTAGCTTTTCTATCGCATATTAAAGCTGTGGTTGTGGTTGTCAATTTGCACTGAGAGATTCTTGATTTCCAGTCACTGCTTGATGTTGAAGGTGCCAACGGTGTTGCTAATAATTAAAACGTTAAAACGCTGTTGTTTTTATATAACAAAATATCGAATGTAAATTACTTTCTGAATCCCTTGTACCGACACCAATATCCCTTAGGGCTGCAGCTCCTTGAAGAAGGCAAAGTGGTGTAGCTGCAATGGAAAAGAGTGTGTAAAGGAATCAATTTTAATCATATTTTGAGCAACACTTTTTAGTTAATCGAAGTATTACTTTCACTCTCATTCCTTGCTTGGGCTCTTTTTCTTTTCTTGCAACGTTTTAAGCCCACCATATTGTCGTAAAAACAAACAAATAAAAAAAGAAAGGATTTCCAAAAACATAAGAAAAATTAAATGAAAATTGAAAATGAAAATGTCATCTACTGATGACAATTGTTATCGACATACCCTACGCAAGTCAAGTTGTATTTCGTAGAAAATTTAATTTTAAATGGATTACATTATTAATGTCAGGCAAAACACTTTCCAAGCTGTTTGCACTGCGACCATACAATCTATTATGCTCTGTGGAAAGGGCAACTTTTATCTTCCCTACCCTGGAGGTAACACCGATCACTGGGTTTAGCCATCGACTCGTCCTCTTCCTCAAAGTGTGGCCAATCTACCTTCATTTTCTGCGTCGCACATTCTTGTCGAAAATATACGATAACTTGCAGATTCATGTCAAACCAAAAGGCGGCAGGAATTGCATGGACTCTCTAAACCATATACGCCGGCACTAGGTTCCGGGTCACTGTGGCATTGAGGGAAACCAAAGGGAAACGGACGAACAGGCACGGAAGGTATCGGAGATGTCTGAGGAAGAGACGATAGAGGGGATATATGCGCCCCTACAAGAATACTTTCCGAAATTGATTCAACAAACCGTGGGTGATCCAAAATGCCTGCAAAACTGCTGTGTCCAGCAGTGGATAGCGGGAAAATCAGAAAACTACATGAGTTGGACACGAATTCTAATAGGACATTGCCATATTGGCAGTTTGGCTGACAAGCTGGGTCTGCCCCACCAGGATTACTGCAAAAGCTGCCTTTGTGTGTAGGAACGGAATCGGTACAACACCTTTTATGCGTCTGCACTTCACAACAGACGTCATCAGTTTTTGGGTGACAGCACATTTGAAGATCTATGGGTAGTGGCTCTAGGTGATTTAAACTTATTTTTTGGGAATCTTCTCTTGTAATAAAATCAAAATCATGCATATTGGGTGAAGCACGATTTTGTTGAAACACACCCTGCGCAGTTCATAACCTTCAATTACAGGTCAAAGAAAGTCGGTTACGAAACGGCATGAGCACTTTGAATGGATGGTAATCGTATTGATATAAGGTGTATAAGCACATATTGTGTATATTTTTCTAGAATTTTGAATTTAACTTGAATAAAGGTATTGTTACTACGTAATCCGAGTCCTTAACGGGTACTTGAGTGGTCTTTGATAAAAATTAAACTTGAATGAAATTTTTAAAAGAAAATAACTCCACGTATTAAATTCAAGTGGTTTTTCCGTATGTACTAATCAATCATATGATCCGAAACAATATTTGAAAAAAGAGCAAGAGGTGTCGCCTGCCAGAAATATGTATACTTGCGCTTCAAGGTTATTGTTTTAAAAGTTTAAACAGAAAGTTTAAGTTTAAAAATTCCACCAGATTCTCGAATTTCGGATTTGAAGACATATTAAAAATATATGAGGTTGATGTCAAAATTGACTGACCGAATAACTAAAACAAATGGCCTTCATCAGAGTTTTTAATACCAGCAGTGGACAGCGACCTTTGAAATGAAAACAGCAGATCAAGGTAAACAACCATAGACAACGACATGTTTTCGCTAGACATGCATACATAAATAACTGGCCATTGCAAACCCTTAGTCAGGATTACGACCTAGCTTCTCACACCACTTATGTTGTGTGTGTTAATTTTATACATGGGCGGTGGACCTACAGTTTAAAGTCAGCTCCGAATGACAGATTTTTAAGAAACTTTTCATGGTAATTTTATTTACTTACTGAGTTTTTGCCAGAAAACTGCTGAAAAATATTTTTTCATATTTCGTTTCGTACGAAAGGTCAGTCTTCGGGTTTGAACCGTGGTCTCACGTCTAATGAGCCAACACACTACCTACTAGACTACGACATATTCGCTAGAACAATTGGAAAATCACCCTCGTCGTTATCGCAAAATCATCTTCAACGATTAAGTTTCATCGGTTCATATTCCTTTGACAACGACTTTGGCTAAGCCATCAGTGTCAACTGAGGGGACTTTAGGTCAATGATTACTAACTTTTTATGGTCAGAGTTGGATGATCTGGTTTTTACAGAACATACATACATACATAATTGGCCATTACAACCCTTCAGTCAGGATTACGGCCTAGCTTCTCACACCACTCATGTTGTGTGCGTTAATTTTATACGTGAGTGGCGGGACCTACAGTTTAACGTCGACTCCGAACGACAGAATTTTGAGGAACTTTTTCATGGCAGTTTATTTTACTCTCAGAGTTTTTGCCAGAAATCTGCTGAGAGGAAGTCGCCGAAGAAATATTTTTTTTCATATTTCATTTTTGATGTCTGACCTGGGATACGAACCCGGGCTTTACGAATAGTAAGCCAACACACTACCTACTACAGAACATGCCACATTGAATATTCTGCACGAGCGAATATTCACGTAAAGGTGGTGTGAACCACTCACCTAGATTGTGCAATTTGACTAGTTAGACTTTTCCTGATGCATATATACATCCATAATTGGTCATTATAAACCCTCAGTCCGAATAACTACATAGTTTCTCCCATCACTTATGTTCTGTTTGTTAATTTTATGCATGAGTGGCGGAACCTACAGTTTAAAGTCGACTCCGAACGACAGTTTTTTGAGAAACTTTCCATGGCAATTTTCTTTACTCCCAGAGTTTTGCCAGAAATCTGCCGAAGAAATATTTTTTTTATTTCGTTTTGTTGGAATTGTCTGACCTGAGGTTTGAACCGTCGACTTACATCTAATATACCAACACACTACATACTAGACTACGGCGAAAGCCAGTATAACCCATGCATTCGGTCAAATTCAGATTGCGTTTTACCTAAATAAGACTAGGTGGACATTTAAAGAACGATTTTATACTAAACGCATTATGGCTTCAATAGGTCCTTCAAATTATGAAAAATTGCAATGATACACACTCTATTTAAATTTAAAAATATAAAGCCTTTGAAAAAACTCCCATTATAAGTGTTTATTGCACGCTTTTGGTGTCGGTTGCACTTTTAATTCTTGAGCCATCAGTTAATAACTTATTAGAGATGTTTAATATTAAAATTATTTGAAACAGGGGGGGGCCTATCATATCTACCTTACGTTTTCACTTCCAGATTAAAAATTAAATAAAAATCAAAAAATTATTATCAATTCCATATCATTGGCAATATTTCGTATCTTTTGACAGAATTTCTTAAGTGCACATTAAGTACACGGTTTCTAGGCCAATGGATTTCGTCTTATCAATACACCTTGGCTAACATTATCTTCAAAACGAATACAAAAATAAATCTTTTTAAGTGTAATGGAAAGTTAATAATTTGAAAATTTCACAATACAACACAGTTTCTAACTTTGAACAGAGGTTTGTACATTTCGGTTTTCAAACATACTTATAAAAAAATAATTGCCTACAAAGCCTAGTCCAGTTAGAACACTATGACTAAAAGCACCTCTAGTAAATATTTGTAAGAATCATAGATTGTTTGATCAAACTTGTTTATATTAAGAGCACATCATTTACACATTTAAGGATTCCTAGCAATTAAAAACCACATGGACTATGACTTTATTTTATTAAATAGAATATCCAATTATAGCTGATAAGCCAGTGGGAGGAGCTTTAGCATGCACGTGTGTTAATTTGTTAACAGGAATACTCGTGTCTTATTTTATTCTTTTACTACCCGGTATTTCCAATTATTGTTTGAATTTATTGACCAACTGATTCAACAATTTATGATACTTTTTAATCTACTTAAGCTTTGTGAACAAAATTTATACGCCAACATTCTCGATTAAATTATTTTTTAACTTTTTCCTAGTATTCAAAGGTGCTGTTGTAAATAATGTATTGAAAAGAAAATTATTTTTATCGGGCTAGCGAAACAATACGTCAAAAAAAATTGACGCTTTGTAGCAAAAGTTTCACTCTTAAGGTCGCAAAAGTGCACACAACAGATTTTTTTAAGGAAACGGTAGTATTTGTGCAAAAAATAGACACTTAAGCATACGAGGGTAGTTATGGTGTGTTGTGTGTGTTAACACACTACCTTCTAGAATACGACAGTTTCTTGGTTAGGTGGAAGAAAGAGGCGCTACTTAGGACAGCATTTAGGCTCATTGTGATACCACAATTAATTCTACCCGGGGATCAACCAATCCCTATAGAAAACCATTCCGAGTCCAAAATAAATCTCGCTAGGGCACTGACACATGAGATGAGAGATAGTTTCTGCCTCTTCCTCAGTCTCGCAGCTCCTGCAGACGTCATTATTTTTCATGCCTACCCAAAGGACAATGGCCCATAAGGATCGTAATTGTGCGATGGATGACCATACCATTTAAGGATACGATAAAATGAAATGAGTCAGTTCTCTTCTTATCCCTACGTTGAAAGCGGAGTCTGGAAATATTGCACGTACCTTCTTGTTGCCAACGACAATTAGCCTCCTCCTAAAACAATTGGACAATATCCAAATTAACCGAAGCAATGAAAATACCTATGCCCTGTAACATGTTGGAGATTGCTAGCTTCGTGCCGGCCCTGTCCAGCTCATCAGCAATGCAATTTCCAATGATAGCACTGACGTTCTTAATTCCCCAACTATTCTTACGATAATAATAATGTCTTCTGTAAGTTCTACTACTATTATAGGAAATATAGTTACTGCACACGCTATTGAACTTGCTTTACGAGCTCGTTGAATAATATTATCACTATGTGATCACTTACTGTTTTTGTGTAATTTAAAACATATTTTTGTCTTCCTGAGTTATAATACAAAAATAGTGTATAATACGGTATTACAATGCTACCAAGTTTATTCTGAATTTATTCCAATACAAATTTTAAGCGCCATGAACATTTTATTTATAATTCCTCATAAAAGATTTTTGGTTTGATTAAATGCTTAAAACGTCAGTAAAATTTTTAATTTTATGAATTTTTAGATGAACATCTAAAACAATTATAATCGATTATTATAAATTTCTTATAATTTAATTGCGGGTATATTTGTTTATGTATTCATTTCACTCATGACAAATATTTTTTTCCACACGACAGAAAAAAGGATAAAAGAAATTATTTCTGCCGTTGATTCTTTACAGACATTGTTTTAAATTTTAGAATTTTTTTAACGCTTCCACATTGTAGAAGAAAAATTGTGTTATTTGGATTTCAACAAAAAAAATTGAAAATCCTAAAATTGATAAGAAATCATTTGATAAGAAGTAACAATCGATAAGCGTGCAATTATCGATTAAAATGTATTCTATGCTATAATATTGATAATGATCACACTTAATTTGAGTATATGTGCACATATAGTATATACATGCGTGTGTAATTAATCTATGGGGCTAACTATTCATATCGAATGGCGTTATAAATAAAAATTCGCACGTAGTAAATCCATATTTAGTTTTTTTTTTTTTTTTTGATCAAATATAATACAATATATTGTATATAATATTTATTATCGTATTTTATTAAAATATTCTATAATCGCATAAGAAAGTGTGACCGTTTGTATGTAAGTATTAAGTGATCTTCAAGTATTATGTGAATTTCAGTATCATTTGAAAATTATTTTAAGTCTTTGGAAATGTGGGAGTAATAATCAAAAAATTGTAAATATTTTTATACAGACAAATAATTGAAGAAATAATTATAATGATCGAGAAAGGAAGTCGCCGTAATCTATAGTATATAGCGTGTTGGCTGATTAGACATGAGATCACGGTTCAAAACCCAGGTCAGATGACTCCAACAAAATGGAAAATGAAAAAATATTTCTTCGGCGACTTCCTCTCAGCAGAGGCCATGGAAAAGTTTCGCAAACATCTATCGTTCAATGTCATCTTTAAACTGTAGGTCCCCCGCCATTCATGTATAAATTTAGCACACACAACATAAGTGGCGTGAGAAGCAAGGTCGCAATCCTGACTGAAGGGTTGTAATGACTTATTATGTATGTATGTGTATTCATACACTTAATAGACTTTGAAGAAAGTTTTATTTTAGAATTTCACTAGTTATTAGATCAAAATAAGAACTTCTTATGATTTTGGTTGTTATATTTCTTCAATCGTTTCTGTTATTGAAAATATGTAGTTGAATATCTTCCTCTTTCATATCATAGGACTGAGTCATTTGCATTTTGATTGTTAGGCTATGGAACGTTTTAGATAAACTGTGCATTCCATAATGAATAATGTAATTTTTTTTCTATGTCGATAAAATTTTCATTTTTAATTTTGAAACTGTTGTTGTTACATTACTTTTTATTTTCTTTTAAAAACTTTCTTAATAGATTTAATTGCGTTTCATAGAGTTGATATCAAGTTATTTGCCATTTTTTTCTTATTTTATTTCTGTCCTGTATAAGCTTAATATTTTTGCAAGTAATAATTGTTTGCTATTAACTTGATTTCAGAAATTATAAATAAATGTTAGTATTCTTCAAAACATCATTAAAAATAATGCTCTTCAATAGTTAGGCTTTGAACCGAGATCTCATGTCTAATAAGCCAACACACTACCTATTAGACTACGCCGACTTCACAATATCAAATACGATGCAATATAGATTCAATAGCATGGTGTACGGGCATTTTTTTGAGCCACGTTACTGAATTTCAAAAAATATTTTAAACTTCTATTATTTTTAGAGGATTTTTCAATTGTAATCTATCGAGTAAGTCATGTAACGTTTTGGAGAGCAGTGGTATCCATTACAAATCGAAGGCAAAACATATTGTTTTTATGTTATAAAATGGCAGTAGAACTTAAAATTGTTTTTCCCGTATTAGAATGAATCCATAATCTGTTTTAATGTATTATTTTGTTCATTCACTTTTAACAAACTGGTTAAACATTTTTTACAAAACAAAATTTACAAAGACAATAAAATATTTTTCAGGGTTTTAATCGTCTTATTTCATTGTCGGTTTTCTGTTAGTCTAAATAAAAATACTACAAATTTGATGACAGTCCCTAAAGCAAGAGTATTTGACGTTTACGTTTTTAATAACTTTTTTTTTTTGTATTTTTTTCATTTTCGTTCATCATAAATTCTTAAAAGGTCTGATAACCGATTCTGTTATCACATCCCGAGTACTTGAAATGCATGATTGTGAGTGATATAGACTTGCTGTATTCATATTGTTATTGTTGTTGTAATTATTGTTATTATGATTGTTTTTAAGGTACTTCATAACCCGTTAAAATATCTACTACAACAATATGGTTTTCAGTTCTTTTTTTTTTTCTTCCATTTTTTATGATCGACTTTAAGCCAATAACAAATAGATTTGTGCATGAAAGAATATTTTGCACACAATATAAGTACCTGATGCCTGGCACAATGCCGATTACGTTCATTCAAGTAAATTAAAGTTTATTTGTTCTGCTAAAACAGTCAGTCTGTTGAACGCCGTTAACAGATGAGGACGCGTTCATTTGTTTAACGTTACAAAATAAATTTGAAAAAAAATTTGTTTTTTTGTTTTGAAAATAGTTTAACGGCTTAAGACTTGCAATAACAACTGAATCCTTTTTCATTAACAGAAAAAGGATTTTTGTTAATAATTTTTTTTCTCTTTTTTCGTATACAACAAAAAAACTGTTCCTTACAAATTAATATTGAAAGTGAGAGACAACATTGAACGATAATGGCAGATGAAAACGGTACTGATGCAACTTTTTTCAAATATTTTTTAATTTTTATTTTAAAAAAATTGTATTTATAAAAAAATCTTAAAGTGAGTGTAACAAAATGATTGTGAATCACAACAAATAAAAAACAAACGTGTTCCCAGAGAATTTTAATTAAAACGAAAACAAACAAACAAACAAAAGAAAACAAGATTTTTTTTTATCAGAAAACTGTTGAGATGAGAAAACTACTGTGGAACTGAATTATTACTTGAAATATATTTGAAACAAATTAATTTATGTGAAACAATAACAAACTACAACAACAACAGTAATAACAATAACAGGGAAATATTAATTATATTGAAAAAACTAAAAGCACTCGAATGTAAAAAATTTCAATACTTGAGTTCGAGATATTAAATAAGCAAACAACACTGACATAAATTGCAATAGAGTTCGCAGAAAAACATGGCTATAGCTTCGTAATGACCTACGAACCCTTATTCGTCTATAGACACCGAAGTCCTGGAACTTATAAGCTCTACAACTGGAAATCTGTACAGCAAAACTCACTTCTAACCAATATTTTAATGAACTTATGAATAAAAGGGGCTGAAGTCGCCGTAGTCTAGTAGGTAGTGTGTTGGCTTATTAGACATGAGGCCATATTTCTAACCATAGCTCAGACATCTTGAATCAAACCAAATATGAAAGAATGTATTTCTGAGCTTGAATAAAATTGTCGTGAAAACTTTCTCAAAAAATTTGTTGCTCGAAGTCAACTTCAAACTATAGGCCCTTCTACTCACAGATGAAATTAATAGACACAACATGGGTGGTGAGAGAAGCTAGGTTGTAATCCTCACTAAAGGGTTGTAATGACCAACTGCCAGAAGTAAGTAAGTGTAAAGGGGCTAATATTTTATTTCGAATGAGATTCTCCTCTTTATTTATACCGCTTACTTCGTAATCACCTTTTAAATTATATACAGTATGACAGTCTGTCTCATCATCTGTCTGATGTAGTCCATTTACATCCCATAAATAAAGAATATTTAATATGATTAGTTATTCTGGGTCCTATCGAATGTGTAAACAATGGATAACCGCTTAGCACCGATATATGCAGTTATTGTCCAACATATGCTGATTTAATACACCACTCAACATACAAACCTTTTTTGCCAATAATAGGCTCTAATAGCCCCTTAGCAAGTGTAGGTAAAAACTCTGATGTTCATGAAGAGAAAGAGTTCATTTCTTGATGTCAGATTAAAATAAGGCTCGCTTAGTTTTCTATAACTATCCAGTCATGGCTCTGATTACACTCAGCATCTACTTAAATCACGACTTTAACAACCTCTATTTTCTCGGGTGTTCACACTGGACTTATAGTCATAAAATCGAAGAAAAAAAGGCGGGACACATGACCCATCTCTGTTGTGTTGTCGAAATTGGATTTTCCCTAAAAATCTTCTGATTTACTCTGAGGACTAAGTTGTAATAACTCCCTTAAGAACTGCCTCTCGATGTGAGCATTCGTCTATATATGCCGGTAATTTCAAAAGAAAATTTCGTTCAATTCAAGTGTTTCAGGGTATAGAGATTTCGTCTTAAATTGCTTGCCAACCCACTTTTCGCGAACTGTTACCAAGCATTTTTTTTTTAATTGTCTTAGTTGAACTGAGTATCCTTCAATAGGCATGGGAACAAGACAAGTGCAGTATTTGTTAGGATGTACGTTACATTCTAAATGCATTCACTTTTTAATCTATTCTAGCTAACTATATACACTGCAATATCGGTGTTCATTTTTCGATGGAGATGCTTTCCTATAGGAACTATCTGATTTCCCAGTTTGATTTCAAAATGGGACTAGATTCTGGTCTCTGTTGAACATTAAGTTATTTAGAGAGAGAAACAGGAGAGGAGCTGCCTTGTGAAGCAAGTGTGCGAAATTTAAATGATATTCAACTTGTCTTTATGTCTTATCGTATATTTCGACAAATGCTGGCTTCAAAACAAATAAATTGTATTCGGTATGTGAATATACCCTTCTAATCACCCCTTGGTTGCAAGGAAGGGAAAGGGAAACAGGAGAGGACCTAGCCTGTGAAGCAAGTGTAGGAAATTTAAATGATATTTAGCATGCCTTTATGTCTTTTCGCAAATTTCGACTAATGCTGGCTTCTAACAAATCCATTGTGTTCGTTAGGCACCCGTTTAATAGACCCTTAATTGGAAGAGTATTCCACCTTTGTGTTGATTCGGCTGGTGTAAAGGGCATTACATACTGTCTTAGCTTCAGTTTGCCATAATGGATCTATTTTTCAGTCAGAAATGGTTTAACGCAGTATTACCTCTCACGTTGACTGCCAAATTTGTTTACAATCAGTACAGAATTGAATCTATTCAAAGAGTTCCAATAATTTTTTTTATTTGGCATTAAAAATAAGGTGACTCTTATGTGCGAAACAAAGTTGTTTGCAAAAGGTGTCACGAGAATACCGAATTATGTATTTTGTCGCTTCTACAAATCTATACAATTGTCTCTTATTTTCCTGAACTAAGGACTGTGGAAGAGAATGACTGCGTGTTCAAGCCATTAGTATCCTAAAGTTAAGGTAATGTTCATAAGCCCATGAACTGAGACCTTAGTGACAGTGTTAAAATGTTTATTTAAGAATGTTTAACTACTTCTCCAGTAAGATTATTTAAATTGGATATTGCAAAACCCACAACGAATCGAATGCTGTGTTTATTGAAATCAAATCATAAATTCAATCTGTATTCTAAGAATACTTTCGGCAATAAGTATCTATAATAGAAGGCTTTTGAATGTCAACCCCTAGATATATTTAAGCTGAAAATAAGAATATCTAATACTTCTTTGGAAAATCATGCCTTAGCGCTATAACCTTGAATCAAATCACTTTTGGTAACAAAATTCTCTACAATTAACGACAAAACCTTTATAAAAGGCCTTAAAACACAAGGCACAATAAATTTAAAACCTCAAAAAAAAAAAAAATCGATAATAATTCGGAACATATCGCACATATCAGTTGCGATTAGGTAAGAACTCAAAACGATTAAAGGCAGATTGCAAAATTTATGGAAGGCCATATGAAAAGTGTTATAAATTTCTCGACAAAATAAACGTCAATAGATTGTACATACGTATGGTAGATTGTGTGTGGCAGATTAAGCCATTCATATCGAAATGCTAATCGTTATTTAGTTTATAACACCCAGCGGATATGACAGACGTAAACAATTGCTAGGTTTATGGCACAAAGTTAAGTTATCAGAAACATACGGTGTTTTTTTTGGAAGGGATTTTGTTTGTGCGCTCGGATGATTAACAGCAGCTAATTTCTTTTAGACAAAAAAAAGCAATCATTATTTAAACAATGGATAAGGAATGACAAGATAATAATAAGCACACGCCGGCATTAGAAAGCTTTTTCACGAACGCAATTGTTGAAAAGCTAACAATAACAAGTAAAACATGAATGTGAATATTATGTTTGCATTGCATTTAGAATTTTATTTAGTTTAACAAATTTGAATTCCCACGATAAAAATGTTAAAAAAAAATAAGAATATAAATCTGATTACGCTTCCAAAATATATATCAGTAACAAGCTTTTTTTAAAACCTATAAATATTTTAATCTCGTCAAGAGTATGACTTATGTATTGGCTTAGGATGTTTTCTTAATTTTAATTTTCTTGTCTATTGTTCAGTTTGTCTGGTATTTATTGGCATATTGTGCTAAATAATCAATCAATCAATCTTATCGTTATGGTTTATTAATTATAATGCGTATCATTATTAATTAATTGTTTAATAGGAGTAAACAATACTAGCAATACGTCTATAAACTGGTAACAATGTGTCAATAATATACATTTATTATACAATGCTATTACAGTAACAACTACAGTAGAATATGAATAAAACAAGGTGTGTAAAAATAAAGTGAAAGTCTCTCATAATTTTATCGATCGTCGACGTCCCGCCACTCATAGATAAAACTAACATGCACAAGATATATCGTGTAAGAAGCTTGGTTTTAATCCTGACTAAAGGAGCTAAAATATTTATAAAAAGGAAGAAAAACTTTATGTTTAACAAAACATACACATACATAATTGGTCATTACAACCCTTCAGTAAGGATTACGACTGAAATGATTTGGTAAAGCCATTCCAAATTTAAGCCACAAAATCATAGACACACTACATACATAAATAAGGGGTCATTGCAACCCTTTAGTAAGGATTACAACCTAGCTTTTCACACCACTTATGTTGTGTACGTTAATCTTATACATAAGTGGCGGGACCTATAGTTTAAAGCCGACTCTAATCGTCAGATTTTTAAGAAAATTTTTTTATTTACTCCAGAGTTTTTGCCAGAAATTTGCTGATAGAAAGTCACCGAAAGAAATATTTTTTCATATTTCGTTTTTTTCAGACCTGGAGTTTGGAACAGTGGCTTTACGTCTAATAAGCCAACACACACTAGACTACGACGACTAGATCTTAGCTACAACTTCCTCTAAACTCAACTTAAATAATAGATTTTATCGTCCAATCACCTATAAAGAATTGATAACCTAATTACCTGTAAAGAATTGATAACCCTAACCTCTTTGTAAACGTAAAAATGAGTTTCAAAGGACAAAAGAAACGTAATTCCGTGCAATTGAAGCCGAAGTTTTCTATTTTTCGAAATATCATTCCTAAAACATTTCCAACTTTTATTGACTCCTTAGGACTCATTAAACAGATAAACCAGACAGACCATCTCTTGTACTCTGGTTTATTGAAAAATATTTTCCTGGTTATGGAATTCTCCTTTAAACGGAATCTATGAGCTAACCAAGCCTCAACCAGTATTTAAAGTTATCAACTATTTAGGCGCAGTAATATGGTGCTAAACAAGTGAGCTAATATACTTTCTATCCACGTATATTAGAAATTTAATCCATAGAACACTAGATTCGTTTATGCTGTTACATATGAAGTTTCGGTAGATCGTTTCGAAACCTTCTTTATAATCAATGAAGAGGTTACTGATGTTCAATTTATATTCGTTGTCCTTTTCTAATATTTTTTTACACAAAGAAAAATAGTGATACATAGATAACTAGAGCTGAAATATATCATTCGCCTTCTTAAGGAATTGAGTGAGAAAAATTTTACCCTAGAACGCTTTTCCTTGAATTTTAAAATTAAATGCCTTTAATCTTCCACCATATAAACTAACCAGTTATCCACCTGATTTTAAATTCAAAGAAATGATAACAATCTATACAAAATATCATAAGCAGACTAGGTAGCGCAACGTTTAGAAAAAAGAATAGAACTTCATACATTCAAAATAACAAACTGATAAAGAAAGTTGGCAACCAAAACCTTATAGAACATGCTACAGTAGATCAATCATCATATTTTTTTACTGGAAGAACTTGTTTAATGAAATGTTTTTACGACAGAAAATAATGAAAAGTTACATAAAAAGATGGTGTTTTTGCTTAGTGTTTACTTTTGAAATGCTTCCTAAGGATTAATTTTAAGTTTGGTTGATTAAGAGGATCGAAACTTCTTAATTTTTAGAATGTCTAAATTATTATTTGCTACCGTAGTCTAGTAGGTAGTATGTTGGCTTATTAGACGTAAGGCCACGCTTCAATCCTCAGGTCAGACATCTCGTACAAAACGAAATGCAAAAAAATATTTCTTCGCCGACTTTCAGCAGACTTCTGGCAAAAACATTTAGGGCCATTTTTTTGGGAGCAAGTTTAAACTCAAGATTAAGTTAATCTCCAGTTAAATTGAATCTTCAGTTAACTGAGTTTTCATTTTTTGAGTGGTAGTTTAACTGGAGATTAACCTTGTAGAGCTGCCGTACTTATAAGCAAAAATTTCAAACTGTTTCACAACAATTTGCTTTTGTATAGAACAAAAACAAACAAACAAAAACAAATAAAAACAAACAAAAGGTGATACTTTTTGATCTTTATGTATAAAAATTATTTTCTTAAAATAATAAATAAATGAAGACTGTCAATTGTCAATTTGTTTTTTATATAATTCATAGTCACTTAAATATTTTCCTTGTTCGGCTTTCTCGCACTTAAAAGCTTTTTTTTTAAATGAAATTTGTCAACTACTTTTCATTGTCAACGAGATTAACTGTCTAACCGTAGGGTTAAACTTAAGATTAAGTAAACTCAAAAACTGAAAACGAAGATTAACTGGAGATTAACTTAATCTTGAGTTTAAACTTGCACCCAAAAAATGGCCCTAAGAGTAAATAAAATTGCCCTGAAAAGATTCTCAAAAATTTTTTCGTTCGGGGACGATTTGAAACAAAGTTCCGCCATTCATGAGTATAATTAACACGCCAAACATAAGTGGTATGCGGAGCTAGGTTGTAATCCTGACTGAAGGCTTATTATTAAAATTTTAATTGATTTTAGAATTAATAATTGTTTTATTTTAAATTTCTGCACATTGCTGTTGTACTGTAATAGACCCTAGAGATAGTAAATCATTATTGATAAAAAAAAACAGACAAATAATTGCAATAAATATTTAATTTGTAAGAGTTGTTGACATTTTTACCACTTGGATGTCCTGGTTTGAACAAGTTTTTTTTATCACAATCCATGATAAACTCATACATTCCACTTCAAAAAAAAAAATTTTTTTTAATAATCATGATGATTATCAGCTTTGATAATGATGTTAACAAGAATTGTTGCGTTGGCAAGAATTAAGTGTGATAAGCACTATTTCATATGACTTTAACACATGTTTTTGTGTTTTTACGCAAATTCATTGACAAATAGAACAATTCAAAAAACAAAAAGAAATTTTAATTTATGACATAGGACACTCATTCATGTATTACAAATATCACGATAAGATTGATTATAATCGCTGTGATAATGCAAAAAATATCTGCAATTATTTATAGAAAATAAAAATAAAAGAATGAAGCCGATTATCGCGAATTCTTATCCATTGTTATTGCGAATATTTTTTTATTTATTACTTTCGGAAATTGTTTTATTCCCATATTCACTTAATTGTGGTTTCTTTTCTTAGATCGCAAAATATTATTCATAAAACGTAATTGTCTGTTTAAAAATAAATATGAATGAGGAATGAAGTGTGTTTTACTAAACAAATGTTTTGTTTCTTTTTTTTGAATTGTATTTTCAATCATAAACATACGAAATGTGGGTATCACATTAGATTTTTAAGGAGACCGTTTCAAATTGAAAGGGTTTATAAACGGCTTGATTATCCGAAAATATAAAAATGCTTTTACCTCACATTTCCCAATGCAGAAATGTTCGCTCTACCATTCATGTCCATTCATTTTCTTAGCTGTTTTACCTTTTTCTAGGCTGAATCAATTTGTACACCATACTTAAAAACCAGACTCAAAGTTTATGGACTTGGTTCATCACTCTTTACATACATCATTGGTCATTACAATTCTTCAGTCAGGATTATAACCTAGCTTCTCACACCCCTTATGTTGTTTGTGTTAATTTTTATATAGTTTAAAGTCGACTCCGAACGACAGATTTTTGAGAAATTTTTAATGGCAATTTTGTCTACTCTCGGAGTTTTTGCCACAAATTTGGTGAGAGGAAGAAATAATTTTTCATATCTCGTTTTGTTGGAAATGTCTGACCTGCGGTGTGAAGCGATGCCTCATTTCTAATAAGCCAACACACTACCTGCTAGACTACAGCGACTTCATTAGTCTTCACGGTCATTACCAATTACCCACAAGTTTCTGAAGAGAACAAATCTTATTGTCGGTATTTCATCAATATGGAGAACCGGACTAAAAAAAGGAATCACTGCCTAATGTCACCACTTGTCAGTTCAAAAAACCCATCAACTTCAGGGCTCTATAAAGAACGTTCTTCTCGATCATTACAAAAACGACATTCTATCATAGATAAATATTCAGATTCATTGTCTTACTTACTTAAATAGAAATTGCACCCTTTGTTTTGGATTACGACCGAGCTTTTCACCTCGCCCAATTGTGCGTGTAAATATTATTCATGAGTTGTGGGAACTGCAGTTTAATGTCAATTCGAAACGACATATTTCTGGGAAACTTTTCATGCCAATTTTATTTCCACTCAGAGTTTTATTATTTATTTTAGTATTTTGTTTTGTTCGAGATGTCTGCGCTGGGGTTTGTACCACGAGCCCTCGTCTAATAACACAGTACCTACGAGATCAGTACTCCCAAGACGATAACCCAATACACTGGAGGCAAATTTTCCTTGGTAACGCACAAAATCATGTCACTTGGGTTTGAATAACGGGTTTGCGTATTATACGTCAACACACTACCTACAAGACTATCGATCCTTTAAGAACCAGCAGCAACTTTGTGCAAATCTGATTCGTTTTTCGATATATTCAGTCTTCAAGATGTTTGAATAAATCTAATGAAATATCTGGGAACCTTCTAACATGCACTCAAGTAAAATATATGGTTTGGAACATCCATAAACGAAAATTTAGAATTAAGAATAGAATTGTAGAAACACTCTTAATTTAAATCACATTTCTCGCTTGCTTTACAGGTCAAAAACCCGTTAATGGCACCACGCCTGATGTTATTGAAACAAACGCCGAAAATCATGCAGCTGAGGAGGAGCCAACCAAAGATATGGTTGAAGCAAAAACTGTTTCCGAAGCTGAGGGTCAAGTTAAGGTAAGTCAATCCCTTAAATACAAACAAAATAATGCGGCGAGCGCATAATAATAAAAATGTTGTGTTAATCTTTATAGAAATTGCCGTATCCCAAGTCGGTCTTCTTCATTATCAGTAACGAGTTCTGTGAACGTTTCAATTATTATGGCATGAGAAGTAAGTCTTCCTCATATAGAGTAAATAAATTTCATAACATTTCTTAATGACTTTTTTTTATAGCAATTTTGGTTTTATATTTGAGTCGACAATTGGATTACAGCGATGATACGGCCACGGTTATATTTCATATTTTCACCATGTTTGTGTATTTCTTGTGTGTATTGGGTGCCATCATATCGGACAGTTGGTTGGGTAAATTTAAAACGATATTGTATCTGTCTTTGGTATACGTATGCGGTTCAGTCTTGGTTACTTTGGGTGCCATTCCGCCATTGAATTTACCGGCAACAACGTTTACCATGATTGGTCTGGCGTTGATAGCATTGGGTTCGGGTGGCATAAAACCGTGTGTCTCCGCCTTTGGTGGCGATCAATTCAAGTTGCCCGAACAGATCAAACAGATGACCACTTTCTTTTCGTTGTTCTATTTCTCCATCAACTCGGGCTCGTTAATCTCCACAACGGTGACACCCATTCTACGTGAAGATGTTCATTGTTTTGGCCAAAAGGAATGCTATTCTTTGGCTTTTGGTGTACCTGCCATTTTAATGGCCGTCTCTATTGGTAAGTCTTTGCATTATACTGCCTTACATTGTATTAATGTGAGCAACCCCTCTTGCAGTTATTTTCATTTTGGGCAAACCCTTGTACAAAAGCAAACCACCAGCAGGCAATATGGTCGTCTTGGTTAGCAAAACTATCGGCGTAAGTTCGTTAAAAAAATTTATATTCAAACCGAATTTTTTCTCTTCATACGCCTTTTATTCAATTTTCAGAATGCCATTTCCACCAAGTGGCGTGAGAAGAAAACCAACCCCCGTGAACATTGGTTGGATTATGCGGATGGCAAATATGAGAAGCAATTGATTGAAGACGTTAAGGTTTTAATGCGTGTTTTGGTTTTGTACTTGCCTTTGCCGATTTTCTGGGCTCTGTTCGATCAACAGGGTTCTCGTTGGACTTTCCAGGCTACCCGTATGGATGGCGATATGGGCTCGTGGGACATTAAACCCGATCAGTTACAAATGTTGAATCCTTTACTGATTTTGGTCTTTATACCCCTATACGATGTCGCTTTCTATCCTTTGTTGAGCATGATCGGCATCCGTCGTCCTTTGCAGAAATTGACTTTAGGCGGTATTTTAGCTGGTATAGCCTTTGTAATCTCCGGAGTTGTTGAATTGAAATTGGAGGTAAGTTTAAACCGTACTCAACATAAAAAAATATTACAAGAAACATTTAGGTTTTCTTTTCATTCCTCAAGCCTTACAGTTCTTTGTAAACTGTTATTATATTTTTTTTTATCATTTGCTTCTCATTCCTACGTAAGTGGCTATTGCAACCACCGTATAAACAGTATCGAAACGCAATTTTGACGTTTACCAGCGAATTATGAAAGGGACAGAAAATATTACCAAAAAAAGAAGTCCCTTTCTGATTGTCTGTTTTGTTTATTTATGTTTTTTTTAGGTTTTGGGGTGGGTTTTTTTATATTGGCGAGAGTTAATAAAAAATGTAATTTTTGTGTAAAACTATTAATAAATAATAAAAACAACTACTAGCAATAACAATTTTTAACTTTTTCTTTTAAGAAATTAAAAAATATTGGCAACTTTCAGCAAGAAAAATTTTTTATGAGCAGTACGTCTTATTTTGATCTTGTAATATTTAGCTTCTTAATAATCTCTTGCACAAGAAACTTTATTCATTGCGACCGAAAATCACACACATTTCGATTAATATTTAAATATTTAAGAATCTTTAAACTTTTCATTGAAGAAATTAAAAAATATTCTAAATTTTCCCTTTTTTAACACAAAATAAGTGTTTATTTACATTTAATTTTTCTGCTTTATCCGCCAGTTTTCACTCTGTATATTCTGTTGCTTCTAACACATTTGATTCGCAAAACATTATAACATTTTTTTCTCCCTCTAAATTGGCTAGTAATTTGCTGCTATAAGCGTTTGTCAAACGTTAATGGTTTCGATACTGTTTATACGGTGATTGCAACCCTTTAGTCAGGATTACAATCTAGCATCTCCCATTTTGCGTGTCTACATTTTATCTTAAAATTCTTCCAGGCAAATCAAAAGACGAGATTTTTCGTTTGAACACTTTATTACGACTAAAATCCAAAAATGGTTTACATACTAAAAGAATAAAAAATAACTGTTAATTCAAGCATCGAAAGAAAAAGAACATTAGAAAGAGAAAGTGAATAAATCTTATAAGAAAAGGAAAAATATATGTGTTATAAACAAGGTTGTATTCAAAATTCAATATCACAACATTTTATCCATGAGTGGCGACTCCAAACGATAGGTTTAAAAGAAACTTTTCTTGGCAATTTTATTTATTCTCAGAGTTTTTACCAAAGCGCTGCTGAGAGGAAGTCGCCAGTTTGTTCAAGATGTCTAAGCTAGGATTTGAACTACGGGCTTGCGTATAATAGCCAACATTAGATACGAAATATGAAAGAAAAGTATACTTGGTTCCAATATGAAAGACAACGTTGTGATACTCGTATGAAGCGCTGTATGAAACTAACCCTCCAATGAATAATAGATCAACAGGGATCATAGTGTAAAAAGTCGTTTTAATCCTGAAACCATCTTTATCACACACATTGTGCTGTATTGTTGAAACATACATACATATAACATAGACCAGTGCAATGAAGTACCTATTATTAATCATCTACAAAACATATGTGACATTGTTGTATTTTGAGAAAACCTTTCTCTAAATTTCAACAGGTACTTGTATCAAGTATAATTACCTTAGGACTTCATAGTCCCAAGCAGTTGAAACAGCGTTATTTCATTACAAGCAGAGCCGAGTTATTGCAGTAAAACAAGCTACAAAATATTCTTCTTCCTCAGATTCGTCACTCGGAAGTATTATATGCACGGATTTCTTAGCACGCAAACTGTGATTTGCCACAACGACATTGAAAATCTACAATTAGCTTTAGTAGACCGCTCATTTTCATTTACCTTATTAGGTTATAACTCCGTTAAAATGACAAGGAATGAAGAATGAATGAATGCACCTCGCAAGAGATGGGCATTGACAAAGAAAGTTGACAACAGTTTCGTGATCTCCAACAGATCCACACCCACGGCAGAAGTCGTTAGATGGGAGCTGCAGTTTATCCGCGTGTGTTCACATAACGCAATGACCTGTGAGCATAACCACTGTGACCGAGATTGTCTTATAGTCTACCGATTAAGTTCACTCACCAATCACTGGAATATTATCACACACGATTTTACGGCAGTTATTCTACTTTCGGTGCTATGGAATATTGTTACCCTAAGCGTTTCTTTTACAGTCATTAGGCTAATATTATACCTTAATTTCCACACTGTTTGTGATTATCAATAGCGAACTAGGCTTACTAAACAAATATCCAATAACTCCTCTCCTACTTATGATCTTCCGAAGTAATTTTACTTGAAAACACTACATTTACTCTCTCACTACTCTCTCATACTCATTTCTATATTCTTTCATCATCTGATCATAACTTAAAATATTTTTTTTTTCAAATCTATTCTATTTCTCTCTTCTAACATCTTACTTCCTTCTCTTCTCTTCCGTTAACATTCTAGAAAACCTATCCCGTTCTACCTACACCCTATACAGCTCAATTGCGTATTTTTAATGCCGAAAATTGTGCCTATAATTTCCACTCGAATTTACCCGGTTTAAGTGAAATTAACTTGAACGAATACGGTTATTATGTAAATAAGAATATACCAGTATCCACTGGACATCTGGGCTTTCAATACAGTTTCACTACCACCAATCCCAATTGCATTAACATTGACGGCTCGTACGAGATGAAAGACAAGGAAGCCTATTCTGCATTTTTAAGTTTGAAAAATACTACAAATCCTGTGAGTTGGTATAAGGACTATGTGAATAAGCCCTCTAGAGGCAGTCCATTGGCTCGTACCTTAACTAATGTACAACCTGGTCGCAAGATCACTTGGAAATTGGCTAAAAAGAATGTCGTAGAACATGAAGAGCCAGCCTATTTACACAATTTAACGGAGTTCTCAAGCGGAGATTATAAAGTTTTTGTGGATGGTGCTGAAGCTACACAGACAACTTTAAGGACTGGCGGTGTTTATACGATCGTAATCGATGAATTGAATGCTCAACAGTATAGGGCCAGTGTTATTGAAATTACCGAACCCAACTCTATGAACATTCTGTGGTTGATACCTCAATATGTGGTTATGACTTTGGGTGAGGTTATGTTTTCTGTAACCGGTTTGGAATTCTCCTACTCTCAGGCTCCTGTCACAATGAAATCTGTATTGCAGGCATGCTGGTTGCTAACGGTTGCCGTTGGTAATGTTATTGTCGTTATCATAGCCGAATTGGCTCTGTTCGATTCTCAGGCCAGTGAGTTCTTCCTGTTTGCTGGTCTCATGTTTGTCGATATGGTGCTGTTTATGTGGTTGGCCTATCGCTATAAGCCTAACAACCCCATGCTACAGGCTGAAACTGAACCCTTAACGGATAGCAATGAAGCCATCTATCCGAAGCAAGAAATTAAGCAATTAGAAGGCATTGACAATAAGGGTGCCACCATCGATGAATAGGAAAACCAAATTCCTGCTTGTGAAAATGACAATTTTTTTTATTTCATTTGAAATGAAATCTTCAGTTAGTTGATAAGGTTAATAGGATCACTTTGAGAAAGACTCTAGTTTTTTAAGAGTTTTAATACTCGTTAGTTCCAGCGGTATTAATAAAATATGTTTTTAAGTTTTTTTTATCGTATTGTATAAAATTTAATTCTTTTTTTATAGTTTTTAATGTGAAAAAAAAATATTTAAAGTCCTTGATGGATAGCGAATTAACAGAAAATAAAAAAATAATAACAATTATTATAAAGAAAAGGTTTGATTGTCTGGGATTTTGTCTGGATTGGCCAATAGGTGTTTCAATATTTCAATTGTCTACACTACAATCCACTAAATGTTCATTCCTGTCATTAGACATCTTTTTCACACATACCTTCACTACACGATGTTTGACTAGATCGTTAATTAAGGTCGAAATATAGTTTATCGTACTTTGTATAGCTCTATTAACATGTATGTTCACTTTAACGACTATTGCACTTACACGGGAAAAAAACAAGCTAAACAGTAATAAGTAAACAAGGCAAACAGATAACAACAAAATAGGCACATCTAACGGTAAACAGAATTACACAAACAAATACGCAGGAATTGAGCTGCCAGACAGTCGTGAGTGATCAGTCAGTATTAAGACGTGAGTCCGTGCTTAATAACCGAGAGCTATATTTAAAAATGCGTGCCTATTAAAAGAAGATCGAAAGTTTAATTAATGTTAATAATGATCGTGAAATAAATTCATAGCACTGTGTTATCAGGAGAGAAATAATAGGGGTTTTCACTCTTGGTAGTAAAGTACCCTTGTAGGTTTGGTAAATATGGTAGATATAGTATAAATACTACATTTACATCAACGCAACAACAAAATGCATTCATTTCAAATATACAACGCTCTGTTAAATTTACCATGAAAAAAGGTCTAGTAAATAAGCTTGGTAAATATAAAACTAAACAGCTGATCGTCTATCCACCAAAATAATAACAAAAAATATCAATAATCAGCTGTTTAAATAAGTTTACCATGGTATATTTCTTATACCATGTGATTTTACAATAGATGAAAAAAAGATGCTCGCGCTTTGTTGTCGAAAGCACCGTATAAACAGTATCGAAACCATTGACGTTTGACAAACACTCATAGCAGCAAATTACTAGCCAATTTAGAGGGAGAAAAAAATGTTATAATGTTTTACGAATCAAATGTGTTAGAAGCAACAGATATACAGAGTGAAAACTGGCGGATAAAGCAGAAAAATTAAATGCAAATAAACATTTATTTTGTGTTAAAAAAAGGGAAAATTTTGAATATTTTTTAATTTCTTCAATGAAAAGTTTAAAGATTCTTAAATATTTAAATATTAATCGAAATGTGTGTGATTTTCGGTCACAATAAATATAGTTTCTTGTGCAAGAGGTAATTAAGAAGCTAAATATTACAAGATCAAAATAAGACGTACTCCTCATAAAAAAATTTTCTTGCTGAAAGTTGCCAATATTTTTTAATTTCTTGAAAGAAAAAGTTAAAAATTGTTATTGCTAGTAGTTGTTTTTATTATTTATTAATAGTTTTACACAAAAATTACATTTTTTATTTACTCTCGCCAATATAAAAAACCCACCCCAAAACCTAAAAAAAACATAAATAAACAAAACAGACAGACAATCAGAAAGGGACAGAAATACTTTTTGGTAATATTTGCTGTCCCTTACATAATTCGCTGGTAAACGTCAAAATTGCGTTTCGATACTGTTTATACGGTGGTCGAAAGTACGAGTAAATCAGGGTTCGTCAAAAAAATTTTGGTTATGTGTTAGTGAGTAAGAGAGAGAAAATAAGTTGAGAGAATTTATTTATTTACAGCCATAGAAAAGTGTTAGTAATATACGCTATTTTTATTTTCATTCCATCAGCATACATATGTAAAGCTATATAACTTTGGCTTAATAATTTTAGATAAATAAAAATAAAATAACAAATCCATTTTTTATTAAAAGAACATAAAGCTATCCATATTTGGCTTAAAAATTATGCCATGTTTTTTAGATAAATAAAAATAAAATGGATAAAAAAACCCATTTTTTTATTAAAAGGAAAAAGCAAGCATTCCAAAGCATTTAAAAAAAATTATACTATGCGACAAAATAAAAAAAAAATTAAAAACGCCCAGCTAATGCCGTAGCCCATTTGTAACATAAAATATTTTTTGAGTGTTATGCTGAAATAAAATGATAAAGCATCCGCCGCACATGTGTTCTTGTCGCTGTCTGATCGACAACTAAATGAAAAAACACAAGAATGCGTGTGAGTTCTCTTTGCACAACTGTGCTATGAAATGGTAAACTATGGAGTAAATATACTAGAGTATTAAATATACAACAAAGAGTGAAAACCGCTAATGATTAAAAGTAAATACTTTCTTTTATTTTAATTGCAAACTTCTAATCCACATACATGTATAATTGGTCATATCAGCTCTTGAGTCAGGATTACGACCTTGCTTCTCACATCACCTATGTTGTGTGTGCTAATGTTATAGATAATGGGTTGGGGAAAAAGTAAAATGATACCATCCTGTTAAAAACACCTACCTACCGTTTTCAATTACAATTGAAACCGAAGAAAGTTGCGTATCGTACGCCTAAAGCACTTTGAACTAAAGGAATAGTTCTTCGAATATAATTCAAAAAAAAATTCGGCATAATCACCAACCTAAACATTAATTTTTTCAGGATGCAATGGTGCTTCGAAGTCGCCGTGGTCTAGTAGGTAGTGTATTGGCTTATTAGACTTGAGGCCTCGGTTCCAATCCCAGGTCAGACATCAAAACAAAATAAAAAAAGTATTTCTTCGGCGACTTCCTCTCAGCAGATTTCTGGCAAAAACTCTGAGAGTAAATAAAATTGTCATGAAAAGTTTCTCAAAAATCAGTCGATCGGAATCGACTTTAAACTGTACACACACAGCATCAGTGGTGTGAGAAGCTAGGTCATAATCGTAACTAAAGGGTTGTCATGACCAGTTATGTATGTAATGGTGCTTCCGTAATTACTTCTGGATTCTTCGAGTTCATAACTTCTCTTGTTCGTATAACCAAAAAGTGAGAAATGAACTTACCACTGAAGAAAGTTTTGCTGGAAAAATCTGCATTGGAAGCCTAGCTCACTCAAACAACATACATACATACACACACACATATATAGGAAATAATGAATGGTTAGGTAGTATTTAATTGTTACGTGCATTTGATTTTGTATAGAAAATAGGGTGCCTTGGTAGTGTAGTGGATAGTGTGCTGAACTATTGGCGTGAGGGTCGTGGGTTCGATGCCTACCAGAGCCTCTGCTCTGTTATACTACACCGAGCATATGTTCAAATTTACTCAGCTCGTATATAATATTATTTATAATTCTATTGTAATAAATAAATTAAAAAAAAATAAAAGAAACTTACATTAGAAGTACAGTTCCGTAAGATAGGTCCAATTGTTAAGAACTTCCTCCAAAATAAGCAAAATTGAGATGATGGCCACACAGAACATTTCTGTAATGCGTCTCTCTCTCTCTCTCTCTCTTCAAATCTCTTTACAATCTTGCCAAACAATTTCACAGTGGATAGATTACAACGACCGTAATGCTCGATAAGCTGAATTATTTGAATTACCACTTTTTTATTCACTTTTAACTATTTTAACGCGATCTTTATTTGTAAATGGAAACTTTTCAACAGTTGACAGACTTGCCAGACCAACGGTTTTAAGACTATTAGAACACGATATTAGGCGTTATTTGGATAAAATCATACTAATAGAACATTTCTTTTGAGACACTCTACAAAAACTTAACTTTAAACTTAGTTGCGCCGAGGACACATACTTTATGTAATAGTTGGTCTTATCGTGAACTCGTTCTACATTGTTTTGAAATCCTTTCAACATGCTCTGCGTTATTCTCTCTCCGTCAAACCCGTTCCATTGAAAAGCTTTTAAGAATTTGGATACCATCCAGTCTACTATTGAAGCCATTTCACCTTCTGTTGTCCCTCAAATTCTCATGAATACGAAAACCTATCAATGACTATTTCGCTAGCCTTAACTAATAGAACATTCGCATTTTCACTCCTCACTCATCAGAATTAAGTGCATCCCATGTAAATTGAAATTTACCACATGCTCAAGCCATCAATAATCATTTTATTGAAAAACTTAAGTGTCTCCATATTAACACCTAAAATCTATTTCTCTGTTTGATATTCTAGAAAACCTATCCAATCCTGCCTTCAGCCGGTTATGTACAACTCAGAGTCTTCAACGGTGTACCCGACTGCCAATACACCATAAAAACCAACGCTACGGTTATACCAGATATAACACTGAATGGTATTGACTTTTGGTATGATCGTTATATTAAAATGGAGAAATCAAAATTGCCATTAAGCTACAGCATTGAGAGGAGTAGAGAAGGTAATTTCATTTAAGAAAGTACGTCTCCGAACTCTGAAACTAATTCTGATTCCCTTTTATAGATTGTCCCAAATTTACGGGAGGTATTTATAGCTTTAATGAAACCACAGCCTACAGCATATTCTTGCAAAATCGTCAGACTGATGAACCAGTACAGATCTACGAAGAAGAAGTGGAAAAATCTAGCAAAGCTATGCCGTTTGTAAGAAATTTGGCCAATTTGGAGAAAGAACGCAAAATTATATGGCGTGCTAGTAAGACACAAGATACAGAATCTTCTCAAGCGGCCAATTATAGAAAACTTATAGAATTACGTGCCGCTGTTTATGAAGTGTTAGTGGATGACATAAAAGTTCATGAGGAAAAATTAAGACATGGCGGCGTCTATTCATTGATAATAGGTCGCGAACGAAATGGTAATATAGTAACCAAAATGATTGAAGTCACCGAACCCAACTCCATGAATATTTTATGGCTGATACCACAATATGTGGTCATGACTTTGGGTGAAGTTATGTTTTCTGTAACCGGCTTGGAATTTTCATATTCCCAAGCGCCCGTAACTATGAAATCTGTATTGCAGGCCTGTTGGCTATTAACTGTAGCTTTCGGTAATGTTATCGTCGTCATAGTGGCTGAATTAAAAATTTTCGACTCTCAAGCCAGTGAGTTTTTCCTGTTCGCTGGTCTAATGTTTGTCGATATGATACTATTCATGTGGTTGGCCTATCGTTATAAACCTAATAATACTTTGCCGGGCACACCAAAACCTGAAGAACGCACACCGATTGCTCAAACGAAAGCGGAGGAAAATAAATTATTTAAAAAGCATCAACAACATTCACAAGTGGTAACGCTCCCCGGGAGTCAGCAGCAATCACGTCATGCGCGATATACAGTAAAACAAATGGATTAGACTAGTTATTATACGCTTATAAGAGTCCTTAAAGTTTATGTACATACTATTTTATATTCTTTATAATTAAGATTTTTATTAAATAAACATTTATATTAAAAGACAAAAGTAAAATTACTTACATACGTGCACCAGCAAGGAAAAATATATTTTCCATATCCACAGAAATATCGGAACAAATATTGGATAAAACACCACACGTAACTTTTACGTTCCACATGTAGTTTGGCTAGATCGTTCCTTAAGTGCGAAATATTATTTATTGATCATTGTGTAATTGCTTTAATATTTATATTCACTTTAATGACTATTTCAATTATGCAGAAAAAAACAAACCAAAGAAAATTAAGTGAAGACACTTCTAACGGTAAAAAAATTATACAAACAAATATATAGGAATTTATTAAAACGGAACAAGCCAAAGATCAAAAATCCAACAATAACAATGAAAAATCACGAAGTTACCAGACAAAATATAAAATTGTTTGAGCTGCCAGCCAGTGGTAAGTGATCAATTAGTAATAAGACGTGAGTCTGTATTTAACACATTGACTGCCGCGGCAATTTTCAGAAAACTTGCCAAAAAAGCAACAATTTGATTTTTTCACATTAGTGTGTACGAGATAACTCGTAGAAGGGAACGCAATCCACGAGTTATCTCGTAGTCGGCAGTCAACGTGTTAATAACCAAAAGTTGTGTGCCTTTACATAGATACACATGCCCGCATTCTTCATATTTATAAAAATTCTGTTGGTCGCCTGCAAAATAATTATTTTATGCTGCAGATCCAACACAATTGCACAACCTCTGAAGAGAATAAAAGGGCTAAAGCACACTCACGTTATGTTTTGTTTCGATTTTCTCAACTTTCTCCGATACCTTGATACCAGACTTTGGAGAATGAAAATTTAAGATGACTGAGCAAATCAGATTACATTTCAAAAGAATATCGACACTATACCGAAACGTTGTTATCTGAAGTACTTGCAGGATTAAGAAAAAGCTATTAAAACGTTGTTTAAGTCGCTTCATTCTAGTAGGTAGTGTGTTGGCTTTTCAGACGTGAGACCACGGTTCAAACCCCAGGTCAGACATCTCCAACAAAACGAAATATAAAGAAATATTTCTTCGGTGACTTTCTTTCAGCAGATTTCTGGCAAAATCTCTGAGAGTAAATAAAATTGTCATGAAAGCCGGAGTCGACTTTAAACTGTAGGTCCCGCCACTCATGTATACAATTTACATAAGTGGTGTGAGAAGTTAGGTCGTAATCTTGTCTGAAAGGTTGTAATAACCAATTATGCATGTATGTATGTGATGCAAATAGCAATGTATGTTTTATTTAATTTACTTCCCAAAAATCTTTACAATTCTTCTCGTTTAAAAAAACGTAAAAAAGTAAAGTTGAGTAGAAAACATTTTATTTTTTCGTTTTTTTTTTTTTACTAAACTACATACGTAATTTACAATATTATTTAAGAACATTTAAGCATACATATGTACATACATGGATAGTGTTTTGGAACAAAAATTAAATTTTTATGAAAAGTATACCCAGTAAACAATCACATAAAATTTTAAAAGAAAAGCTTAGCTTTTCTTTCAATTTTCATTTTGAAAGAACGGAAAAAAACCTTACCAGACAAACATTTACAAAAAGTTTTAAAACAAAAAATTATTAAAAAAAAATTAATAAAAACATTAGACATAAAAATAGCCCAAAGAATTTAAATAAAATATTAAAACTATTTTAAAAATAATTTAAATAAAGCCCAAAATAAAAATAGAAAAATCAAACTGATACTGTATTACACTTAAAATTATGGACTGTTTTAAAATAAAATAAAAAATAAAAATAAAATATAATAAAAAATAAAAACTTATACTCCTATAAAGCTGTACATTAAAAAACGTTAATTTAATTTAAAAAAAAAATTAATAAAAATATGAATTCTAAACGACAAATTTAATTACGATTTTATCATATTTTAAAGGCACAGCCTGTTACAATAATTACACAGCAAAACTTTCCTGCTATCAAATGCTGTTGTTTTCGTATTATGTCACCGTTTCCGTTTCTATATAGCCATTGTGTATGTAACCCGTTGCAGCTGATCCTTCTACAGCTGGTGACTGTAACGTACAACCATTTGTTTTTATGCACTCGTCACTTTTATCGAGTATTCTTTCGAATACCGCATCCAATTTACATTTATTGACGGCATAACGTATTGTGCCGGTTATTTGTTGTGACAAATCGTGCAACTCATGGAATAGTTCCGAGAGTGTTAAATATTGTGAGGTAGTTGTTGGTGGTGTTGTTGTCGTTGGGTTGTTCACATTAAATTCATTTTCTTGAATCGTGTGCAATTCTTCAGGTACATCGATGCCATTCTATTTGTAAAAGAAAAGAAATTTTCAAAAATTTTAGAATAAAAATAATATAACGGGTGAATTTTTTAAACGTTTTGGTTTTGAAAATTAAAAAGACAAGAAAATTATAAATGAATTTTTCCTATCCTGTAAAGTATGGTTGAACGGCATTGGTATGTCTCCAATATTATATTTAATGTTGACTTCCAGAGTTGTAAGCCTGGGTGGCCCGGTCCATAAACACGAGGGAGTTGACATATTCCTACAAAAAATTTCCTACTGTACTTAAAAACAATGATTCTGAGGGCCAATGGCATCTGTAAAGTTGACTTCCAGGATTGTAATCCAGACAAGCTCATTTCCATGCACGCGAGGGTGTTCACCTATTTCTAAATAAAAAATCCTACTGTGCTTAGAAAGTAAGATCTTGAGAACCAATGGCATATGTAATGTTGACTTACAGGTTTGTAATCCTGTCAGACTAGTTCCCATTAACGCGACAGAGTTCACACATCCCTAAAAAAATTTCCTACTCCACTCAAAACGCATAACCTTGAAGACCAATGCACCGCTGCAAAACGTGAAACTTGCTGTTTATTATACTCGAAATTATCGATTATCCATGCTGTGCCATTATCTCAATGTTAATTAAGTTGTTGTTTATAGAAATGAGAAATCCGACAAATTTGATCGCTAACATTGTTCTCAAAGAAATATGGACCGATGACGCCCCCATCCCAAACTCCATAACAAACAGTGACATTTTCGGTATGCATTGAACGCTCCTGGATCTCATGTGGATTAGCATTGTCTCAAATTTTATCATTTCCTTTCTTTCATTCTCCATTCTTCCAGAAATGGGCTCCATCACAAAAAGATTTTCTGATGAAAATTAGGGCAGACAGATCACCCATTCAGATAAAATAATTTTATTATTCGCATGTGTTTTTGGATTCCATATCCGTCTATGATGACAAGCTGAATAACTTACTAAATTACTTAAGTAGTCACTACAACCCTTCAGTCAGGCTTGCGTCCTATCTTCTCACACCACCCATATTGTGTATATTAATTTTATCCATGAGTGGACCTACAGTTCACAGTCAACTCCCAGGCAGTATTCATGACAATTTTATTTTTGCCAGAAGACTGTTGAGAGAAAACCATTGAAGAAATATTTTTTCAATATTTCGTTGTCTTGCCGCCTACCCTAGGGTTTTAACCACGGACCCGCGTCTAATAAGCCAACACACTATCTACTAGACTAAGACGAAACAAGAAAGCCGTTTGGAAGTCTTTGTTGGAAGAAAACATAGAATTACGTTTCTGGACCGCATGATAAAATTTTTTAAGATGTTGTTGTTGTCCTCGAATGCTTCGCTGAATCCATCATATTTTTAATATTTCAAGAATATTTATTCATTAAAGTACTATTAGATCACTTGTAAAAAGAACGTGCTCTAACGGTAATTCGATAGTACATGTGTACATATATTCGATTGGGCAGTAGATCACTTTAGATATTGCAGCGTAAAATAATTCTTTGACAGGAACATTATCCTTGCAAAAGTTTTTACAAGGTGAACTAAATTTACCTACATTTTGCATTCATTTGAGATGAGTTATTAGTTTTTAAATCCTCTTTTACAAAAAAAAATGTTTGGAACTATTTTCTTAACTCTAATAAACAGATAGATTCTATTGTTAGTTTTTATCTCCCCAATGCTATGCATTACCTACCTCTTTAATATTCTCACTGTTATGTGCTGGATTCACAATTTTTATGCTGAATTTTATGGAATGTGCATAAAGTTGTAAATCTTTAGAATCCACAAATTTACGACGTATTTCCTAAAACGAGAAAGAATTTTAAAAACAAAACCCTCTAAAAAATATAGGTACGAGGTGCACTTACCTTTTCTAAATTACTAATCTTATCCTGATCACAGTATACGGTAACGTTGTAGAAACCACCATACTGAGCCTTTAAGTTCTCCGGAGTATTGCAGGTTAACATTTGACCCTCTTTCAACACGGCTATACGATGGCATATCTCATCAATTTCCGATATGGAATGGGAAGTCAAAACAATGGCTCGCTTCTCGACCAGCAAATCATCCATTGTACGATAAACAATAGCTCGTGTAACCGGATCCATATCACTGGTGGGCTCATCCATTAGCACAACCGATGTACGGCCACAACACGTGGTAGCCACCGTTAGTTTACGCCGATTGCCACCACTAAGGTTTTTTACGAGCACATCACGATACGATTCCAATTGAAACGATTCGAGTATACTGTTCACAAGCTGTACCAAATGAAATAAAAAATTTTGTATTTTTCTTTTTTGTTTGACAATTATATTTGAATGTTTGAATGTGTATGTATGTACACATACATATGTGTGTGTGTATGTGAGTATAATTTTGAAAAGAATTAGAAAACAAAAAATAATTGTCAAATTTTGTAATTCTTATTGTTATAGTACCAATAAATTCAATACAAATTTCGAGTGTTCTACCTTAAAATTTTTATGAAAACAAAAATTTTTTAAAATAAAATTTCCACATCCGATTTAAGCTACAGATAACGCTTAATAGCCGATTATATTTATACACGAGATATATTTCATAAAGTTATTGTTGTTGTTAAGTTACAATAAAACAAAAAGTATTCATTTCAAAAAGTATGGCCAGTAATTGTAAAGATTGTGATCGTTTGCAGGCCAAACCGAGCGGTACTGGTCCACCCAGACCACATTTTCAACAGCCTACAAAGTACGATCACTATGAAAATTTTCAGAAATTCAAAAAAGCCAAAGAAGACGAAGAATTCTTTAATCAACGCAAAGAGGAACTTTTAAAATTTAATCCCAACTTTACGGACTTTAATTTAAATCGTGTACTAACCAAGGAAGAATTCGATCAGTTCAGTACGCAGGACATAGCCAAGTTTCGCCAGCAGTTAAGAGTGGGTAGTTATGATCGTCATTTACCACTAACATTACAGGATATTGAGAAACCCGAAACGAAATCTGATCAGGAAAGCAGTCGTAAATCTTTGCATAGGAAAAAGTCAGTATTGGCTTTGACGCGCACTCCCGTCCAATGTCCCATTAGTATGTGCAATCGTACAATTGGTGTCACGTTTGTTTTGTCGCATTTTTTGCGTGATCACAATGAAGACTTTGGTGTACCGTGTCAGGAGATTTATGCTGGCAAGCGTTCGGTTTTAATATTCGATCCCAACAATTTGGAATTTCGTGAAAATATCTGTTTAGGCATATTAGCCTACGGCGGAGAATTGAATGAAAGGTGAGTAGAATATGTTTTTAAATTTAAAATTACAAAATACCTCGGTTACAATACAGATTCAAATAGTTTCAAAGCGTAGTGAGCATTGTTTGTTAGTTCAAACATATTTGGTCCATGCGGACTTTAGTATAAAAGCGGGTGTGTAATAGATTAGTCCGAAAACTAGATGAATAGCTAACTGCGTGTGTCTTTTTTACGAAACAACTGACCAGTAGGAACATAGGGTTGTTACAAATTCATTTCATTTGATCATATGTGTCCCCAAATCTCACGACAATCTTCATATTCATTCATATACAAAAGTCGTCTCCTCCCTGGTGACTTACCTCTTCTGTCGCTATCAAGGGGGCATTAGTAAGTAATTTTTCCTTTTTATTCTCACACAAAATTTGTCATTACAACCCTTCAGTCAGGCTTAAAACCACCCTTATTGAGCGTGTTAATTTTATACGCGAGTTGCGGGGTCTACAGTTTAAAGTCGAATCCGAACGACTGATTTTTTCATATTTCGTTCTGTTCGAGATGTCTGACCTGGAGATTGAACCGTGGCTTCACGTTTAATAACCCAACACACTACCTACTAGACTATGGTGACAAACAACACAATGTTTTGAAATTTTCTCTTGAACTTTCTTACCAACTGAGAGGTAACGCCGTGTAATCTGAGGGTATAGATGGCCACCTGGCAGCCTATACAGATGTGCCCTATCGCGCTATAAGACGATAATAACGGGCAGGTGGTGTTTTATCATAGTAGCTTAGATAAAACACCGGATCTAATACCACAATTTATCTCGAATCGATCTTGAACTGACTATCATAGTTTAGTTCAGAAGGTACCGCATGGCTTCGACCACCATATTATAAGCTACTCCTTGACTAGATCCACACTACTGCGCTTAACTGTGATATAAAACTCATGTCGTAATAAGCACAAACTAGCAAATGCTTTTGGAATGATGAAACATTCGTTAAGGATGAAAGGACCCATTCTGAAGCTAATTTCTTCACGCTAAGTTATTGTTCGGTATACTAGTACCCCCTCAACGACTTAGTGTGACGTAGAGCATAGTTTCAGTCACTTTTTGAGTTTTTCTTGAGAGATTTAAAAAAATGTTAACCAAACAGTTCCATTTCTCGAACTGAGCTCATTCTTGCTGAGAAAAACCTAACGATATTACGTTATTGAATGGATTTCCAATTACAGAAACAAAATTAGTCCGACATACAATAGACTTCAAGGACTTAAAACGCAACCCATTAATTACCTTAACTTAAGAAGCAGTTTATAGAACGAGGGCGACTATTGCTATCAAACTTAATTGAAAAGATTTTAAAAATAATAGGATTTAGAAGATCTGCTGTATCTTGTCAGTTAAGTTAGAGTCTTAAAACACATCCGCCTGCAGCGTCCTAGCAATAATACAATGTTTTTTTTGTTTCAGTTCCTCCCGCCCTACCGAACGAGGTCTCTGTATAAACAGCGCCTTCCTGCCAAAACCATTCGAACATTTGGCATCCCATTTACCAATTTTAATAATGGCATGTCGTACATCGTGGTCAGCTTTATTGGATAATAAAAAGGAAGTCGAAAGGAATATCCACAATCCGAATTACATTAGCCAAGAGCTTATGGCAATATGGTTGGCTAGTGTACAAACGGTAAAACCTATACACTGTACTGTGACACTATATGACAAGGCGATGACATCATCACGCAGTGCGATATTGAAAATTCGTGATCTGAACGATCCGCAAAATCCACAGGAATTTATGTTGAAAGATACAAATTATATACGTTTAAGTCATGGTGATATCAATATTTTGTCACAGCAAGGCAATGAATGTATTCATATGGAAATTATGATAAATGAGTACCACTAAATACAAAATTTATCCCTCTACCCTTATTTACAAACACAAAACAAAAAAAAAAAAAAGAACACGAAAAGAAATTATTTCAAAGAAATTATTTCAAAGGAGGAAACAAACAAATATTGTTACCTTGGGTATATTGGTAATGCGCCTCAAACGGCCATAGAACTCTATGCATTCCTGAACGGTAAGTAAAGCATCCAAAGTATTGGTTTGAGGGCAATAAGATATTTCCGGCTAAAAATAAATTTGAAAACAAAAATTAATTTTCAAAATAATTCAAATTTAGATCATAAAGCCTTACATTTTCATAAACAATATGGCCAGCATTGGGATGCAATTGCCCGGAGAGCATTTTAAATATGGTGGATTTACCGGCACCGTTTTTACCCAATAAACCAAAACATTCGCCTGATTTTATCTCAAATGTAATATTCGATACTGCATACTGCCCACTGTTGCCATATGATTTACATAGGTTGTCCACTTTTAAAGCCGATTTATTATCCCCTTTATCCGTTGTTTTAAGTGAATTTTGTATGGAAACAATTTTCAATTCTTCCAAAGGCTTTTTCTCCTTGCTATTGAACATTGGCATGTGCTGCATTAATTTTGCCCTCCATTGATGCAAGAGACCGCATTCCAATAAAATATTTATCACACAGAAAATAATACCCAATATTGTCAGCGATATATAGTGGGGTTTCAATAGATCACTTGCCACTGGATTCTTATAAGAGTCGATATCATAACGTTTGAAAACTAAAGCCACCATATAATTTTTGCATATTTCAAGTAGACCATCACCTAAGGCATGCTGGGGGAAAATGAGGAACAAACGATGATTTAAGAAATATCGCCATTCATCCCAGGTAGCCGAATCGCCAACCACACCTAATAGAACCACTACAGACATGGTGAAAAGCGGTATGATGACATTTAAAATGAAAATCGTTACTATGGCCACACTCGAATCGGAAAAACATTTTTCGAATACATGGACGGCTGGTATGCAAGCGAAACTGAAAGAAATTGACAAAAAATATTTGATTAAGTTCGTAAAACATTAAAAAAGAAAGAATGTATTTTAAATTATCAGATCCCTGGCAATTTTAGGAGCGTTCCATTTGCTCCATTTGTAAGCGTTCCATTTGCGTGCAACGATCAGGTACTATTCTGATAATTTAGGCACTCAATCATAGAATACTTAAAACCATCCTACGGCGCTAGTGAACGTAACACAAGCTATTTCTTCAAATAGAAGTAACTCATAAGTTAAGCGACTTGCGCAAAAGCCATGCACCAAACGTTTCGAAATTGTAGTGAATGTCTTAAAGTTGCTGGCATTCTTTGATACCAGATCGAATAATTCACACATGAAATGGAGCACAACATCGAATGAAGTATGTATTTTTTTTACCTTCAGTAATAAATATTTTCGATAAGAAATTTCTGATCTATCTGATCCACTTTTGCCTGCCCATTTTTTGGATGCCTTTTTTTACTGCGATAGCCAGTTGACAATGTCAGATAAACAATTTATCAAACCGCGTTTTCGATGAAGTAGTATTCGACGCAGCAGTCACCCGCAAAACAATGTAAGAAATCTCAATCCGGATTTTTATTTATGTCGTGTAGTAGTATGTAAGTCACCGTAGTCTAGTAGGTAATGTGTTGGCTTATTAAACGTGAGATCACGGGTCAATCCCCAGGTCAGACATCTCCAACGAAACGAAATATGCGGCGTCTGCTCTCAGCGGATTTGTGGTAAAAACACTTGAGAGTAAAAACTCTTGAGAGTAAATTGATAAAATTGCCATGAAATGTTTCTCAAAAATCTGTCGTGCAGAGACGACTTTAAACTGTAGGTCCTGCCACTCATGTATAAAATTAACACACACAACATAAGTGATGTAAGAAGCTAGGTCGTAATCCTGGCTGAAGGGTTGTCATATATCGTGCCTACCATAAGAATTGTGATTTTTATAGTTTCATTTACTACAGTTACATGATCTTCCGTTAAAAGTTAACTTCTACAGGTTGAATGTCATATTTGACGAACTATTTTGCTCTACTTTACTTAAAGGTGTCGTCTTATCGATTTATTGGTTTTAAAAAATCTTCGGGCTGACAAAGCTCACAGCAGCAGTGATAAGAGAAGCATTTAATCTCCACACCCAAAACAAAACTTTCCTTCAGAGTAAGACAATCGTTTCCATAAAATACTTACGCAAAAAATAATGCCAATACAATAACGCCCCAAACCTGTTGGCGATCAGTAAATACTGGCATATCAAACGCCATAATGATGGAACAGCACACCAATATGGCCAAAATCATAATCTACACAGAAAGTAAAAAAAAACAATAAATTTAGAAAGAAGAAGTTCCACCAAACATTTTCAAAAGAAACTCACCAAAAAGTCCCACACAAAGGCTACACCCCAATAGGTGGCAGCATCGACGCCACACAATTTCTGTTGTAACTTTTCGCCCTTAACACGTTCATTGACTAGATACACAGAGGCCACTGCTACCACCATAGAAAACGCAATCAGCAGAATAAAAGCCATACAAGAATCACCAGCTTGTCGTAATCTAAAGCAAAAAGTTTTTTTTTTTGAACTGAAAGTTAACATTTAGGACTCGTAAAACTTACATAGAGGTGGTACTCAATTCCATATAACCCAGTTCCCAGGGTTCATTGTAGGCTGAAATTCTATAATTCGTACTGTTTGTTTCGATTTGTAGCAGATGGGAGTTCATGTCATTTAGCCAGGCTACCATGGCATGATAGCCTTTATTGTTGTACCAGACTATGGATTTTGAATCATTAAAACTATAGCCACCATAACGCGAGCCCTGATAGTCGTGTAGAGTTTCCAAAATCCAATAGAATGACCTTTCAGAACTATGAAATTGCTTGCAAGGCATGTCCACAGTGCATTCCTGTTTTATATTATTGTAGGCTTTCTGGGTAAAATTCATAGGTTTCTCCATACTTAGCATTTGCGTAGTCTTAGGATAGAGGTCTCGCGATAATTGTATAGTCTTATCGAAATCATCTTCTAGCCTTTGAGCCACAAACCACATAGCACAGATTTCAAAAATCGCAGGTAAAACAATAACACACAACAGCATACGATAGTTGCGACTGAAATGCACCAAACGTTTCCAAAATAATTGACGCATGGCTTCACATCGTGTTAAAGGCGTATCACGTACCATATCCCAACCAAAGTCCTTTTTCAGTTTGACATTCTTCATCATGTCGCTGGTATGATGGCCATTAGATCTTGTGCTACCATTACAGTTCTTATCCAAATTCTTAAAGACATGCTCCAAATTCTCTGTTTCTATGCTTAGATCCTTAATACGGCCCTGACTTTGTAGATTCTGTAGGTAATTTAAGTACTCGGAAGAATTTTCATTGGGTTGATCGTACGAGATTCTTAATCTCAAGTCGGTGGTACTGGACTTTTCCAGCTGACGATAGTTGGTTAATATTTTATCAGCTTTTTGCATAATTTCATCGGAAGTTTGCGAGTCACAACAGCTCATGGAAACCTCATAGTAAGAGGTGCAATGATTTTTAAGCGTTTCCGGATTATGTTTAGCGATGATTTTGCCCTGCAAGGAAAAGGAGAAGAAGTAAATTTAACGCCAAATGTGGACAAAAACTATGTCAGACTAAACAGGCGAAAGAGAATTGCATGACGCAGCAGGGCTTGTGCTTTAAGAGTAGAAGGTTACGGAATTAAAGTTCAATGCTCTCTGGTTAATTTTTAGAACTTATTACCCCAACGAATTCCGCAAGCTCAGTAATAGCAATGCGCTCAATAAGGAACTTAATCAGGAAAAAGCATATCAAGGCCCTATAGTTGCCACTCCGCATTTATTTTTTAATGTCATCCATTCAACATCTATCCTGTTATTCTTAAAATTGCCTTATTAGACGAGAGCCCGTGGTTCAACCTGAGTCAGACATCTCGAACAAAGCGAAATATGAAAAAATATTTCTTCGGAACCTTCGTCTCAGCAGGTACCTGACAAAAACTCCAAGAATAAATAAAATTGCCATGAAAAGTTTCTCAAAAATCAGTCGTTCGGAGTCGACTTTAAACTGTAGGTCCCGCAACGTGTACAAAATTAATACACACAACATAAGTGGTGTGAGAAACTAGGTCGTAATCCCGACTGAAGGTTTGTATTGACCAATCAAGTAATTAAGTGGGATAAACCTGCAGTGGATTATCAGAGGTGCATAAATTTTTATATTTTCGAACAGTCAAGACGTACTGAGAGTAGTGGTTTTATAACGATGCAATCACGATTGATTGGAGAGTGCTTTGACCATCATGAACAACTCGATGGAACAAACCAATCTGTTCATTACTGAATCCTGAATAACTCCAGGATCGCTGGCGGCGAAATGCATTCATTTAAGGCTGCAATCGGTCTACAACTCTAATTTGAATTTAAAGTAACCGAAATAAATTCACGGATGTATGGTTGGGAATACTTTATCAAAATACGTTGGTAGGATAGTAGGTGGAATAATTTTTATTTGCGATATCATCTGTTAGAAGATACGAAGTCCTTTTTAGCCCTAAAGGAGAATGAGACCGCAGAGTATATTTTGAGCAATTGCAAAGTCGCCGTAGTCTAGTAGGTAGTGTGTTGGCTTATTAGACGTAAGGCCATGGTTTAAACCCCAGGTCAGACATCTCCATCAAAATGAAATATAAAAAAATATTTTTCGGCGACTGCCTCTAAGCAGATTTCTGGCAAAAACACTAAAAGTAAATAAAAATTGCCATGAAAAGTTTCTCAAAAATCTGTCGTTCGGAATCGACTTTAAACTATATAAAATTAACACACACAATATAAATGGTGTGAGAAACTGGGTCGTAATCCCGACAAAAGATTTGTAATGACCTATTATGTATGTACGTATGTGTGTATTGCGCTGATTAGTGTCCATTGGATCCGAAGGAACTCAGACCTGCTCGCCGGAGATTATTGGACTTTATTTGGAAAACAAAGAGTGACTTAAACTAACAAAAGAGATTGTAACTGGCCATAGAGCTGTTTTTCTCTTTGTCTCTAGCTACGTTTGATTGCTATGAAGAAATGCCAAGTGACAGAGCAAAGAGATTATAGAAATACTTAACGATGTGTGCCTAGATAGTTAGCAATTACAGTTAACACACTTACATTTTGCATAATTACTATCACATCACTTAAATGTTCCGCTTCGTCTAAGAAATGTGTGGCAAATATAACAGCCCTACCCTTGCGCAATCTTTCAATCAGATCCCAGATGTCCTTGCGAGCCTTATTGTCAACACCATTACAGGGTTCATCCAAAATTACCACATTAGGAGATCCTAGCAATAAGAAAAAAAACAATTAATTTTCCTTTAGGTTATAAAACGATTAAATATTTCTTACCTATAAAAGCAATGGCCACACACAACCGTCTTTGATAGCCACCCGAAAGTTGAGAAGCCTGATAGCTTTCGTATTTGCCGAAATTCAGATTTTTTAATGTCTTCTCAACCTCCATTTCATAATTACGTTTCAATTTGATTTTGGCATACAGCTCCAAATGTTCGCGGGCCGTAAGATTGGGTATTAAAATGTTGTCCTGAGCACAGACACCAATCTTATCGTAGTCTGTGGAAGTAGTCATAGCCTGTGATAGAATAACACGACCTGTAGTTTGAACAACTTGACCCGTAAGCATTTTTCTAAAGAATTTTAAGACATTAATTTGAATTCGTTTTTTTTAAATTTGTATTTTAAAGTTGAAACGGACACTTACATGATGGTACTCTTGCCAGCACCATTACGACCCAGCAAACAAGTGACTTGATTTCTAGGAAACGATAACGAAATATCACTCACGGCCACTTTGTCTTCATTATAGGTTTTGGTTACGTTAGTTAAAGTAGCACCTACAGTGGCATCCAGGTCTTCTCTTTGGACTTCAGTAAAACGGAATTCATCTGCAAGAAAAAAAAACTTGCTTAAGTCTGTCGATAACATGTATTTCGTGCCGAGTGGCCTTACCATCCTTAAACCGTTGGTGTACATAACCAATGAAACTGTATAGACAAAAATCGAATACAATCATAAATAAAGCAAAACCATATTCTCCTCTTAGACCTTCACGAAATACAGCCTCAAAACTTAAACCCACCTCTTGCAATTCCATTCGCATAATGTGGCTCCAGCCATGCGCAAAGGCAGTGGTAAACGACAAATTGATGACAAAGTTTTGCAAAGAGTTTAATTGTGCATCAAATAATAGAACAATAATGTAGGGACAGAATGTGATAAAGAATAAAACGGCAGTGGCTACAGCTCCTATAGTGGCGGACATAAAGAATGTGGAGCACATATAACTAACAGAAGAAGGTAGCAAAAAAAAACATGTTATTAAGAGTAGAAAGAAAAAGCAAATAAAACTTACCAGAAGGCTATTAAACACGCGCCAAATATGCACAAATAGATCATGATAAACAGCCATTTAGTATAGACCACCATTCCACCAGCATATAAAATAATGCTGCTTACAATGAATATGACAAGCAATTCCATAAAGGTCACTATACACCAGGATGTTAACTCTGAGCAGGATTTCAAACCCATTGAACGCATGATCTGTAAGAAAAATATATCGAATATTAATTTAATTGGAAAATTAAATTAAAGAAACCATTCTCCTTTGAAATCTATGGATGGCATTTCGTAAAACCTTTTGGGAACATCGAGTTTCTATTATATCCTTCTATCTGGTTCTATTTGCTGCGATATATTTTCTCTAATCCTACACATGTATTCCGATTTCTTCGTCATGTATTTTTAGCTCGTCTTCTTCTTTAGTTACCCTATGAGCTACATGGGAGAACGATTCTTATTGTACTCGACTGGTTGATAGAGGATGTACCCTAGCTATTTCCATTTTCCCATCTTGAATTGTGTTTGATTTGCATTCGTTATTGTACCGGGTGTGTCATCTGTCGGTTTACATTTGAACCATCGGTTATTTCGAATCTAGCAATACATGTCATTCTATTCTGTCACAAAATTCAGTGTATTATCTCTACTGAACGTAATGAATCTATTTACGCTTGAGCAACGTTGAGATTTATTGGAAATTTACTTCTAATACAAAGACAATTGGTCGGAAATTACACGAAAATGCCGTACAAAATTTGGTCGCAGAGAACAACCGACAGAGCCCGATATACGCAAGTTTATTGCTAAAGTTCGTGAATCTGGTTTCATTGTTGATGCGCCAAGCGTGCTCATTTAGTGCGTACACCCGAAAATATCTAAGCTGTGGCTGAGAGTGTGTGTGAGAGTACATCAACATCAACTCGTCATGGTTCTCAAGAATTGAACATTTCACGAGGCGCTGTTAAACAAAAGTGTTATGCCGACAAACCAGAGACAATCTGACATAAATTTATTACTCTCATCTACACCCTTTGAAACTCATTATGCCATCAAACTTTACTTTTCAATTAAATTATGTCAAACTTTAACCTTTTAATAGTTGAGAGAAATTATTAGAAATCAATTTTCAAACTCACCATCGAATTCCTTGATTCTCGCATCCAGATTAAATGTCTAACACAGGAAGCAATTTCAGCCACTAAACCTAAAAAGAAGGCGCATTGTATCGCCTGAGCCAGATAAATGCCAGTTTTGAAACTGAAAAAAAAAACAGAAATTTTTATAACAATTTTAGGTCCCCCAAGACATACGAACTCACTCATCCTCCGTATAAGCTGGATAGGGAAACTGTTTTGTATGAAATTCTAAATCATCGACTGCATATTGCAAGGAATCGCCAGAATTATCGCTTAAACCCAATAAAAAGTCAAAGAGACTCTGACGTTTTTGACGTTTCAAAACACCCAGATTCATTTCATCCTCTTCGGAACTGTCCACATAAACTGCTTTCAGTTCTTCGCGTGTGGGTGATGTCGTTTTCAATAGTGTAGACCTCTCTGTAGGACTTATATTACTGTCGGCCATGTTTAAACCCTGTATGTCGCCCACCATAATACTGGCAATCAGATTGGGTGTGGAAGCTCTTAAATTTGTTGATTCTGTTGATGTTGTATTTGAGTTGGTAAACCAGTCATCATCATCATCATCATCCTCATCATCATTAGCATTACCGCCAGCATTGTCATCGTCATTCGTAACAACTTTAATGGAAAATGAATTTTGTGGTATACTCGCCTCCGTTGGAACGTTTAATAGGCCCTGGTCTTTTAAAAGTTTCTTTTTGTGCTTTATAATGCCCAAATCTAAAGCCTGTTTAATTTGAACAAAACCACGATGATATTTCATATCCATCAACATGCTACCGGATGGACCTGGAAACCAAAAGCGATTTTTATTCTCTATAGTCGGCTGAGTATTTTGCGTATCCATGTGCAATTTATAGGAAACATTCTCTGTTTCGGTTTCATTAAAATAAACGGCCGCATAGAATAGCCTTTTCTGGTTAAGTTCAAAAGCTTTACGCCTTAATTCGGTTTCCGTATCGTACGCCTCGAAACGATCAACTGAAAAACATTCGAGTAAATTTTTAACTGTCGTTACAACATCGTATATAATTGGATCGGTGCGTATGCGTTGTATGACCGCTTCGATTTGATCCATATCGATTTCATCGCCTATAATCGAACGTACAAAGGGCGTTTGGGTCAATTTAATCAGATTGTCGAAACCTTCTTGGAATGGCTTGTCTTCACGTAATTTCGTAAGGATTTCTGCTAACGCTACGGACAACAGTTTAAAACGATTTAATTCGTAAAATGTAGCATTCGACTGGAAAGATATAAAATAAAGAAATAAAAATTGGAAACAGGAATTAAAACATAGAAAACATACTTAACATTTTGGAAAGCCTAACTACACTTATAATATCAAACCGGATGAACTCCAGAGCCTCAACATTATTACTGATATTATGTCATAATCAACGAATTCCTCGTTACAGGCTCAGTTTTAACGAATTTTATAAGCTACTGTCGTGAATCGAAGGAAGTATTATTGGTCCTAAAAGAATGTTCTTCAAAAGAGGCACAAGACTCGCTGTGTTGCTGGTCGGTTAGTATTACTCTAAACAAGGTAGTATATCGGGAAAAATACTCTGATCTTTGGATTTTAATACCCAAAACTAGCTTCAGGGACGATTAAAAAGTCCCTGCTCTGATTCTATTGGCCCTACGAACTACTCTTTTAGAATCAGGGCATCTCTATCAGTCTTTCCAATGTACACTCTGTGTGTCAATCCTATCACAAATGAATGCATTCTGGCGACTTTATGTGTTGAAATCTTTCTGAGATTGCTAAACTATGGAACATCCATAGTAGCGACATCATGTTGAAACTACATGTCATTGGCATCCAGATCATTCAATTCGAATCAAAAGAAGTTGGTGAGCATCGTTTTATATTGCTTGCCGTTGACACTGATGGCCTGACAAACGTCGTTCTGAAAGAAATATGGACTGATGACGGCGCCAGCCCTAGAATTACACCAAACAGTGACTTTTTCAGGATGGAATGGACACTCTTGGATCTCACATGGATTAGCATCACTCCGAATTCGACAATTTTGATTGTTCATGTACCGGTTCATCCAGAAATGGGCTCATCACTGAAGATGATTTTGAAAACAGACTGAATACATGACAGCTTGGTAGCTTCAACAAGATGGCCATTATCAACTGTTAGAGATCGAATTTCCCTATTAGAAGACCCCTTACGTTATGGAAACCTTAGCAAAAGTGGGACCGGCCTAGACTCACACCCTTTTTTGATGCACTGGACGCCCTTGGATCTCATGCGGATTGGCATCGTTCCAAATACGACAATTTTGTTTATACACGTACCCATTAATCCAGAAATGGGTAGCATCGCTAATGATGATTTTTCGATGAAAATTAGGGTCAGCCTCCAATGGCTCCAATGTCCACTCAACGAATACGCGTCGTTGTCTATGATCGCCCATGGTCAAGTAACTTGACATTCTATTAATTTAAATACATACATACATTGGTCATTGCAACCCTTCAGTTAGGATTACGACCTAGCTTCTCAGACTACTTATGTTGTGCGTGTTAATATCATACATAAGCGGTAGGACCTACAATTTAAAGGCGACTCTGAACTACAGATTTTTAAGAAACTTTTCATGGCAATTTTATTTACTTTCAGAGTTTTTGTTAGACATCTAGTGAGAGGTAGTCGGCGAAGAAATATTTTCTCATATTTCGTTTTTTTTTTTTGGAGATGTCTGACCTGAGATTTGAACCGTGGTCTCACGTCTAATGAGCCAATACACTACCTACTAGACTACGACAACTACCTGCCCCAGCGATCGAGAAGGTAGCGCAGTAAAGTGTCATCGTGGATGTTGCAGTCTTAGGTCGTAGATTATGAAAAAAAAATTATAAGTTTATAACACTGGTCTTGCCTATACACACTACTCAATCTTTCTCTCCTCTTACAATCTACTTTTCATATTCCATACAATGCATAGCATGTGTAGGAGTCATCCCCTGGGCTTTGGTTCTTTGATTTAAGAAATGCTGTTTAAACCTATAACACTGGTCATGGACTGGCCTTGTCTACGTACACGACAATCTATTTTCCCTATTTCAATAAAATGTACAACATATGTAGGAGCCATCCCCTGAGATTTGGTTCTTCGATTTAAGAAATGTCAATACAATCTAATACTTCTAACATACTTACATGCTTAATAATCGAATTGGTATCAACTGTATCAGGAGCATATAGAATTTTACCATGTATGATGGGCTTAATAGTTTCCCAAGTGATTTTACCATAATTTGAACTGGTTACATCCAGATACAAACGTTTACAGTATTTGGCTAAATTGAAAAAAAATTAGAAATACAAAAATTAAACGATCTTTGCTAAAAGCATAATACTTACTGGGCATAACGCTTAATTCGTCTTGATTGGCCTCACTGAAATCTTCTGTATATAGAATATCCTCTATCAAGGGTATAGTTTCCGTATTGGGAAAAGGATGGCCACACAATAGATTGCCAAACTTAACAAAGGTACGACGATCTATTCAAAATGTAAAAATTAAATTCAATTCTTCATTAAAGTTATTGCTTTTAATTTACCTGAGAATAACTTGGTAATATCAAAACTACCATTTAAAGCTTTCTCCACTTCGGGCACCAGGGCTACAACTTTTTCAACATTTTCTAAGTGAAGTAGTTTAAAGGGGGCAATAAATTAAAGACACGTTTAAATTTTGTTTGTTTGTAAATAACAAAACTTACTTCTTATGTCATCGAAATGTGAATTTGTAACTAAAGTTGTAACGGCACTTACAAAGTTTGCCTTTTCCGGTAATTCGACTAGAGCGTTAAACATGCGATCTTCGTTAATTAATATTTGCACGATATCAATAATCGGTTTCATGCTGGAAAATTTTTAAAGATAAAAAACAGGAAAATTATTAAGAAAAACAAATATTGGTTAAGATATTGTTGATTAAAGAAAATAAATAAAAAAAAATAATAATAATTGCCTTACGGGGATTTTGCCAGTTGCGATGTCTCTTCATAGTCCTCGGTGTTACTGCATTTATTTTCGATGCTACAGATGTACGATAGAAATCCTGGCAAAGTATTGCGTGCTGTCGGCAGCTGACGCGTAGGAAATTGACATGACTCATGATGAACTGGTTCGTATTTCAGGCGTATTAAAAAGGGTAATAAAAATATAATGCAGGGCCAAATAATTTGTACCGCCGTTAACCACTGCAATGGAAAAAAATCATAAAAAAGACAAACAAATTTAATCACTTACACGCTGCATTGTAAAGTTAATTAAAGCAATAAAAACAAATTTTAATTGATTTTTTCGTAAACAAATTTAAAATGTAAATAAAGAAGATAATCAGGAAATAGGCCCTTAATTGGCCACACAAAAAATTCATTTGGTTCTGGTTATATATCGAGTGGGCCATCTATCGGTTTAAATTTGGCAATACTTATGTCATTCTATTCTGTGAGAAAATTCAGTATATTTATCTCCACTGAACATTATTGATCTATTTACGCTTGAGAAACATTGGGATTCATTGGAAATTTATTTCCAAAACAAAGAGAATTGCTCGGAAATTCCATGAAAATGTCGCACGAAAAGATCTCGGTTTGACGCCTTACAAAGTCCAATTGGTTCAAGAGTTAGAGCCGCGTGAGCGTCTGCTTCGTTTACGCTTCGCTAAATAGCGAACTTTACCGATTTTACCAACATGAACTCGGATGAAGCTCATTTTCATCTTTGTGTACTCAGAAAACCCATACCAATGCACCTATTACGAGTGACTGTTTGGTACGGCTTGTGGAGACGAGGCATCATTGGCCCATATTTCTTTGCAAATGATGACGTCGCAACCATTACGGCCAATGGAGACACCTATCGCACCATGAAAACCGATTTTTTTGTACCCGCTCTTCATGGTATTGATGTGAACGATGTTTGGTTTCAACAGGATGATGCAACTTGCCACAATCGATTTATTGCACCAAATGTTTGATGGCCATTTAATTAGCCAAAATGGTGATGTCAATTGGCCGCCAAGAGGCTGCGATTTGCCACCGTTGGACTATTTTCCGTTAGGTGCCGTTAAAGAAAAATGTTATGCGGACAAACAAAAGACTGTTGAGCATTTGAAGGCCAATATTCGTGATGCCATTGCCGAGAGACGACCCCATACACTCGAAAAAATGTACGTAATTAGTCCGATCGACTGAGATACTGTGAGGCCAGCCGTGACAGCCATATGAATGAAATAAAATTCCATTTCTAAATGGAACAATTGTACTTCACATCAGAAAAATAAATTTGGCAAAATTTCAAACCACATTTGTTTTATTGCAGTTTTAAATCTAAACTTTTAAATCGCCCACCCTTTACATGTGTAGAGAAATCCTAAAGTATAGACACACTTAATTGAAGTATGATTCATTGTAATACCACAATCTTCATTCCTCTTAGCCTTGAAATGCCAGGGTAATAAATAAATTCCAAACTCTTCTACATCCTTTATCCGAATTATTTAAAGTCCGAGTATGGAAGTTTATTCTCAGTTCCCATTCAATATATGTCTACAACAAACACGATTTAGTTGTTTTATAATCTTGTGCAATAAAAATAAAAATAAAAACTAAAACAATAAAAAAATAAGAAATAAAAATCAAAACGTTACTCACCTTTTGTCGCCATCGCACTAGAAAATCCTTGCGTAGTAAAGCTTTTATTTGACTGGCACTGAATGATACTTTCAGAAATTTCATGGTGATCTTAAAACGGCAGAGCGGTGGTTTTTGTTATTGTTGTTTTTTAGTTTTAATATTTTTGTTATTTTATAAAAATTGTTGTTGTTATTGTTGTAAACATATTTTTATTAAACATACAATCTAAAAACAGAATATTTATTAAAGCAGTTGTCTGATCGGATTACTCGCCTATTGCAATTGATTCTATAAATAAAAAAGGAAAAAGAGAAAAAGAAGAAAAAATTAAAACGAATTAATTGCAGTGATTAATATTTATTTTTTCTTTTTTTTTCGTAATTGTTATGATTATTAATGAATGCGTAAAAAAGATTTACGCTAAATTCTAAAAGTACATTGACATACATATTCAGTTATATTTGTTTTAATTTCGTTTTATAATTAAATTTTCTTTTTTCAACAATATTCTTAGGTTTAAAAAGTCTTAAAAGCCTGCTATGCTGCGTGATACTCATTAGATTTTATTAATCATTATTAATGATAAAATTAATTAAACAGTTTTTTCTTAACCTCTACCTAAATAACCATATTCTTCAGGATGCTCTTAGCCGATAGTAAGAAAAACTCCCTTCCTATTATTTGATAAACATCCAGGCTATTCCTTCTAAGATGCATTTAAAGACCACTTTGTGCGATACGTCATGTGCATCAGAGAAAAAATATTATAAAATTCCATTTGTATTTTGTGAGTAAAAGTTATACGAACATTTTTTTCTTCGTTTACACGATTAGTAAAGTACCAAACCCAAGCAAAATGAATGCATTCGCGATATAACTTGACATGTCGTACGACTTGTGTCATCGTCTAAATTTCCCTTAAGCCGCATAGGTTTCAACTATATGTTCGGTGATTCGCACTTCTCATCTAAAGTCCTCCATATTTAACTTGAATCATCCCTTCTACAAAAAAGTATACTTTATGTCTACTATGTCCGGTAAAATGCCGCTTACCTCTCAGGCTAATTCTCGATAGTCCGATGAAAAACTCAAATCACTTTTCATTGTAATTACCTGAAAGCCATTAAGATTTCTGTAAACCTGTTCGAGTGTGTTTAAATATGATTTTACAAGATACTATCTGTATATGATACACAAAACCTTAAAATGTCGTATGGCTCGCGCTATCATTTAAATCCACCTTAAGAGATATCTGACAGTTGACTCCTGTCAAAGTTTTAAATACGCAGGTAAATTATTTGAGGAGACGAAAAATATAATGCCATGTAATTATTTAAAAAATCCTTGATTTATGCTATGAATTGGTATCTTTTTACAGTTTATACATGGCTGGAGTTCTGAAATGGCTCCACGGACACCATTCTGACTCCAGTAATGGCATCGTCTCATGAACGAACCTCATACAAACATGACTTTCTAACAAACAAACAGACATTAGCTTTTATATATACATTCAACATTCGTATATATACGTATTTAGAAACTTATGTACTCGGATTTTATTAAATGATAACCTAATTCTGGTAGTATTTGTTTTATTTATTTTTCTATTCGAATTTAAAACCTATTGAACCATATTTTTCTATTTGTTTTTTTAATGCAGTATTTATAGTTGCCTGTACTATATTATTAGAATTATGTATATTGTGTGTCTATTTCTTCATTATTATTAATAATCTCCGTTTTTTGTTTTTGTTTCTTTTTGTCGTTTTTCTATAATTTTTTTTAATGCGATTGATTTTATAATTTTGCGTGTTTTATAAATGGAAACAATTTTCAAATCTAACTGTAGTTCTGCATTGCACACACGATGCACGATTTTTCAAAATCTATATTCGAATGCAATGCTTTTGTAATAAAAAAAACGAAACGGAAATATTTATAAGAATCGAATGTTTTTAAAAAACTGGGCTGGTTAGGAAATGAATTGATTTAAATTTAAAATTAGTTTTGAAAATAAATAAACTTTAAATTGTTTTATCTTATAATAAATACAGAATTAAACTAAACTGAGAAGTCGCCGTAGTCTAGTAGGTAATGTGTTGGCTTATTAGACGTGAAGCCTCGGTTCAAAACATCTTCAACAAAACGAAATACGAACATGTATTTCTTCGGCGAAGTTCGGAGTCGACGTTAAATTGTAGGTGCCACTACTCATGGATAAAATTAATACATTTTGTGTGTGGGTGATGTGATACGCTAGGTTGTAATCCTAAGTAAAGGGTTGTAATGATCAATTAAGCAAGTTAGTAAGTTTGCAAAAAAATAGTAAACCTAGCTTTAAACGTTGTTGGAGTAGGTTCATCACAGAAGAGGAGTGACAAAAGCTCATGACAATCATGAGTGTAGTGGATCTCAAACATTAAATATTTTGTAGATGAAGTTTATAGAAAATCTTGAAAAATTTTTGGGTTTTAATTCTTATTTTAATTATCCAAAAAAAGTAAGTTCGCCAACGGCGTGTAAATTAATTTCAGTCAATTTCAGAAGAACTGAGTGTGCGAAGGGCAGCCAGACTATCAGATAGTCTTGCTATGTCCCTTCCTCGTACTTTCTGTTAAAGTTGAAATGAGCTCATCTTTCGATGGTGTAAAATTTCGCTAAAGAGTTACCGTAGTTCAGTAGGAAGACTGTTGTTGAGGCCACAGTTCAGATCCTAGCTGAGACACCTCCAACAAAACGAAATTTGAAAACATATTTCTTCGGCTACTTCCTTAAGTCCCGTCACTCATGTCTAAAATTAACACACACAACATAAGTGATGTGAGAAGCAAAGCCGTAATCCTGATTGAAGGGCTGTAATAAGCAATTATGTATGTATGTATGGGTAAAACTTCTATTGAAAGTGACTTGAAAGTGTCTCCATATGCTACGAATTTTTAACTCAAAAAATATTCCGTTACATGTACTGTGACCTGACAAATCGAATTGCTAACAAGTAGATGATGCCGCCGTGATTAATATCGTGTTATTTTTGTCTGCCGCTAACCTAACCATAGTCTTCATGGCTCTGGTCCTCACCACCTATACAGTGGGCTTAAATCAAATAAATCCGAGAATTTTTGAATTTCCCACCTCTTGAGTGAAAAAATCGACTTCTGCTGATCCCATACAGCCTTAATCATACACTCTAAGAAGTAAAAAATTTAAAAATTAGAAAAAAATAAATCATGTTATTGTTAAACAAAAGTAATCAGCAATTAGCCTGTTATTTTTTAACAATATATTAACAATAGAAATACAAAGAACAATAAATAAACAAATAATTTAACTATACTATCTATCGTGTCATATTCACAAAAGTCTGGTGTTAAATTTCTATATTGTTTAGGGAAAACAATAAATAATAATGGAGTTGTCTAACAATTCTATCGCACTTCAAAAAAAAACTTTAACAAATTTGTTAACATTTATAACAACAGCAACAAAAAATAACAATAAATTATTTATAGCGTAATATAAGAGTATTTGAACGAAAAGCGGAAACAATCCCTATTGTTTTTTTATTATTAAAAAGGGAAAATATAAAATGACTGACTGTCAAGCAAGACTATTTAATTCCCTGCGCCGCAATGTACATTTAAGAATAATACATACATACATAATTGATCATTACAACCCTTCAGTCAGGATTACGACCTAGTTTCTAACACCACTTATATTGTGTGTGTTAATTTTATACATGAGTGGCGGGACCTACAGTTTAAAGTCGACACCGAACGACAGATTTTTGAGAAACTTTTGGTGCAATTTTATTTACTCTCAGAGTTTTTGCCAGAAATCTGCTGAGAGGAAGTCGCCGAAGAAATACATTTTGTATTTTGTTTTGATGTCTGGCCTGGGGTCAGAGATCTCCAATGAACTGAAATATGAAAAATATTTTTTCTCTCAGCAGATTTCTGACAAAAACTCTGATAATAAATCAGTCGTTTGGAGACGATTGTAAGCTGTACGTTCTGCCGCTCATGTATAAAATTAACACACACAACATATGTGGTGTAAGAAGTTAGGTCGTCATCCTGACTATTAGGTTGTAATGATCAATTATGTGTGTATGAAGTAATGAAGCTTTTACCAGTGAGACAGTTATTGGGTTAACACCTGCGGGTTTACTTACAGTTTTAAGTGGCGAAGGGGTAAACAAAAATAATTTTAAATCAAAAGAAAACTTTACACGTACAATTAAAAAAACTTTCGTGTACTGCTTATACATCATACTCTCTCTCTCTCTCGAGTGGATAAGTTAGACAGAGATTCGAGGCGCATAACTATTAAAATTCGAAAGCCATTGTAAAATTGTTTCATCTACTACAGGATTCGAGACTGAATTGTATGGGCTCAAGTGCTTTCACCACTACTCCATTCTACAATGATGGCAAGTTTATTATAAAAAGTTCTTAATTGGTTTTAGTCTCCACATAGGCTAGAGATAAAAATTTTACAATGAAGTTCCCTCTGGTATATTAGCTAGATCAGAAGAAGCAACCAAAACCATTTGGTAAAAAGAACTAAAAATGCAATAAATATTAAATGTGTGTATGTGTGTGATTCTTAATTATATTTCTTATATTTTATAAAAAAACTCTCTTTTGTAGAAATTACTTGGGAATTCCCCACACATTTTTATAATTTTATGCTGTTAATAAAAATAATTTAAATTTATACGGTTTTCAATCTCTCCACTTGTATTCAAAAGATTAAAAACCATTAGAAAAAATGTAATAATAATAAAAAAATTATTTAATTACACGAAATAATATGAAAATAACAAGAAATAATCGAAATGAAAATTAAAAAAAAATATCGTATAATAAATAAAATCAATTATCACGTTTATCTTATTTATTTATTTTAACAGAAAAAAAAATTAATTTTTTTTATTTTAATTTATTATTTATTTTTTTTTACAATAGAATTATAATTTCTACAGCAATCAGAAGGGAGGTGATTGATTATAAGATAAAAGGTCTTATAAGACATTTTTTAAATTCTAAAGAAAATTTATTCTAGCTGCTTTACCTGTAAGCTTAAATTTTGTCCGGCTTTTAAACAGATATCCTACCCGGGGCTGGTCTAGTGGGTTTAGATCTCATTAACTTAGAAGTGAATGGGTTGCTCAAAACGTGAGATTAATTGCTCACATCTATCAACCGCTTTCAACTAAGTCCAATTCCTCCATTTTAGGCAAAAAAAAAAACAAAATAAGAATCATCGTATGATACCTTGATTCATGGACTGTAATTTTGCAACGCTCATCGTTCTTAAAGAAGTACAGTCCAGTACAAGTACATACATACATAATTGGTCATTACAACCTAGCTTCTCATACCATTTATGTTGTGTGTGCTAATTGTATACATGAGTGGCGGGACGTACAGTTTAAAGTCAACCCCGAACGATAGATTTTTGAAATTTTATTTATTCTCAGAGTTTTTGCCAGAAATCTGCTGAGAGAAAGTTGCCGAAGAAATATTTTTGTATATTTCGTTTTGTTGGTGATGTCTTTCCTGGGGTTTCAACAGAGACCTTACGTCCAATAAGCAAACACACTACCTACTAGACTACAGCGACTTCATAATAGTTTTTAGTATATATTGCAGGGTATTACTCTTTTCATTAAACTATCCATGGCTTGCAATTCATTTTTAAGCAATAACAACTTTACAATTTCTTATTCACATGTATAAACCAAAATAAAGTCCAAAAACACTTGGACAATTGGTTTAGAATACGTAATTATTTACTACACTTGACTTCGTATTCAAAAACTTATTCATTGATAACATTGTGGCTTTTAGGTTTTTATTCTCTACAATATTTTTGTCTTTTTAGTTTTGTTTTTAGTTTTTTTTTTTTGTTTAATTTGAAGATAATAAACTTGCCAGACAATTCTATAAATATTTAATGCTGTTGTATTAATTAATCATTCGACAGATTTAATTGTAGAGAGAAAAAAAATTGTTGTTGGCAAATGGAATTGGAAAAAAATTAAAATTTTAAAAAAAAAGTTAATGATTAGAACATTTTTAACCTTTTTTATTATTTAAAACAAAAATATTATTCTATTACCGCATAGAACCTGCTTGAAATACCCTACAATAGATGAAAGCAAATTTTTACAATTTTTAAATCAGTTTTTTAATTATCAATCGAATCTTATCACTGCTACTTATTTGACAGTGATGGGTGAGGATGGACGAAACATCAATTTATTTGAATATTAAAAAATGGAAATTAAGCTGGATAGGTCATACGTTACAGAAAGCTCCAAATGAGCTAATCATTGCTTGCAGGTCACAAGACACACTTGTAAAGCATAAAAGTGTTCGAAAGGGACATTTGAAAAACACGAAAAGATAAGAAGTGAAATAAAAAGCGTGTCACTAATCTTGTTTAGGAATTAAGAATTTTTTTCACATGGATCGAGCCTGTGATCCTCATGTTAGAAAAAGGAATAAGTAATTTGAGGTATCAAGAATGGTAAAGATTGTATAGCGAAACGCTTTGGGCGTCTTTATACAGTCAGAGATTCCCATATGAAGCATTATTTTGCCTGATATAGCCAGTAGGCTTGAAAAAAAAACGTCCTAAGGATCAGAATGCAGCAAATAACAATGTAGAGTTTCCGGAACCTAAACCTAACTCAAATGAGGTCAAGATCAACAGAAATGTTGACAAGCTGCCATCTAAAATTCCTAGTTTTTGTATTGAGAAATTTTGCAGGAGACAAGTATCGACTTATCCATTTAGTGCTGTTAGCCGTGAAAGGCTTACCATTTGCGAATAAAAGCCATTTAACAACGAGAAGACGAGTTGAAATAGCTAAAACTGACTACATGACACTCTACGAACATTACTGGTTGAGTATGGTCGTCACAATCCTATTGTGCAAGAAATTGGAAAGATTACAAAGAAATTTGAAATTTGTGGTAGTGTACGAACTATCAAAAAAAAATCATATCTGCTAGAGAAATTTCGTCGATTCCACGCCATCTTCAACAATGGGGCCTACCTTACTGCTCATTGCAGCACATTTTGTTTTTGAATTTGGATCTCCATTGATATAAAGTCGAACTCATGCAATAAGTCCAACTCATGACCCAAGTGATCACTCTCGAAATTTTATATGTGCTCATTGGGTGCTAAAGCAGCAGGCTTTGGTGGAAAAAATGTACTTCAACGATTAAACTAACCTGTCCCTCAGTGACTATATCTACAAGAAAAATTGTCGATTATGTTTTCGGAGTTTGATTGTGGAAAAGTAACTTTTTAGTGGACATGATGGTTTGAATGTGTTTGCCTTATTTTCTCGAAAATTAGACTGAAGAACTGTACTCTGTCCATTCAGAGTGCTATGATCGTATGATAACCGACTTTTTTGATCCCATGAGCTACACAACATGGCTAATTCTGGCTTCATAACATGAGAAGTTTTCAGAATGAGTTCATGTTTTGGCGACGTCAATCCACAACATATGTCATGCGATTTGACGCCGTTAGATTACTTTTTCGTGGAGCTGCATCAAAGAGCGCACCTACTTGGATAATCCTCTAATGTTGGAGAATTTAAAACCAATATTCTTCAATTCGTTGCCGATATATTGCACGAAATGTACGAAAAAGTGGTCCAACTTGTTATCAATGTTACCAATGCAATGACAAATATAACATGCCAGTACAATATTTACACTGGTTACCGCGTCTAATTAAGGAAATTGTTTAATTAAGTTTTTTTATTCACGCTTGTAAATAATTCATTAGAGTCTCTAATTTCCATTACAAGTTGCCAATATTTGCATAAAATTTAACGTTAAGCTATGGTGTCATAGTATATCGCCGATTACAAGACAATGTTTTACGGATTTGTGGCGAAAACAAAAAATTAAAAAAAATCAGCTTCAAATAATTTCCCATGCAAAACCGGTCTCAAATGAAATGAATCGAAAAAAAATCTTACATATAAGGCCCGGTCATACTTGACCTGATTTTGCAGATAAAATTTTAAAAGCAAAAAAAATGAACAAATCAAATCGAATCATCGTTACATCGTTATTGAATTTGAAATAGAAAATTAAAATAGAAAATATCTTTCTTCTCTCAAAAATCATTTTCTTTAAATATTTACTTAAGACGGAAGCCAAATCTAAATTCAAATGGAAACTTGTTTTCTATGGAATGAAGAAGAAGGGGCGCTTCAGATTTGAAGAGTAGTTTTGCGATCGGTTTTAAATAAATATTTACGTTGTAAATGTAGTATGAGCAGTAAACATCAATATTTGTTTACTATTTAACATTGAAAAGATGAGTTCACATTAACCAAATATTTAACGGAAAAAAGTAACCAAATTTAAGCAAATATTTGGATTGGATTTTAAAGACACTGCATAGCATATTATTTTAATATTTTGTGGAAATTTCGTGGAAGTTTTCGAGGAAACGTTTTATTTTATTTTTTAACAAATATTTGGTTAATGTGTACTAAAGATCATTAAATAAATTTGAATCACTGAATGAATAAAAAATCTGGCAACTTTTCTATTCCAATGCAGTAAGATCTACGTGTCTTTTAAGCTGAGCTCACACTCACTCGGCCCGCTTAAAGACATCATGTCATAGAGAATATAAGTATACGGTCGATCGGACATCCAAAAGTGTAGTAATGAGTTCTTTATTAAGAGGCCATCTCTTGGTGTACATCTTGCACAGAGGCATGTACATGCTCTTTAGTTGTTTTGCCATTTGCAGAGGAATTAAAATCCTTATCTTTCAAAAAAACTCGCCTACACTGTCTTGGTACTTTTGGGAAAATCGATTAATCAATGTCAAGTTTGGTCTTTGTCAGGAAAAGAGGAAGTTGTGCAAGACAAAAAATCGATACAATACCAGATCCACGGGAGTTTTTCGCAAGATCTCTACTGTTTCAAGGAAACACGTTTTTGTTGAATAATTGCTTGCCTGGCTTTTCGGATTCTTTTTGGGATTGTAAGAAATATCCAAAAAGCTTCCATGTTCTCTCAATTATCACAAGTTACCGGGGTAACCTAATTTATTGCTAGCTATTAGACGTGAGGTCAAGATTCAAAACCCAGGTCCAACGTAACGAAATATGAAAAAATATCTCTTCGGCGACTGCCTGTCAGTAGATTTATGGCAAAAACTCTGAGAGTAAATAAAATTTCCATGAAAAAGTTTCTCAAAAATCGGTCGTTCGGAGTTGACTTAAACTGTAGGTCCCGCCATTCATGTATAAAATTAACACAGACGACATAAGTGGTGTGAGAAGCTACTTCGTAATCCTGACTGAAGGGTTGGCTAGAGGCTAGTTGTGGCCTCTTCCAATATTTCTGGCATCATGTTGGATTACGCTCCAGAAAAGAATTTGGAGTACAGAACGTATCGAGTCAATCTATTCTGAATATATTCTATTCTGAAGTGAAACATATTTCAATGAGATAGTTCTGCACCTATTGAAGTAAATAGCCATCTCTACTTTCTAAATAGTTTTCATAACAGGTCTTGCAATATTTAGCTAAGCGTTATCATCATGAAATATTACGGCTTGATAGCACAATCCATAAGTTTTTCGGCGAATGTTCGCTTCAAAACAATTGTAATCCACGTACAATAGCGTTATAATAAAGGGGTCCACCAAATTCAAAGTAAATTCAAATGTAATCCTCGTGCAACGCACTTATAACGGAGGGGCCCACCAAATTCAAAGTATTTCTTGACGTCACAAATATTCTCACTTTATATTTAAATAGTTGGTCAGGTTTTTTATACGACTTATTACGCTTTTGGGTTGCCGTAATTAATCCAGGCATATTAACATTATCCAGGTATATTTACATTAACATTATGAAAAGTTTTAATAAAATATCCAGAAATATGTTTAATTCAACGCAATTAAACTTTTGCCTAATTTGTATGTGGTTTTTAATTTTTTCCTCCCTTTTTTATAAAAATGTGTTTTTAATTGTAGAATCAATTATGATTTCAATCTAACAATTTTAAAAACAAATACAATATTAACAGGTAAGGGAAAAATTTTATCATTTTATTATTTAAAAACATTGTAATTAACTTGAACTGAAATTTTAACTTCTTTTCCAGTTTAGAGTGAAATGTTCCTAGATACTATTCTCAATATATGTAGCGTATCAACATGTTGCGGCAACATTTTTAACTTTGTTTACAAAATTTTTAAAATTATTTTTTTTGTAATGTATACATATAGTATGTCTGTACATGCATATATTTATAAATCGAAATACGTATGTAAACAATTCATTAATGAGAAAATAAATATTTAAAATAATATTCGCTTCTTAATATTAATTGATATCAAATGAAAAAAGTTGTATAAACAGATGTTCTATTATTGTTGTAAGTTTTGTACAATTGCTTGTGTCAGACAAAGGAAAAATATCAACAATAAAAAATACTAACAAATCATTCCGATCCGAGTACAACAATAGTGCACGAAAAATATCGTAGTAAAGCTTCGAAAATAAAGTAGTTAAGCGGAAACTGGAGGTAAATGTAAAACTGGGAACAGAACAGTAAAGTTTCCTTTCTTTCTGTCTTATTTGCAAGGAAACCTCTTATAAAACATGAAAATATATGCAAGAATTATTAATAAATTTTTAAACAAAGCAAATTAAGTCGCCATAGTCTAGTAGTTATTAGGCGACAGCCATTGGTTTTAAGTCCAGCTCAGATATCTCACACAGAGCGAAATATGAACACAAATTGTAATTGCCATGAAAAGTTTCTCCAGTCTGTCGTTCGGAGTTGACTTTAAACTGTAAGTTCTGCCATTCACAAATAAAATTAACACCGACAACATAGGTGGTGTGAGAAACTAGGTTGCAATCCTAGGTGAAGAGTTGTAATAACCAATAACAATGCAAGATTTAAGTACATTACTGGGAATATTTACAACACATTTCATTACGCTTTTTGTTCACCTAGTTTTTAAAGGTTTTAGCCTATCCTTGATTGTTTAAACTTTTTAAAAATATCTAATAATTAATTAATTAATTAATGTCACATCATTAAGTTTTTTTTTTATAAATTCTTAAACCGAAATATAAAAAGAAATCTTCAATTAAGAAATAAAAATAATTTTTTTTTATTTTTAAAAAAGTTGTAAAATATTGTCAATATTTAAAAATACCCAATAAATAAATATTCATGTACATAGTGTGACAATGTTGTTTAAAGAATTTTGTAATTCTATTCAATGAAATATTCTATTTTTTCTAATTCTATTTTTTGCTTTGTTTCTTTATTCTGTATTATTCAATAATATTTTTTAGTTGAGTGATTTTGTGAAGGTTGTTGTTTGTTTTTTTAAATATTACCCAGCCAGTCTGCTATTGCTACTATTGCTGTCGATTAATTTGTCGTTTCCATTGACTATTAAAAGATAATTTTGTGCCACCATTACTGTATAATGACCAGCACAGCATAACTAATGGTCGTTGAATTGAAATATTTTGCAAGCAATGGAATGGCAAAAAATTTATTTGATTTTGTGGAAAAAAAGCCCTTTAGACCATGTAATTAATTACAGTTGCTGCTGCATATTGAAGTGTACTCTAGTAGTATGTTATCGGCCTACTAAGTTTGTCTTCTTCAGAATTTTTTAATTATTTTTTATTTCGAAAAGCTGTCTAGAATACAACGTTTAATTTATTTTCTACATATTAATTCCTTTTGGTTTGATTGTACATTAACTTCATGTAAATTTTTGACATTTTTGTGGTAAAGACTTTTATCTGAGCTATGTTGCTCGAACGCCGCATAGTGGGTTTTTGACGGCAATATAGCAATTTTTTTTTGACAATGAATTTCGAGAAATCTTGTGAAGGTGTTCTATAGTGAAGAGTTTGAGTTTAATTTGGGCGCAATACAAAAGAAAAATTTGTGGTAATAAGACTTGTGAATTGGGGATTTTTTCATTACACGTTCGAATAAAATTAATGGAATGCATACTATATGTAGCCTATAATAAGCCTCTTAAAAAGTGACCTGAAAATAGATTTTGATTGTATGGGCGACCTACGATGGGCATGGACAATGATGAAATTAATGAAATTCTGTTTTTTTTTTAATTTAAAGTAAAGAACACTCAGTACCAATTTTCAAATATTGAGCACCACTCCTGCTATTTTTTGCAAGAACATATATGAAAAGGAAACAATGTGCGCCGTCCTGATGAAACCATATATCGTTGATGTCCAAATCATCCAATTCAGTCCAAAAGAAGTTGGCAATCACCGACCTTTAATGCTCGCCGATGACAGTGATGGCCAGACCAACATCATTAACGTCGTCAAAGAAAAATGGTCCGATAACGCTTTCTACCTACAAACCGCATCAAACAGCTACTTTTTCGGAATGAATTGGATGTTCTTGGATCTCATGTGGATTGGTATCGTCCCAAATCCGACAATTTTGTTTGTTCACATACCCATTCATCTCATTAAAAAAAATTAGACTCAGATATCAACTGTTCTAAAGATCCATTCAGCAAACACCAGTCCTGATCTGTCCTCGTCCGTTTGGATTTAGCAGAATAGACTGAATTAATGACAAATAATCCGACAGATGATTGAGCAGAATAGACTAAATAAATGTCAACTAATCTGACAGATGTTGCCCCGATGGTCTAGTTGATACTGTGCTAAACTTCAAGTGTCAAGGCCATGGGTTCCATCACCCCCAGAGACCCTGGTATTTTGTGATTGTCTGATTGTTGACTTTATATATGGTTAGCCCACAATAAAAAAAGTACGAATTAATACAAGGCAATTCTCGAGAAAAATAAAGAGAGGGAGCTTTTACATTGGTCTTTAAAAATAAGCGATGAATTTGTCGCACACTACCCCTATTTCTTTTCTCCTATAACGAAATTGTTGTTATCAACTGTCAAAGTTCGGAAGTCCTCATCGAAAGACCATATATATTCATATTTGTAAAAAAATCTAAGCTAGCTAGAGTTTTAAATCGGTCGGTTAACCAATTTTAGCGTTCCATTATTGAATACTCTGCTACAGTCATTATACACGAACATGTGAAAAGTTACGCTTTGGGTAATCGATTACTTATCGATTATTTTAACAAATATGTAAATATTGCAAAATTATAAAGTTTTTTAAGTTCTAATAATTGCAAGGGGCTGTTTAAAAAGTAAACACTTGGAAATATCAGCAATTCAGCTACTTTTAGCACTTTTAGTTTTTGCTAAAAGAAGCATAAGTACGAAAACTAATTTCATTAGATTAAAATGATTTTTATTCTTTTATTTCTCACTGGATAAAATACTTTTAAAAAAAGTAATAAACATTTATGTATCGTATATAAAAAATTAATAACTCTACTAACTGATAGCCTTGACCTTGAAAATAATACGCAAATGCTAAAAATTTAAATCAATTTTGTTAGCCACAGATATGTACATATGTATTATTAATAATTAGCACTTTCCGTAAAAAAATAAAAAAAATAATATATATCTGAATTTAAAACGAAAAAGAAATTTCTTTAACAATTTTGACAAAATATTATTATTTTATTATATTATTATTATAATATTATTATGTTGATGTAAAAAAAAATGTAGATAGTTTTTTTGCCAGAAATATGCTGAGAGGAAGTCGTCGAAGAATTATTTCTTTATATTTCGTTTTGTTGAAGATTTCTGACTTAGGATTTGAACCATGACCTCACATGTAGTAAGCCAACACACTACCTACTAGACTACGGCGAACACCACCTAACTGAAATAACGAATGAAGTTTATTGTCGTTATACTGTAAAAGCAAAAAATGCAAATTTTCAATTTCGCCAGTTACGTTCCGGTACTATTGAAATAAAGGATGAACCACGCTGTCAAGAATGTCAATAAAACAGTATAACAACCAAAAAAAAAAACATAGCGACCAAAATTGTCTAAGACGGATGGTAACGTTTGATAAAGCATCCCATAAAGCGAGTAAACTTCTAATCTTATCCACTCCTCAGCATATTTCAATAATATGTGTCATTAATTAATAGTATTTTGAACATAGGTCACCTTTGATCATATTAACAGGATCAATTTTAAGCCAATTTTCCTAGTGACAAACACAATATACTGCCTTAGTAGGAGCTACTCTCTGAGTGTTATTTTTACAAAACTACACTGAAATTAAAACCTTGTTAGTCATGGAACTTTGTGAGATTGACTGCGAATTATTCACTATGATATCGATTCTACAATACAGATTCAAGTGTGCTTTCACTCTTGTGTTCGACAATCTAATTTTACAATAAAGCTGTCTTTGACTTCAATTATTTTATACTTTAATAACTTAGTAACTCAAAGAAGAAGAAAAAAAATATGTTTTAATAAAAACTTTTTTCATTTCTCTGACTCTCTCTCTCTCTCTCTTTTTGTTTCATTTTTAATTTTGCAAAGTACAACGAGCTGATGAAATATTGTACTTTGACGAAATTACTTGATTGAAATACATATGTTTCGAGAAATGGAAATCAATCATTAATTAATTAAATTTGACCTTTCGAAGGTAGGTAACTGTAATATTTTCTATCGCTTTTTAACTGCATGTTTAATCCTATTAGAATTATATCTTTGAAAAAAGAAAATGGTTGTACAATAAAAATATTTGTTGAATTTAACCATAGAATAGTTTCTACAGGGAATAATGCTTCATACACTCTGTCATTTTGTGCTAAACTAAGCAAAAAAACAAAATAATATCGGACATGATAACACTGCCATTAACACACGCTAACATGCTAGCCTGCGATACAGCATTAAGCGGAAATAAAGATAACAAGTAGAATATCTTAAACATTAAGGCACTGTTTGAATTTCGTAATTAGTTCCTCTCATTGTACAAGTAACCTTGTTTTAACATTAAAAATTCAAATAAATTAAAATCCATGTCGGTTGCAGTACATCTATTCACGTAAATTATATTTCATATCTATGTGAAGCCAAATTTCATGTTTGCAACGAGTGATTTTTTTTAAACGTTCAATTTTTAAAATAAAAACAAAATAGAAAATTTGCAAAATAATATGAAGTACTTATTTGACCCACCATTTACTTTTTAATGATACCTACATACATAATTGGTCATTACAATCCTTAAGCCAGGCTTACGACATAGCTTCTCACATCACGTAAGTATATTGTGTGTGTTAATTTTTAGCCATCAGTGGCCGAACGTAAAATTTAAAGTGGACTCCGAATGACAGATTTTTGAAAAATTTTTCATGGCAATTTTATTTTTATTGAGTCTTAGACTTTTTGCCAGAAATCTGCTGAGAGGAAGTCGCCGAAGAAATATTTGAAAGTAAATAAAAATTGGCATAAAAAGCTTCTTAAAAATCTGACGTTCGGAGTCGACGTTAAACAGTAGGTCCCTCCACTCATGTATAAAATTAATACACACACATAAGTGCTGTGAGAAGCTACGATGTAATCCTTACTAAAGGGTTCTAATTACCAATTACAGTCGAACTTCTATAAATTGAATCTCCATTATCCAGAAAAAACTTCAACTTATAGAAACTTCAACTTTGGGAAGTAAATTTACAAATGATCTAGATGCTGTTGCCACGACATGTGTTTCAACTTATAGAAACTTCAAGTAATAGAAGTTCAAATTATAGAAGTTCGACTGTATATATGCGTGAATGTTCATAGAAAACTAAATAACAAAAAAAAAATCACCCGTTATTAACAAAATAAATCAAAAACTTGGGCTGTGCAAACATTCAAATTCAAACCTCAACTAATCCATCTTCATGTGGTGCAGTAGTGTAAAATAAATACTTCCATATTGCAATAAAAAATAATCAAAAAACAATCTTAAACAAATAAAAATTTAAGATTTCTTAACAATTGTTGTTTAAAATTCAATGAAATGCAATTCCCATAATTATATTATGGATTTTTATTTTATTTTCCATAATTTTATTCACACTAACATTTTCGCATGCATTTTATTAATTTATTAACAACATTATTTATGGTTTACTTTTTTAAATTTAATTTTTTAATTTTTCTCTTTGCACACATTTTTTATACATACAGTGCATGGCAAAAGTCTAGGTCAAACATCTCCAACAAAACTAAATATGAAAGAAATATTCCTTCGACGTCTTGCCCTCAGCCTGTTTCTGGTAAAAACTCTAAGAGTAAATAAAAAAATTGCCATGAAATGTTTCTCAAAAAAATCTGTCATGCGGAATTGGCTTTAGACTGTAGGTCCCGCTACTCATGTATAGAAATAAAACACGTAACATAAGTGGTTTGTGAAGCTAGGTCGTTATCCTGACTGAAGGGTTGTATGTATGCCCAAAACAATACGATATCGCTTAAGGCTAAGCACTGCATTTAAGGCATTGGCATTGAATATACCAGTTTTGTTTAGCGTTTTCTGTTGATATTTGTCGCCATAGACTCAAATAAGTTCTTCATTTGATCTTCGTTTTTTACATGATCTTCTAAATACTCTCCTGAAGTCATATAGGGAGTTTATAGAAGAATATTAAGCCTTTGGGTATGAAGACAAATTCAAAATGCCGGCAGTAGTTTGAAAAACTTTCCTTGGCGAAAAGCAGCAAGCAACCTTATAAAACTTGTTTGTTTTGTTGTTATTGTTACGCTAATTAGGTATTCATTTATTTATTTTATGCGTGACCTACACAACAACATTAAATATTATAATTTATGCTGAGAGACAGTGAGCTGGTGCATTGGAGTTGTTCTAAGGTCTTCCAACAGCAATTTTCGAACTTGCTGAAGAAACTTCTGGCAAATTAATTAGTCTGCTTTGGCAAATCACTATGGACGACCATAGACAACAACTTATATTCGCAGAATAGGTTCTAAAGCACCAACTGCTTTACTGACCCTAATTTTCATCTAAAAATCATCTTCACCTCTGAGGCCCATTTCTAGAGGAATGGACAAAATTATCGAATTTGGAACGATGCCAGTTCACATAAGATCAAAGGGCGTCCAATGCATCTCGAAAACAGTACGATTTGGTGTGAATTTTGGACCGAAATTTAATTCAATTTAATGATCATATAGCGCGTGCCATTATGCATTTGGGGTGTGTGGGCTATTGTATCCAATTATCACCATTGAAATGCGGAAGTTTTGATTTGTTTTGACTTTTGTTTTTGTTTTCTTTCTTAGTGGTGCATCAAACAAGTTCGAAATTATTAAAATCGGAAAAGAAAATGAAGACACAAAAACTGAAAACAAAATAGCAGCCATAAATTAACATAAAACAACTAAAAATAATCACGTTTACTTTTAGTTTTGAACAAAAGCTATTGATTGAATTTAAATTGAGTTTAATAATGCACATCATTTATTAGGGAAGTACATATTTATATTAGATATATTAGCAATTTTTGATATCAAAAATTTTCCAATAAATTTGCTTTAATTTCTTCAAGTAATAATTTAACAACCCAATGTAATTACTTACTCAATTGGTCATTACAATCATTTAGTCAAGATTACAACCTAACTTCACACACCAACCATGTTATGTGTGTAAGTTTTATCCATGAGTGGAGGGACCTAAAGTTTAAAGTCGACTCCGAACAATAGATTTCAGTTTACTATCAGAGATTTTGCTACAAAGGACGGACGGCTTACAAAGGGATTATAGTTTTTTCCGTGGAGATTAAATTGACACTTTAGTCTACCGAATAGTTCAACTGTCTTTCAGCTGGAAACATTATCTATTAAGGAATATCATCCTTAGTACTGTCTTAAATCAAAACGCGTGAGCACATCTGTATTAGCATTGACAGATAAACGTTTGCACACTACTAACTCACGATAAATGAAAGAGTTTAGAAATGAAATGATCGACCTCAGCATCTTTTCTTGGATTAAGTTTATGTGAGTTCAAGGTCAAGGTTTCAATAGAAGGTAGTGGGCTGAACTATATCGAGTTCGTTGGTGTCACAATTGGTGGTTTTTTAACTTTTACTTGGAAAAGACAAATTGCAGATGGAGGACAATTAGATGATTTAGGTTATCGTGAATTGCCTGGCCCGAATATTGTACAAAAAGCTTTAGTTTGTTCAAGGGTCACAAGTGAGATGCTTGCGGACTGGTGGCTATACTAACCGAGCAATAGATCTTACCCGAAAAATTAAACTACAGGTTATTGACTGTCCACGCACAGAATGAGAAAGATACAGTTCATCAATTGCTTTACGGCTGTCCAGCCCTTAAATATCTATGCCGAAAAATGTTTGGTTCTTATATGGTTCTCGCCTCCTAGGTAGCTCAATCTGTCGAAATGGATTTGATTTGCACAAATTTTTTTGCGATTTGTGTGATGTAATAAATATTCAAAAATGTAAGAGTGAACAATGTAATTCAAATACCACCAACCAGCGACAATTCACTGAGTATACAAGCGTGGATAGTATGTTAGCACTAGGTTTAGAATATCGATAAAGTTAAGTGCCTCACCTAGTTTTCACTAGACAATATGTGCAGAATTACGGAAACTATACAAAGGAAGTCGCCGTAGTCTAGGAGGTAGTGTATTGACTTATTAGATGTGAGACCACGGTTCAAATCACATGTCGGACATCTTCAATGAAACGAAATATGAAAAATATTTCTACGGCGACCTCCTCTCAACAGATTTCTGGAAAAAACGCCGAGAGTAAATAAAATTGCCATGAAAAATTTCTCACAAAAAATCTATCGTTTGGAGTCGACTTTAAACTGGGACATACACTCATGTGTAAAATTAGGACTAAACAACATTAGTGGTGCGAGTAGCTAGTTTGTAATCCTGACTGAAGGGCTGTAATAAACAATTACGTATATGTGTATACAATGGATCAATTGATAGAGAACCTAATCAACTTTAATGTCAGTATATATGGCATATCACGATACAACATCGCAAAATTCGCGTTTATTATAGCAATTTAAAATGGCAGTGAACGCACAGACCCTACCGATATATATATTTTCTTTATAGTTCTACATCTTTGAATATATTTCTCTTGAAAACTGTTTTCTAGCAAATTTAATTGCAAAATTTATTACGGAATATAGAAAAATGCCAAGTAAATAGGATGCCAAAGGCCGTCTTAACAAGATTCAGGCATTTCTCGCCTATTGACTGTAAAAACTGTACCACCCTAGTGGAAATTAATAATCACTTGATTTAATATGGCAGGCAGGTGAACATAAATTGTCTTCTCTGTCTACTTTTATTTTAACAAGACAATTGGAATATTAAATAATTTGTAATACTTACATAAAAAATTCCAATTCAATGTCTCTCAATGGGTTAATCACTAGAAAGATATTTAAAAAAATAGAAAATTAAAAATTTTTTTATTAACTTGTTAACTGATCAAAAATTAACAAAAAAAAGTTAGAAAATCTTATAATTTAATAACAAACAAAAGTTAATTTAAACAAATAAAAATAAATTAAAATTGTCATGTTTTAGCCATAAAATAATTGTAAATTACAAAAGGCTATGCGAGAGAATAATATGAGCGTGTTTGAAAATAAATTTCGAGAATTTTTATTTTCTCTTTCAGAACAATTTCGTTGACGTCTACAATAAACGGTAGTTACTTGCCTATATTGAGTCATTCTATAATTTTTCAATGGATTTCAAATAAAAATTTTTTAAAATTTAATTTTTGTCACACGACTTATGCCACATTGGATATTCAGATTTCAGGCAAAAACTCTGAGAGTAATTAAAATTGCCATGAAAAGTTCCTTAAAAATCTGTAGTTCGGGGTCGACTTTCAACTGTAGATCCCACCATTCATGGATAAAAAACACACACACAACATGGGTGGTGTAAGAAGCTAGGTTGTAATCCTGACTGAAGGGTTGTGATGACCATTTATGTATGATGACCAATTACGTATGTTTGTAGTCACAGAAAATTGGACATTTAGGTTGCGCTCCAGCCAAGAAAGCCACGGTGAACATTTGAATGATGTTATATTCCACACATTGTGGCAGATTTTTCAAACGATTAAAAAATTTCGATGGCATCTCAAACACACTTTCTTGTATTTAAATTTACAAATATAAAGCGTTTAGTAAGAGACCAGGTATAATGATATGACCTTAAATGGCAATAGATAGAGCTTTTAATTTTATACAAAAATACTGATTTTCTTTTTACTACACCCTATAAGTTTATTTTTAATAAAAATATTCTATGGCATTTAATAAAAATATATAAACTAAACTACAGACAATGCTTGCTCAAATCACGTCTATTTGAATTTAAATATTTCAAACTCTCATATCATTTTTTTCATTTTAAAATATCGTTGGTTTTAAAATAGTTTTGCTTGAATAACATAACATTTTACAAGTATTGACATAATTTATGTCCATTGTGTATCCGATAAACGTGTTATATCACGGGTAACAAGTGATAAATTAATAAATTATGCAGATTTTTGCTTGCAAAAAAATAGTGTTTAAATTAAATTTTTTTTACAAATCTAATCTATTGTAATCGAAACAAATTAAGTAAAATTTATCTTTGAAAAAAAAATACAAAACATTCACAAAATTTGTATCGAATTATTACAAAATTCCATATAAAATTTAATCCATTCTAGACACATGCAGTTTTAAAGGATCCTGGTTATTAAAACCCTTTAGGCTGGATTAAGACCAAGCTTCTCTCATCATTCATGTTGTATGTATTAAATAATTTTATACAAGAGTGGCTGGACCTACAGTTTAAAGTCAAATCCGAACGACAGATATTTTGAAAAACTTTTCGTGGCAATTTTATTATTTATTCTCAAAGTTATTGTCAGGAGTCTGCCAAGAGAAAGTCGCCAAAGATATATTCTTTCAGTATTTCGTTTTGTTAGAGAAGTCTGAACTGCGCTTTGAACCGTGGCCTCATGTCAAATAAGCCAACACACTACCTACTAGACTACGGCGACTTCAATCTTGAAGTCTCTCGTTTCAATTATGGTGGTTAGAACGTTGTAAAATTATCTTCTTTAATTCATTACTTGAATGCTGCAATTGGATTAGAAGTCGAATTTTTTCCTTTTTAATAAAAATTCTGTCTCGGGCACTCTATAAACTTATTTCATGACCTTACATGTAAATGATTCTCCCAAATAAACATTCTATTTTAACTGTTCATTTTTTTTACTTTGAAGTGGTCAACTGCCATACTTATGAATTAATGCTTACATCCATGCTTACGTCACATATTATGCGAACATCTCCACCTTTTCAGTCAATATATATTACGCAGTGTATTTGAAAAGCTAAGACAAATCAGGACCCGTTGCTATTTGCGACCCTGAGACGTTTCTTAGATAGCAAAACAGTTCATGAAAATTTTTGCGTTGTTGGCTTTTGTGAAATCCATACATCAAACAGGTGGTTGCAAACGCTTTTTGTGGTCTTATGACATGAAATGAAACACCACTGAGTACAGCTGTTACTCAGTTATCGACAATCATCATATAATCGCGAAAAGACCAAAAATAGAACGACAAGTTTGATGTTAAGGGTTCTTATATTTTTCTGGCATTGTTCTGGCATAGTACACTAGGAGTTTTCACCACAGCGTGGTATGTAGCACTTGTCTAAACACACTTATGACATTTGCATTGTGATTACTAACATATTGGCTCAAAGTATGTTCGAACATGTTTCTCGCATCACTTTTCCTGTTACTAAAACTTAAATGACTGAACGAATGAAGAAATAAAGACTGCATTACCTGAAGGGTCACATACGAATTAAAAATTTTATAAATTTATATGTATGAAGATTTATAAGAAGATTATTTAAAAATGTAATATTTTATACTCGTAATCACAATATATTAATAGATGATCGTCAAAGTACTCATATTTATCGCAATTTTCATGTTTTTCATGAAATTTAGACTAGTTTTGCTGTCATCGATTCAATTTTAAATACTCTTCAGAGTAAAAAAAATTATTAAAGACTCCTGCAAACGCTATTCACGTTTTTGTAATCACGATTTAATAATATTTAATCAGATTCATTTGTCATTACAACAAATTTAATAGAAATTATCTAAAATTTTCTATTTATAGGCTCAAATCAGTATTTGCATACGAAACTAGAAGTTAATTTACAATGAAAAGAATTGTAAACTGGAAATAACGTCTATGAGTGGTGCGAATTTTATTAATTGCGTTAAAAATTAGTTTTCATGAACGTATTTATAATTTAAGAGTGGAGTTAAAAACTTAAAACTTGAAAGCTAACGTAGTTATGGTTTTATGCTTGAGTTTTCCCTTTTAATTTTTAGTTAAACATTCTGAATTATTAAAAAATCTTTGCTTAACAATATAACTTAAATTCTTTATATTTCGATTTGACGATTTGAAGCCACTACTTATTTCATGAAATTAAAATTTTATAATCATATTGATTTCCTTTCAGCAACACAATATTATTGTTTATTCTAACACGAAATTATCCAGAATTTTATTTAAAAACAAACAACTTATTAAACAAGTTTTTTTTTTTCATATAATTCTTCTAAGAACCTTTTGAAAAGTATATAAACACGTTAATAAAACCGGCTATTTGTTAAAACACCAGGTTTTTTTCGTTTGTTTTTAACAATTAATTTTTTTTAATTTAATTTAATTTCTGTCTTTGTCTACTTTCAAGCAGGGGAGAGTTTAAATTTCATTTGAAAAAAATTCCAATTTTATAATAACACGATGCAATTTTAATTTGAAATTTTGAATAAAATTATTAGAAAAAAAATATCAATTTAATGTTATAAAAAAATAAAATTTTAAAATCTAATCTATCGATAAACCATATAGACTTTGTACTTTAGACTGAGATTTAAAACCTTTTGTCTTTTTTTTAATTGTATTTTAAGAAAACTTTACTTAACAGATTTAATAGAAAATATGTTTTTTATTTGTTTAATTACCATAAAAAATATTTAAAAAATTTATTTTTAAAACATATAAAATTATGCCTGACCAAACCACACCTAAGCTAAATGCATACACTAAGTGCATGGGCCTCCAAAGCAATTTCACGCTCTATTATACTAAACTAAGAAGAACTCAAAAGATGTAAATATTTAATGGCAATTATTTGCCAGAAGACTATGTAGATCCATGAGTCACGAGGTCTACAGTTTTTTATTTACTCTCAGAGTTTCTGCCAGAAATCTCTTTGTTGGAGATGTCTGAACTGGGGTTTGAAACGTGGCCTCATGTCTAATAAGCCAATACACTACCTACTGAGTGTCTCGGTGTTAGTGATTGCTTGATTGTCTGTCTGACATTATGTGTGCTTACTCACAATATAAAAAAGAAAATGAGAATTATAACTAAAAAGCAATTCGCGAAAAAAAGTGACGAAGTTATATACTACCTCTCTCCTTTCCCTATAAACTATTTTTCCTGTATTCCAACACAATGCTCTGCATAAACAGGGGACACCTCCTGAGTGTTGGTCTCAAAAAAAAAAAACACTACCTTCTAAACTACGGTGACTTACACGAAATGTGGTTCACGTACAACAATAATGTGCGAAAAAGATTATGAGCGAAACACGGTAAAGCTTCGCACATAACATAACCATGATTAACATTAAGAGAGACAATACTGGATGTTCAACTGTATTGGAAGAGAACAATTCTTCATTACGAACTTCTGCAGCCTGGTCGAACTATTGATTCTGATTCTCTAGAGAAAACTATTAAAGGAACAAAAAACCATACATACATAAATAAGTGGTCATTACAACCCTTCAGTCAGGATTACGACCTAGTTTCTCACACCGCTTATGTTGTGTGTGTTAATTTTATACATGAGTGGTGGGACCTACAGTTTTAAAGTCGACTCCGAACGACAGATTTTTGAGAAACTTTTCGTGGCAATTTTATTTACTCTCAGAGTTTTTGCCAGAAATCTGCTGAGAGGAAGTCGCCGAAGAAATACTTTTTTTATTTTGTTTTGATGTCTGGCCTGGGGCTCGAACCCTGGCTTCACGTCTAATAAACCAACACACTACCTACTAGACTACGGCGACTTCTTATGAAAGAACAAACGAAAAAACAAGATATTTAATTAAAACGCCCAGAATTGTAGGCTTGTTTCATTATACCAACGCCAAACAACACAAATTTTTTACGATTCGATCGAAATTGATAGAACTTGACTGGAAAGTTTAAATGCGTCCACCACTTGTTTTAATTTCTACAGAAAGAGTAAATTTAGAGCCAAACGGACCTGAAACCATTCGTCTTACAAAAGCAGGCTAAAAAATCCTGTAACGGTCTACGGAATAGAATTAAGTCATATGTTCTCTTGTAATAAACAGAAGTGGACTGATGGAATATTTGCTTCAACGCAATAATGATCAAATGCTGTCTATCGACACAGCACATGTTTTCAAACACCTAATATACATTTTTTTAATTATTGTAAAATAAAAGTTCAGTTTCCATTGCGCCCGTTTTTCATTGCAAGCAAGAATCGAGTTTCTACTGTAATTGTAGTGTTTTGAGATCATTCTTACTTCTTTTTGTTGTTGTTGTTGTTGTTGTTGTGTAAGGTCAAAAAGTTTTGTTTTGCAACTACACAAAATAAGCTGTAAGACACACACCATATTGATGAAAACAGAAATATTTTTTTTCTTAAAAATTAAGTCACTAAAGATCACCAAACAATTAGTTTTGGTTACCAAAAAAAAAACACGATTATTAAACAAAAAAAATCGGGTGGGTCCATCTATCGGTTTAAATTTGAATCGTCGGTTATTTCGAATTTGGCAATACTTATGTCATTCTATTCGGTCACAAAATTCAGTATATTATCTCCACTGAATGTAACATTGTAATTTTTTTTTTTGGAAATTTATTTCCAAAACAAAGACAATTGGTCAGAAATTTTTTGCTAATGAGATCATCTCTTCGTATGAAGCTCATTTTCATCTTGGTGGGTACGTTAATAAGTAAAATAGTCGTATTTGGCGCTCAGAAAACCAGCAAAAGCTAATGCACTCATTTCGAGTGATTGTTTGGTGCAGCTTGTAGAGCGGAGGCATATAGTATTTCTTTAAAATTGAGGACAGCGCAACCATTACGGTCAATGGAGACACCTATCGCACCATGCTAACCGATTTTTTTGTACCCGCTCTTCATGATTGGTGTGAATGACGTTTGGTTTCCACAGGATGGTGCAACTTGCACACATCTCAGGCCGCAATCGATTTATTGCGCCAAACATTTGGTGGTCATTGAATTAGCCGAAATGGTGATGACAATGGGCCACCAAGAAACTGCGATTTGGCACCGTTGGATTATTTTCTGTGGGGCGACGTTAGAGAAAAGTGTTATGCCGACAAACTAGAGACAATTGAGCATTTGCAGGCCAACTTTCATGATGCCATTGCCGAGATACGACCCTACACCAGAAAAAGCAACACAAAAATCGGTCCAATTGTATGAGGTACTGTGAGGTCAGCCGCGGTAGCCGTTTTGTTTTATTGCAAGTTTAAAGTTAAACTTTTAAATCACCCACCCTATATATATTTTTAGGTAAACATCGCGTAACACGTTTTTGTTTTGTTTACAACAAAGAAATTTTAGTCAAATGCAGCAACAAATATTACAAAACAATTAACAAAATTGGCCAAAAAAAAAACAAAAACTAAACAAACGAAAGAAAAAATAGAGTGATCATAAGCGTAATCCATAGTATATGAGTGCGTAGTGTATAGAAATTGAAGAAATTGAAGAGCAATGCACAAAAACAAAAGCCAAATGAGCCAACATAACGCCGGAGTAAAGGAAAGACAACACAACACAACACTACTACGACAATGGCATGTAAATAGCAAAATAGCAAAGTAGAAAACAAAAACAACAACAAATCCAGTTTCACTTTCCGTTTATGTGTTTTTTTACTTTTTTATTATTGTTGTTGTTGTTGTTGTTGCTATTTGCATGTAAGTGTAAAGTTTACATTGAATTTTTTTATTATGTTTTTAAGTTTTTTCTGTGCAGTTTTTTTCTTCTTCTTTCCTTTACAACAAGTTTTTGTTTTTTGCTGTTCAAAAAAATATTTCAAAATTCCACTGACTTACATTTGAGTTAAAATTGTAAGAAAAAAGTATGAAGTTTGCTTGCTGTACTCCTTGTAAATGCTTTTTAATTTTATTTTTTAAATTTTTGTTTTAATTTTAATTCTTAAATTTAAAATTTTGTTTACTTTTTATGCAATAATTGGCAAATTTATTTGTTTAAAACTTTTGTAACTTTTTTATATTTTTTAAGCTCTTCTTTTCTCAAGAATTCTTTTTTATTTTTTTAATTTTTTTTTAAAATTTTTGTTCACACTTCGATCAAAAGCAAAAGTTTTTTCTGTTATTAACGCCGCTTTACTCTAACACCGCTTTACAACAACTGCTGTCACCGATAGCCGCTTTAAAACTGAGCTTAAAGTTATTCAAGAGTTTGTAAAAATACATATTCAAACGCAAATCTTTGTTATGCGATTAACTACTAAATCAAATACGCTCTCTTTAAATATTTAACTCTTTACTTTGTTAGTGCAACAATAATTAAAACCAAACAATTCTCCATGTTTTTCAGTTGGTAATAAAACCTACAACAACAACAACTACTACCACAACAAAATCAAGCTTTAAATTATTTTGATTTGTTTACCCAAATGTCTAGTGTGTTAAAAATGTTTTACATTTTATAAGTCCGACATCATAATGTTTAGCAACATGTTGCTAAGGTTTGTTTGCATAGTTTCTTTAATTCTTTAAGTAAATTTACTACAAAGAGTTTTATACTGACCTATAAAGATAAAAATTAATTGGCATCTGACTCGACTATCTTAATCAACTCTAGCGATATCCTGGTTGTACCTGATGAATTTGCTAAAACAGACTCACTTTTATCAAATCCACATATAAAAATATCGGTACCTCGTAATTCGACTGTGAATAGGAAACGTACCAAGTAATTGCATAGTTGGTCATTACAACCCTTCAGTCAGGATTATGACCTATTTTCTCACACCACTACATGAATGGCGGGACCAACAGTTTAAAGTCGGCTTCGAACGGCAACACACTACCTGCTAAAGTACAGAGTAATCTGTTTCACTGGATCTATTCCTACTAACCATTGTGTGAAGGGTAAACAATCGGAACAACTTCACTTGGCTATAAATGGCATCTGCTCAGATTGTAAATCAATTAGAGAGTATTGTTCACATTACTTGCAAATGCCTATTTCTGGCTCGACTCAGACTTCTCTCATTTGGCTTACCCTCCCTCAACCGTCTAACGCAACTATCGCAATTTGATATCAAGTCTTAGTGGTAGACATCATTAAACTTTCACGCTGATTTTCAATTTAATTCTAATGGAGTCACGCTTCATGTACTAACACAATTTGTACTCAATTAAGCAATAAGTTTACTTTCTCGTACCCTATCCTACATAATTACACAAACATGTTAAAAATTTAGTTTATTTTTATTTGTTTCCTAAGTTCAGTAGTGTGCAACAGTTATTTAGTAATTAAGGAGTGTGCACAACAAAATTTAGACTAAAATTAGAAAGAATTTTTTAAATGAATTTCTAAAAAAATTTTGAATGTGTGTTGAGTACAGTACAGAGATATGAACTCAATTGAAAACGTTTGATAAATCACTAAAAATACAACTGAGAACAGAGAACATTCATGCATTGAATCATCATATTCGAATGTTGGAGACAACAGGGTCTTTCAGCTCTAGCGGCTACAGATAGTCTGAATACATATCATTTGATCGAATAATTTTTATTCTTTTCAGGAGTAATGAATTCATATTTTTTCTACAAACATATTGTTTTGTAGGTATTAGAAAATACAAGAGGTAGGTAATAAAAAACTACTTATGCTCTAGTAAAAACAATAAAATTTGTATACATACATACATACCAAATTAGTCATTACAACCCTTCACTCAGGAATAAGGCCTCGTTTGTATATTATGGCCATAATCAAAATGTCACATAAAATCGAATGGTGCATGTAATAATTTGACCAGGAACTGCATTGAGTGTTTATAAACTTGATACAATGTTAAGCAACATGTTGCAAAGTTTTTTCTATACTTTTCTCTTACTTATTTGGTCAATTTAAACAAATCTGAAAGAAAGAGAAAAAGAGAGAGAAGTGTACAATACATAATAATAAAATAATTAATTTTTAAACAGGGTTAAAATTCAAACAGTTTAACAAAAAAAAAAAACAACGGTAACAAAATTAACAACGGCACGTGTTTTTTGATATTTTGTTAATAAGTTAAAAACCAAAAAGAAATTAATTTAAAAAAAGGAAAAATAATAAACATGTTAGCTTCTTAGCGATCTCGACTAGGAGTTCGCTTGATCACACTTTTAAACAAGAAAACAAGGATATACTACCTTTCTACGTAAAATACTAGGAACTCCACAAAGATAAGGGAAAGCCATTCACCCCGACAAAGATTCGAGGGCCATAAACGTTTTAAGGATAATTTGATTTCTGGTCCTATCACACGGTTAAAGTCACATTTGTCTAATTTAGAGTGTACATAATTAAATAAAGTCTATCCAACTTAATTGATTCATTACAACGCCAATGATTGTGCTGTAGTGAGGCAAAGGGACTACATAAATACACACATAATTGGTCACCACAACCCTTCAGTCAGGATTACGACGTAGTTTCTCACATCGCTTATGTTGTGTCCGTTAATTTTTACATGAGTGGCGGGACCTTCACTTTTAAAATCGATTCCGAACAACAGGTTTTTAAGAAAGGTTTTTGAGAAACGGCACCTGTTCCGTCTTATGGACCGAAAACTAAAAATTCTTGGGCAACTAGCACCTAGTGATAGCATAAAACCCACATCTACATAAAACTATCAGATAATCGAGAAATGACTGCCAGAAGTTACTGCTGAATGATAAGAAAAGTATGAATGAAAAGTAAAGTTAAAGAAGAAATAGAACCGTGCTATAGACGTTCCCCTTAAGGTTGTCTAATGCAATTCCATTTGTAAGAACTCTTATAAGGCTAGACATTAGAAAGAACAACAAAAATCAAACGAGATATCAATACACTCCGGAAACAATAAACATATCCAATCAAATGACTTGGACTTTATGTAAGAGCCTTAGAAAATACAGCATAAATAATCGATTTATCAGGAAATAATCCATCAGTTACCTTATTATCACCGATGAACCCTTGACTAAATTTTTGCAAGCCAATAAAATTAAATGGTCGTCATGCGTTACGTTGCAAATCTCGTGCTATCAAATCATTTTAAATGTAAATTTATACAAACGCAAATTACAAATTACAAATAAAAACTAAATGAAAATCAATTAATTTTTTGATTTAAATTAATTGTTCTTTAACTGACCTCACTTTTTGCGAACATTTAGGCGACTTTAAAAGATGACTAAATGTTCACATAGGTGATAATCCATCTACATTTACATAAAAGGACTGGCTGTCTCACAGTTTTACTCACTCACTGTCCAGGCGCTTGAATTCTTGGCTAACACATTAGACACCGCATGGGTGATTCTTGTCCATCTGTATATATTAATAACCTAGGATTCTCCCCGTGAGAACGTCGAGACAACGGCGACATCCCCTCACTAGTTTAGAGTTAATAAAAACGTTTGATTGGCTATCAGAAAAGATACAGGCGAAAGAAGCATCGTTGAATAGGATCCATTGAACGGCTTGGTAAATTGCTAATAACTCAGTTTGATACACGCTAGTCCCGTAGCCTAGTAGGTAGTGTATTAGCTTATTAGATGTGAGGGCATGGTTCAAACCCCACGTCAGACAGCTCCAATAAAACGAAATATGAAAAAAATATTTCTCCAGCGAGTTTCTTTCAGCAGATTTTTGGCAAAAATTCTGGGTGTAAATAAAATAGCCATGAAAAGTTTCTCAAAAAGATGTCATCTAGAATCGACTTTAAACTATGTGTCCCTCCACTCATGTATAAAATTAATACACACATCAGTGTTATGAGAAGATAAGTCGTATTCCTGCCAAAAGAGTAGTAATAACCAATTAAGTCTGTAAGTTTCAGTTTAGAAATGTCAGTAATAAGCTCGAAAGTAGTGTAGGGTGTATAAAAACAATACCTGTAACAGAAACTATTAAAGTATAAAAAAAAATTATTTCAGAACAACTTTTACGCTGACGTTTGTATGTTGAAAGTTGTGATGACAATTGGTTTTTCTTTAAGTCGGTCATAAATTTTATTATATTCCGCTGTTATTAAGGATTTGTTTTTTTTTTAATTAATTAATTAAAAAATTAAGTAAATAAATTAAATTTAACACACTTTATGGTACAATAAATGAAGTTAAATATGATTGTTTGGTGTTGAGAATACATTAAAATTAAATTAAAATGTTAAAAACTTTTATTTTAATTAATAATTAAAATTAAAATTATGTATTTAAAAGTAATTAAATTAAATTGGAGGATTTTAAGCAGAACGTTAAAAGTTAAAATAATAATTAAAAAAAATTAAAAAAGACAAGAACACACTTGATGAATTTACCAAAAACAACTAAAATTCTTTGGATGTATTGCCAACTGTGATTGCTAAACAAATAATATCCTAAATATCTCAGTTTTCTTTTCATTCAGAGCAGAAGAATATATTGTAGAATATACGTTTATTTCGCATTAAGACAGGCGAGAGTAATCAGCAGATTTCTGGCAAAAACTCTGGGAGTAAATAAAAATTGCCATGAAAAGTTTCTTAAAGAAATCTGTCGTTAGAAGTTGATTTAAACTGTAGGTCCTGCCACTTATGGATAAAATTGACACACACAATATAAGTGGTGTGAGAAGCTAGGTGACTGAAGGATTGTAAAATGACTAATTATGTATGTATGTATGACTTGTTTGCAAATCGGGTTACTCTGAGCCTCTTTATCAATCTCATTAAAATTAGCAACAGGGTAAAACCAAACATGGAATAAATTTCCTTAGCGTCTAAAAGCTTCCTTAACATATATGATCCTTCAACAGAGATTCAATCTGTCATTTATTCAATCTGCTTTCCAAATCATCTTCAGCGATGAGGCTGAATTCTGGATGAATCGGTACGTAAACAAAAATAAAAATAATATTGTTTCAATAGGTTGGCACTACGTGCCACATAGCTTATTTCATTCTGGATATACTGTACTAGGGATTTGACGGCATGATAGTATTACTTGGAGGTGATGTGATGTTTGGTTTTTGGCGTTTTCTTAAGTCGTAGGTGTCTGCTAACAAACCTTAAGCAAAGGGAGTAAATAATCACAGAGTTTTTGCCAGAATACTGCTGAGAGGAAGTCGTCAAACGAAATACTTTTTCATTTTTATTTTCATTTGATATCTCTTAGCTGGGGCTTGCATCACTTGACAACTTCAAATTTGAAGTGATGGGATCATGGATTCTGTGGAATGTCTAGACTTAACAAGTCCGAAAGTTACGTCAGACGCCCTAGTTCAGTGAAAACATTGTGAAGGCAACATGGGACTTCGACTTCAACTCACGAAGTACAACAAGGTGAATGCAACGTAGCAATAACTCTATGAGACTAAGAAGTATGTGCCTGGGTATTTACTCATTTCGGCATCTTAAGAGTGAGGTAGACGTAGCCTCTAATCGATATTCCCAGTTACGCCACGGATAAAAGTACAAAAACAACAACAAAATTGTGATTTCAATTGAAACAGCATAAAGGCATAAGTAGTTAAACTAATTAAGTAGTAGTAGCAGTAAGTAGCAGTTAGACCAATTAAGCAGTGTAAGTTAAAACTTGTTCCAGACAATTATTTGCCATTTTACATCGTTTTACCACTGCAATAAGATCAGTTCTTATTTATAACTAGATTATGATGTAAACTGTTCCAATTCCAATGGAAATATACTCCACCAGAAGGTACTTTTTGTTTGAATTTTTTTGAAGAAATGTTTTGCATGCCGTTTTAAAAACCGGTCACGTAAATTTACTTAAAGACTGAATGATTTAAATTATATATTCACATGTCTGGAAATTTATTTATTCAACAGGCTACGAAAAAATTCTTTATTTGTTTAAAATTATTTAAACTTTACGATATTTTTTTTTATTTTTCGAAGACACGTTATTTTTCTTTTTGTTTTTGCAAATGTCATGCACTTACTTCAATCACTAACTTTTCTAATTGTAGGGTTTTAAATTGATTTCCTTATTCTATTACATCAATTAATAAAATATTGAATAAAACCGGTTTTCAGCGATTACAATATTATTCGTTTAGTTGATTGTTATAAATTGTTTCAGTGTGGCGCACATACAATTTTTATTCTGAGCTATAGGTGAAACAGACATGTCGTATCCTCTTTAGTTTCAATTTAAACTTTAATCGTAAAAATCGTTCTGTCAATCACAACCGTCCACCGGTAGTATCATACTTAACTTAACTTAAGTCTATAAAACTCTTTGAAAAGTCAAAAGCCATATTTGAAGAATAGAATTTGTGCTCTCCCGCAACTACGGCTTTTTTGAGTGCGGGGCATCGAAACTGTCCACTAATCCATGACTCTGGCGATGTTGACCGATGACATGCGTTGTGTTGGTTTTGAGGGATACTGTGGTTTGTGGCTTAGTCCCATATGTCAGCAACTTAAGACAACTTTACAACAAAAAGTCTAACGAAGTCAAATCGCAGTGGCCACTTCACATGACCTCTATGGTTATGCCGAATGTGGCATAAGCTGTGTGCACGTAACGCTGTCCTGTTAAAACCTCATGTCATTAGTGTCCAGATTTCTAATTCAGTGATGGCCTGTCAAAGAAATATGTACCGATTGCACTGTCAGCCTACACCAAACAGTGACTTTTTCGGGATGAATTGGACGCTCTTGGATTTCATGTTAATGGGCATCATACCAAATTTAACAATTTTATTTTATATTTTATCAACTACTCCATAACACATTCAAAGAACACACATTGTTGTATAGGGCTAATCGTGGTAATTGAGCAAAACAGACTAAATAAATGACATCTAATTTAACAACATGGAGCTCCAACAGAATGGTCGTTATCAACTGTCAAAGTTCAGAAGTGTCCATTGGACTCGATACTAAAAATTGTTACGATCTCTATAAAATTTATTTGTTTTATTCAGGAATTGAAGTTGCCGTAGTCGAGTAGAGAGTGTGTTGGCTTATTGGATGTGAGGCCACGGTTCAAACACCAGGTCAAACATCTCCAACGAAATGAAATACAAGAAAATTTTTCCTCGCACACTTCTTCTCAGCAGATTACTAGCAAAAGCTCTGAAAGGAAATAAAAATTGCCATGAAAAGTTCCTCATAAATCTGTTGCAGGGAGTCGAAATTAAACTTTAGGTCTCGCCACTCATGTATAATATTAACACGCACAACATACAAAGTAGCGTGAGAAGCTAAGTTGTAACTCTGACTGAAGGGTTGTAATGACCAATTATATCTGTTATGTACATATGTATATAGACCACTGTTGCTATAGCAAAAAATCAAATCTTCCAAATGGTCAAGGACAGTGTTCTATTGATATGGATTGATCCGAAGCAATTAATATTTGACAGTCACAAAAAAGCCCAGTAAAAAAGGAAAAGAATTGAATAGGAAGTGGATAAATGCCAGCAAAATGGAATTAGAACCTATTAAAGGCTTGCATAAAGATTGATCTAATTTTATCGTTAAGTTTAGTTTCTATGAAGAGCAGTGTAAAAAAATGTAGAGAACACATTAAATCTCATTAACACATTCTGTTTCACAGTTCTATCGCTAGATAAGGGGACTTGTTACCGAAAATCGTGTATTCTTACGAAGCACCCGTCATGAAGTCATAAAATGCCATCGTGACATTCAACTCGGCAACAAGATTGAAAACTATTTGGAGAAAAGTGGTTGGTTAGTTTTACCACAGTCAATATTAAACCAGACCTTGTTTGTTTGGAGTACCATGTGAAGGATATCAGTGCGGAGAAGAACATTTTGATCCAATATGTAACTCTCGTATCGTCTTCGTAATATTTCTTCTTTTTTTAATCAAGTAACTGATTAAAGGGTACGGTACCGTACCTCGTCTATTTATTGTATTCGATATTCGAATGCCGGAATCAATTCGTAATATAAAGTTAATATTGTATTAAGAAATCACGCGTGCAAAAGTTATATAAATAATTTTTTGTGTTTGTTTTTGTTTTTAATTTTTAAATTCTAATACGTAGAAAAAAAACAAAAAATTCATGAAATTATAGTGTGATATAGTCGGAAGTCGAAATGAGTATGAGTATAAAATATTATTTAAATAAATCAATCAACCGTTACTGTATGTATTTTGCACCCATTATTTTAACTTGTATTTTGTTGTTATCTAAGATGTTTTCTAATAACAATTCTAACAACCTGTTCGAAACTTTAAATGTGTGGTTAAGTTAAGAAAATATTTCATTTCTAAATGGCTAATTATACACTCTTTAATCTTTTTTAAATTTTTTTTTATTATTTTCTATTAAAAATATATTTTAAAATCATTTAAGAAATCATTAATTGTTTATTAACCGGTATTAAATTTTGTTTTTTTTTTAATTAATAATACTCATTCAAATAACTTCCATTTTTATTTTTATTTTTGCAATGATACTTTGTTGATATTATCAAAAGTTATTTTATTTAAATAATTGTCTTTAAGACCGGTAATACACAATAACAAAAACACAATGACAAAAATTATTTAGAATTGTCTTAGCCAAGTAAGAAATCTAAAAAGGAATAGTACAATCCAAAGGTTAAGACCAACACTCAAGGGATAGCCTCTATTCATGCACTGTATTGTGTTGGATGTAGGAAAATAGGTTGTGGGAAGGAGGACAGATGTGGACATTAGATTTAAATCGATTTTAATTTATAAGTGGCAGGTAGGGAGTACCACATACGGATGGTCCGACTAAAGAACGAATTTTGTTCGTAATGCAGTGTGCGATCGACTACAAATGGATGTGTCTTGCGAGAAAGACGGGGGCTTCGTAATAATACACGATTTTCAGGAAGAAGCCCCTTTATCTCGCTAGAACCGGAAAACACAATGTGTTAATAAGCTTTAATGCGTTCTCTGCAATTTAAGTAGTGGGCACAAAAAGAATTTGGTCATACACTGTTCTTCATACATAATTGGAACATAATTGGAATTGGTTCATTAAAGGAGTTAACGAAGCACAGCCAATAACAGAAATCATGAAGGATATTAAGAGAGTCCGTGTGATGATAAACTACTCCGCAAAGTGGTACCGTATGGCAGTTCTAAGGAGTGTTGTGCTGACGATACAGACATAATTGGTCATTACAAACCTTCAGTTAGGAATTCGACCTAGCTTCTCACACCACTTATGTTGTGTGTTTTAAGAACTTTAAGAATTTGACATATCCAATGACAATTTGTATCTATAAAAAATTATCACCGCATGCAGTAACGTCACATTAAATTAAATGAAAGCTAAAAGCGTATACAATGCCATCAAGATTCCATATTGAAAAAGCTCGGAAGTATATGGATCTGCGTAGTTCTAGAGGCAAGAGGAAGGACACTTTAAAGGTATTGAAGAGCTTTCCTCTCATATTTGTCCAGGGAGTTTCTATAGAAAGCATTGTTTGTTAAGTAAGATTTCTAAATAGTGCAAGTTGTATGTCTTAGTCCAACTGTCAATCATAATTTCAAAGAGTCCTTTTGCTACATCCACGTAAAGTTCGTTGTTGTACATTTTTGAGAATTAAATTTTATTAACTTTTCTTTAAAAGGAATGTTATTAGGATGAAACAATTTTTTGAAATTATTTATAAAAGAGGGAAAATAATGAAAAATATTTAATTATCAAAGAACGCATAAAATTCCCCTTCCCCAAGCATAATTACTTTGTTTATTATTCTCTTGTTTTTGTTTAATTATTTGAATTTTTTTATGTTAATTATTTATGATTCGTATTTTGCCAGAAATAATTTTCGTCTGGTCAGTTCTCAGCCAAGTGTGGAATTTTCTAAATTTTGTTTCAAATGGCATAATAATTGTTTTAATAACCGTCCATTAAATTTTATATCAACACATTGAAAAGCGTTTATTTTCATACAAATTATCTAGAAAAGAAACCAGGAAATGAAGTATTGAAAACAAAAAGTCTTTACAAGAATTTTTTTATCCTTAGCATTATTGTGTCGTTAAAAACAAGTCAGATATAAAATAAAAACAAAACTGCACTTTACTCTATTGGCGCCACTGATATCTGGAAGCAAGAAGGGAAATATAACTTTGCACTCCAAAAAAAAAAATAAAAATGGTACTGAGGGTAAGAAATTACTCTCTGATCTATTGATATAGCTCTTGTAGGCTTGGTAAGAAATCTTTAGCAGTCCTTGAATGTGAAAAAGGTAACTATATGTGCATTGCTTGACATAGGGAATACTCCTCACAAGAACATAAATGGTTTTTTAAATACAAGAAGTATAGAACCTATGGCATCCAGATGGATGTGCGGAAATATACGCAGGAAACGAAACAGTAAATAAGCACAACTAGGGTGTGCTCCCAGAGTGGAGTCGTTCCACCACCAAAGTGGAGCCTGGCAAGAGTATTTGTAGCAGACATTGACTGTTAACGATATGCAGATAATATAGTCGTAATGGCTAGAGGCAAATTTAAAGTGACTCTGCGGCATCATTCGCAAACCAATGAGAATAAACCCGGGCAAGACCCCAACAGACCCCCCATTTACAAAAAGAAGAAAAGACTTCCTAAACTGAAGAATATTCGACTCCTGGGTGAGGTAATATTCTAGAAAGTGGAGTTCAAATATTTAGGTATAATACTGGATTGTAGTTCATATAGGCAGCATCTAAGAAAAGGCTAGACATGTCACAATAACATGCAGAGGGCTCGCAGGAAAATCCTGGGCATGCAGCTCAAAAATTATGCACATGTATACCATGATGGTTAAATCAATGGGGCAATTACCTGGAATAATGAAACAAATTTGAAAACAGCTCAAATGTATTTGGACAAGATACAGAGATTAGCATGTGTTGGTATATCTTGGCTAATGAGTACCTGTCGTATAGCGGTACTGTTGGATTTAAGTCCACAGCTTGGGAGTCTTTTGTTAGGTGGATGGCAGGCAAGTCTAACATAAAATTCATTAGAAGATTTCGGTACCTATGGCTTGCAGAGAATCTAGGAATTGTGCACTGAAGATATATCACGAGGGTTAGACCAATAATTTCCCATGGGGCAATTGTCTGGGCAGACAAAAGGAATCTGAAAACAGCTTAATTAGAGTTGGACAAGATACAGAGACCAGCGTGTGTCGGTATAAGGGTGCCGGAAGCTCTATTAGATTTAAGTCCACTGCACATGATTGTAAAGGCCCAAGCTTAAGATACTATGGTTAGGTTGATGGCAAGCAAACCTAACATGCCATTCTTTCGGAGATTTCGTGATTTAAGTAATCACAATTGGTAGACAGTTCCCTGGGCAGAACCAACAGACTCTATGATTTAGGAAAGTGCTCCGCAACAAGACAAAATGACTGGAGTAATCTGCCAGCTGCATACTCCTTTAAAAGAAGTACCATTTCACGATATACAGGTGGGTTAAAAACGAATCTTGCAACACGAGCAAGAGCTTTTAAAATATTCCAAGTCGATGGAGAAACTCACGGATTTCTTCTAAAAGGATGTCTATGCCATCGAAAGATGAAAACAAAATACAAAGGCAGAACATAGCAATACTTTCTGACACTCGGCTCTTTTGAGGTAAAATCGAAGATAGTGTGGGCCTGCTGAGTCCCAGGTCACGTGAGAATTTGCGGCAATAAGCAAGCAGAGAAGCTTTTCACCTCGCGTCAATTTCTGTACTTCATTTAGGCAAGCTTTTGCCGCCCAATAATTGAAAAAATTAAATTCGTTTTCTTAAAATCTTTTGTAAATCGTCATATAAAAAGTTAAATTTATTGATTGACAAATTTATTGCTTTAATGTAACTCTAAATCAAATGTTAAAAAAAAATTTTTCAAATATGAATATAAAAATAGAAAAAAAACAAAAAAAGAAAGAAAATTTTAAGTCTTATATGAAATACATTTACTGTTCAAGTAAACGTTTATATTCGGCAAGTATTTGTTCCTCTTGTACTAAGGGCAAGTCTAAGTAGTCCTGCTCAGTATTCGTTAACTCTTGGGTGAATCGATCGTAGGCTTTTAACGATTCCATTTCCTTTTTGGCCTGATCGAGAGCTTTTGTAAGCAAAGAATCTGCACCGGAAGATGTAGAGGGTCCCCCGTAATCATTATTGTCAGCTGTAGAGGTAGCCAGTTCCATCATATGAGTCATCAAAGTCTCCAATTCTTCTTCATTGCCATGTAATTTCATAAGAAATTCTATGGCGGTATCCAAACTATTTTCTGAGGTTTCTAAAGCCAAACGGGCTATGTCCTCATTGAAGCCCAGTTGTTGTAATTGTGATAAAATATCATTGTCGGCCGGTAAAGCGGGTGGAAGATTCTCTCTTAGTTCATCGGCATTACTTTGCAAGATATCCAACTATTAAGTCGGATGCTATTAAAAAAAAAACTTATCATTTAAATATAACTCTACTTACAGCTTTAGGTACATCGTTCTTGCAACGTTTCAAGGCCTCTACAACTATATCACGCTCAAATCCCATTTCCACTAAAGTACATACACTGCGCGGATTTACCCAGTCCTTATCCTTGTTAGTCGTTGTTAATTTCTGATTTACTTCGCGTTCCTTTTTCGATTTTTTTCGCGATTCTTTGAGTTTCTCTTTCCTTTCGTGTATGAAATTTATAGACTGTTCCACATTACCATTAGACGATCGCAAGGCCAAACGAGCCTCAAAGGGTTCATAGCCCATTTCGACTAAAACATCTACTAAAGACTCATCAACCTTAAGGGCTCCCAATTCGGTTTCGGCCATTACAAACTTCTCATAGGCTTCATTGCGACGGTTTTGATGGAAGAGCACAACACCTTGAAGTAAATGTAAGCGCATTATTAATGCTTTCTCCGGGCAAGCATTGCCTTTGAGGGTTATGAGACGTTCTAAATTATCGCCATAGGAACGATGAAAACTTTTCTCACATAAATCTAAGCGGCGTTGGGCATCAGGTAGCTGGGTAACATTCTGAAAAGTAATGAAATGCTTTTATTTATCCAAGTTTCTTATTCTAATAGACTCTAACATACCTTTAGGCACAAATAACACCACACAATATCCAAATTGACTAAAGCATAATTGTCCACCGATTCTAAAAACTTTGAATTGCAGGTAATAAATTTATCATCAGCTTCCAGTAGTAAAACTAAAGCTTCATCATACTGTTCACGTTTCATGGCAGCACGTGCCTTTTCATAGTATCCCAAAGCCATTAGAAGAGCACGATTTTCGGCGGGTGGCAAAAATACAGGATTGCCATCCTGATCTTCCATCTTTATTTTGTATGAAGAACACAAATACAATCTATTTCAAACTTAGAACATAGGAAAACAAAGATTTTACCTCAAACAATTGCTGACTTGAATCCACAATGGATTCAACATCCATTTTAATCTTACGTATGCGATCATACATCGCATCGTCTTTATTCTGTGCCGATGCAGTATCCAATTCACTGATAATCACCATTAACTGTTGATTGTTTTTAATATTTTGTATGTCCAAAGGTCTGTCGGGATCAATAATTTTACCACCTGATATGCATTTTATACGACTGGGATCTGTTATGTCTAAAGAGTCGGCAACAATAGCTTGTAATTCACTGCCCAATGCTTTCAAGGGACACTTCACTTCAATAATATTTTGTGTGCCTTGTCGATTGTTAATGCGACGTACGCTGAATGTAGCAACACCTAGAATGGAAATAGAAAATAATTGTTATCGATAAAATTGAGTATTAATTTAAGGTGTTGTAAAACAAAATCCATTATTTTGTCAATATAAACAGGTTGGCAGATTGCCCGATTCAGTATTTTCTACGAGTGGATCAAAAATGGATGCCAGTAAAGAGTGCACCAGGGAATATGAACAGGAACTCTTAATTTGAACCTGAACCTATAAAAGGCCAGCTTAGGCTTTTAGAAGAGAACTTATATTTATCAGGACATCGGTAGCACACATACATACTTACATATATCTATAGTAAGATGCCCAAAGGTCCAGGAGCTTAATGGGACGGTTCTAAAGCACTCACCTGTTCTCTTCTATGGCGAGTAGATTTACTATATAGGTTGAGCTAGTTAAGAAGTACAAGGGCATCAAGGCTGTAGTCGTGCTCTCTTGTGTACTTGCGGTCCATCTTTTTTTCCTCCGTCTCTTATATTCTCCCTTTCCTACCTATTTTCTTTTTCCAAATTCCCTATCCCCTCCACTATTCTCTCTCTCTCTATCTTGTAAGACCAATTTACAGTGGTTCATTTTAAGCTCAATCAATTGCCAGCTTCATTAAACTTCTTGGCTGCTTTTTAGCTTAATCCAAGAAGGTTATGCTAAAGGCAAAGCCTATGTGCTTAACTTGGAAAGTTAAAGGGCTCAAGATTTCAACTTTTCAATGAAATTCTTACGTAGGCTTAGCATCTTACAATTCTCGAAGAAAACACTAAGCCTGCGTTAAGTATAAAATCAATTAATTCGAATTTATTCGAATTTTCCATTGTGTCCGCTCAGTTGCTTTACCATGTACATAAAACAATAAAAGGTTTTTAAAGGACTTCCGTATAAAAATGAATTTAGGTCAGGATCTCTCTATATACATACATATATCAGTGGTATAAATGGGTGGCAGATCAGTCAACCCACAGAAGTTAAATATATTCACTTAGAAAACATGAAGCTTATTGTGATATCCCAGTTTTCTATCTTCCCCTTGTTTCGGAACTTTTCAGAGCTTCTGATGAAGCGACTAAGACTGTCAATGTCCATGCTTGATGTTTAAATCCATATAGTAGGCATAGCGCTGGGCATGTATCCTCTTGTTTATCTCTACATCAACAGAATTCGTTTTTCAAATATCCATAAACTGTCTGCTAATAACTGAAGATTTAATTTCGTTCTAACGTCCTAAAAACCCAGTTGCAACTGGAAATTATATAAGGATTCACAAATAAAAAATTTCAGAGACATTCTTAACTTGGAAAAGTGCCACTTTTGGCAAAAATAAATTTTGGCGTGTCATAGTTTAGACAAAAATAAATTTAAAAAAAGAAAAGACAACATTTTAGAAGCCGAAGTTGTTGTATCTCAGATCATGGTATAGAAAAAATGTATAGGACTGTACTTCCTTTGTTCTAAGCAATGATATTTACAACAGATAATTGTTGAAATGTTATTTTTGTGTATTTGATGTACAACAGGTAGAAAATATTCTGTATACTGCATGAAAATTATCTGTTGTAGAGGACTTTTTTTTGATATTTAGACCGCTTCAGGTAGAAAATTGTGAAGAAATCTATTGAGGGTTTAGTGGAAATATTCACTAACAAAAAATGGCGAAGACACTGACAACAATGCAAGTAAAAAGCCATGAAAAAGGTTACTGAAGAAAAATAACAACTTATAGATATTTTTCCATTCTTTTATATACAATTTCCGACATAGAGTGTAAAGGTTTTCCAATTTTTAGAACATATGGTGGACACATATGGTGATAACATTCTCTTAACCATTCTACGTAAAGACATCTTTTTTAAGATTTTAAATCTTTTCTTTCAAGTGAATATTTATGCGATAAATGAAATTATATACAAGTTCTATAATTCATTAATTCTACTTCAACAAAGACGAAATAAAGGAAAGTAAAGTCTTGTTACGCCGTTTGTTATCAAAAATATGAAAATTTCTCTAAAATACTGTTGAAATACTGTGAAAGCTGCATTTACCCACATTCACTCCATAAAAGGTGAAGACTTTAAAAATTATTGCACGCTACTCACCTGTGCTTTCGAATTCCTTGCGACTAGCCAGCTTTCGTAATGCACCCTCCTGCAATTCGGTTAAAGCCAATTTACAATTCGATCTGGTCATACCTAGATCTTGGCTAAAATTATCCGCCAGTTTCTATAAAGAAAACAATTACGCAGCGTTATTTACTGCATTAAATCCCATCAATACAAATATACTCACATCGATTTCCTCTTCCACACAGCCAACTTCATCGTAATAATATGGTTCCAACCATAGCTTAATGCCCAACAGCTGTAAACGGGCTCTGACTTGTATGATGATATTGTCAATTTGTGACATCTCACATATAATATTCTCAACTATTCAATCTCTTGATGTTTTAGTTATCCAGGAGGAGATGTTTTCACTTACAAACGAACTTCTAGAATGACAATCACAATTTGTTGATTAGTTCACAATATTCTTTTAAACGTATTTTTCCTCTTCTTTTATTGTTTTGTATATCTGAGTTTTGTTTGATTTTTATTTTATTTTTTTGTTGCTTTTGACAGCTCTTTGTTTATGTACAGTTTTGTTTTCGTTCGTTTATTTTGAACACGTTATTTTATTCCGTCTCTGTTGACACATGTGTTTCCACGTATACGTAGTTAATCTCTTTGTTGCTGTTATTGTTTATCCGGCTGTTGAGATAAATGTGCAGAGAATATATAACAGCTGTTTTGCAGAAGTGCTGAGTGTCAAAGTGTCAATACGTTTTCTCAAGAAAATAACACAAACAGTAGAGCATGGCAATTCATTTTTATTCTTTACGTATCAAACATGAAAATAACATGGTTTTTTTTATAAAATTCAAACATTTCTTAAAAGTATGGTAACACTGTACAAAGATTTTGAGTACCACCAACGTTTTTACTTCAGATTTAATATGTATGACCCGGTTTACATTCATCAAGTCTACTTCTTATATTTTTGTTCAATTCACTTTAGAAATTCCGTCAACTATCACGCAAAATCATCAACTACATGCGTACATAATAGGTCATTACAACCCTTCAGTCAGGATTATGGACCTAGTTTTCGACTGCATGTAGAATATTATGAACAAGACAAAAGAATAAAATTCATAAACTTGATAGTACGATCAAGTCTGTGCTGCTTTCTTTCCTTTTTTCCCCTCGCCGAAAAACAACTCAAGGTTTGACGTGTGTGAACCCCTACTATATTTATATCTTTCTCTCTCACGCAGAGGTCTGTCGTTTAATCTGTCAAAAGGCCAAAAAGTTAACAGCTGTGACGTAGGTTGAACACAATTTTCCTTTCAATTTTGTATTATTACTCATTTCCTTAGAATTTAATATTTTGGGTATTTTTTGATATATTATTGCATCGTAATCGCTTTACTATTGTTGCGATCACTACTGTACTCTTATCGAATTTGAGAGAGAGAGCGAGAGTGTCAAAAACCCAATCAGTTGTTTGCTGGCTGGCATTTGTTGTTGACAAGCGTGGTGTGTATATGAATTAAACACGGATAGATTGTGTCAATAATTTTCTTTAGCCAAAAAACTCAAGAAAATCTAAAGAAAGGCAAACAAATGCGCAGCGTTCAGTAAAGAAATTACATAATTAATAAGTTTTAAAGTTAATTAACTAAATTTAATGAAAAATTAATAAATGCCTGCATTCTAATCTAAAGTAGAAAAATTTCAAAAAGCATTTTTTTCGCAAAAAAAAAATGAAACCGTGAGTGAGAGTGTTAAACGACAGTGAAAAAATCAATGAGAACCAGGCAAATTCTTGAAATAAAATTAAATAAATCCCAAAAAAATTTATTGTGTTGTTTATAATTCTTTTTATAGTATGATGGTGTGTTAGTTTTTGTGAATATAAAAAAGAAAAAAATTAAACATTTTAAATGTATTCATTACAACATTGCTCTAATAAAACTTTACTAAAAACGCCAATTACTAACCAATACCAACAACAAAAGCAGACGCGAAGCATTGTATCAGCATCGGTATTGACGACAACAACAACAACAGCAGCAACTGAGTCCAATTGTCGGCTGCCGTTAAAGCAAAACCACAGGTCACACCTTAATATTGAATCTGTCGAATACCAGGCCATTAAAAGAAATAAAGAAAGTGGATCAGGTAACCCATAAGATAATATGTCCTACACAGAATTGGAATCCGGTTACCAGGACTTGCGTCAGCAGTCATCACAACAGCAAGCGGCTGCTGGTTCAACACAACCTCATGCCACCGTTATGGGCTCTACCGGCGTAAATGTTGATAGACCACATCAGAGGCCTGGATTTTTTGTTGGTCATGATGGCAATGTAATTTTCTTAACCCACTAATAATTTACAGTCTACCCCATTGCTCTACCCCTGTTCCTCTCCTCTCTCTATACGTATTATTTAAACCATGGCATATTCATAATGAATATGCCATGATTTAAACTGTATTTCTGTGTATGTGGTAGCATTTGTTTATTGTATTATTGCGGGTATTTCATTTTAAATTTAGTTTTTCTTACTTTATTATGTAGTTGTTGTTGTTGTTATTGTAGATACTTTATTCGATTTGTATGTGTTATTTCATTTCATAAGTACCACAACAAAATCAATATACATAGGCTCTGTTCATGGTTTTCTTTTTTACTTCGTTTTTTCTTATGGAACACCTCATTGTGGCCTTGGGAAAAGCATTTTTCGTAAATTTCAGAGAATTTTATGTATGACGCCTTTTGCACGTTGAAATTTGTTTCGAAACAAATTTCAAGACTCTTGAGTTTGTAGGAGAGAGGGGAAAAACGAGCGGGGGTGATTTCACAATTTCATGTACTCGCAAAACTTGCTTTGTTCTTTATTCATATATACACAGAGTTGTATTTGATTTCACATTTTCTTTTATTTTTTGTTTCGCATAGCGAAGTCAACATGCTGACTGCCGCGGCAATTTTCAAAAAACTGGCCAAAAATGACAATTTGATTTTTTTACATTATATTAATTAAAAAACTCTATTTTTAGATCGTAATAAATCATCAAAATAAATATCAAAAATAAAAATTATGTTTTTTTTAGAAGAAAAAGTGGTTTAATGAGTACGAGATAACTCGTAGATTGCGTTCCGTTCTAGGGAGCCAACTATGAATTATCTCGTAGTGGGCAGTCAACGTGTTAATATAAAATTTCCTTATTTAAAATAACATTACTTTTGGTTTATTTTGCGTTTGAAATCAAAACATTTGCAAAAGAAAATTTTTAGTACTATACAATTAATTATAAAAATGAAAAAATAAAAATCAAAAAGAATATAATTTAATTTTTTAATTTATAAAAATCAATAAATAAGGTAAATATATTAAAAAAAAATAATACATACATAAATATATGTATTATATTTTTTATTATAAAAAAAAATATAATATTCATATAATGTTCATTTTTAAAGAATTGTCTGGCGTTGTTTGAACCTAAATCACAATGCCAAATAAAGTTATAACTGTCAAAAATAGCAGAATGACTCGATAAAAGAAAACAAAATTTGTGAAATTAATTTTTTACGTGCAAAAGCGAAAGAAATTTTAAAAGAAAATGCAAAAAAGTTTTTGAAACTTGTTTCGAAACTAATTTCAACGTGCAAAAGCCGTCTATGTATCTGTTGTAATGAAACTCTTAACACATTAGTTGTATGTATGTTGATGCCTTTGTGACGCGACCATAAAGTTCAATGTCAAGTTGATGAAAAAAGTAAAATGAAAAAACGAAAAGAAATAAAATGTCGCTGCTAGAGGAGGCTCAATGATAGGTAGCGGAAAAAAGTAATTAAAGTAGAGAATAAAATGAACCCCAAGTAAACAAACAAATGGAGTTTGTGTATGAGAAATATTCTAACAATTGATCCAACAACAAAATTTATGTTCACTTTCGAAAATGTTTACCTCATACGTATGTATTTAAAGAAATTTATTTGATTACAATCGAACTACGAATTAAATTCTGATTGTTAAAAGCGGATTGACTAACTACATATGACCAGTGTAGCATAATAATCGAATTACACTGACAGACCGGAATACACTTAGATTATCTGGGTTTGACAATCATTTTTAAGGATAATTTTGAATTAAAGATTTGAAAAATAGGTGACTTAAAATACTTTTTGTGTCAATAATATTATCTGATACGTAGATTGGAAGTATAATTGGATAATCATGATATCTTTATTATACCGTTATGATATAAAATATAGTAATTATGCTCAATGTATTTCAGAGGTTTTATAAAGTCCCAGAGCCATCTGATGTTAACAAGATAAGATATTCAATAAAACAAAACCTCCTTTGACTGTTTTATGATTGCCTAATTGACGTGATTATCAAAATGAACATTTGATAAGAGAAAATAAGTCCATGTTTTAAAGTTATTTCTTGATAGAAATGAAAACCCAACCTATCTCAATCCTTTTCCCACTTCTATTTTTCTTTCTCCCTTCTTCTATCGCTTTTCTTATCTTTTTTTAAAGCAAATACAATGGGTCAATTCGATCTCCGTGTATTGTAATCTTGATCACCAGTACACGTCCTCAAACCTAACCTAACCTATAAGAACGCATTCTATGCTGCTGTTACAAAATTTATCAATTCTGAAAGTCCCGTATCAAGTTATATTTGGTCTGTGTTTTCAAAAGGTCATCTTTTATGCGCTCAGGGCAAACAAGCAAAACGTTCCTGAGCCTGATTCAGAACGATATACTAATGTTTTGAACATTGGAAGTGTTTCAATGGATATATACGAAATCGAAGAAGGAAATATCTATCCATCCCTAAAAATTATACTCCTAACGACCATAACGGAAACTGTTTTGGAATCCTTGATCCATTTCTCCCACAAGCCCATTTTTTATCCGATTTAGCCCCATTTATACAGAGCACTTTTTTTTGCTCATTTGAAAAAAATAATTGGCTTCGGCTTCTATATCTCTGCTCCCGAGTAAAGCTTGACCGTTTTGGAATCCTTGATATCATGGCTATCCAGCTCACTACGCCCATTTCACACACTAGTCCATTTTTTATCCGGTTTAGCCCCATTTATACAATGCACTTTTACTTGCTCATTAGAAGAAAATAATTGGCTTTGGCTTCTATATCTCGGGTCCCAATTAATGCTTGATCGTTAGGATACCTGATTTATAATCCTTGATACCATGGCTGTTAATTTTTATATAAAGCCAGCTTTAAATAAAATTGGTTATAAAGGTGGGCATATATTTTTAAAACTACAGTTGTTTTGGATTTCAAATTACAGTGTGTTTATGACAATTTAGAAAGGTGCTCCCAAATTTTAAAAACTGAAATGTTAGAGAACATATTTTAACGGAATGTATTCTTCTATCATTTTAAAAAACTACACATACAGTGCTATCAACTTGGCATTAGGAAACAGCATTCCTAACGAAGCATTATTTTATGAAATTATTTTTACTATAATTTTAAATCAATATTTACATATATACACAAATTCATTTGCATAAAAAAGAAAACAAATCAGCACATAAAATACTATGTTTCACCATTTAATTTATTTTTTGTCTATCAAGGAAATTGATGTATTCATTCAGTTTGTTTACAATCAGCCACTAATGTACAAACGTATGTACATATGTACATACATACGAACATTTTACAGCTGTTGAATATAGAGACATTTGTATACTTATTGCTAAAATTGTAATTAAAATCTATTTTTATGTCTAGTCATTTAAACTTGTTACGTTAACATTACCAAAAAAACAAAAAAAGCAAACAAATTTATTTTGATAAATTGCCAAAAATAATTGTAATTAAACGGAACACTTAGCACTCAAGTAGCGAAAAGGTTCACGAAAATCCGGTAGTGGTAGTAATGGGAAACAGTTTTGAAAAGTTTGTGTCTGCTGCCGGTGGAAGAGATGATTGGTCTCGTTATGTTCCGAATAGCCAACGCAAGAATGGCAATTCACATAAACGCTTGCAATGTCAGCTTTGCAAAAAATATCAACAGCAATGCCTTACTTGTGGTGCATATGGTGGTACAGATGTTGGTGGCTCATCAATGTTGCATGTCAGTTCTACACCCAATTTGGGGGGTGGGTATTTACATATATTTTACTAGAGTTGTAGTTTTGTTCTTGGCCTTTGGGAAATCACATTTATTCATTTTTTATTTTAACTTCTTTTTTCTATTTTTTTTCTCTTTTCTTTTCACAAAATCTATTTTAGATGCAACTCTTCCTAATGCACCTCCTTTGGATTTACGTTCTTCCTCATTTTCCTATGGGGTGGGTGCCACTTAACTTTCTATTTCTAATTTTCTTTTTTTTTCCTTTTTTTGCTTTGTTTTTATGATTTTTTTTTTGCTATTTTAATTTGTTGCGAGTTATGACTGTGTAAGTTTATTAATTTGCTACTTTTTTTGTTTGGCTATTTCCGTTCGTTCCGGCCGGTACAAGTATTTGTTTATTTTATTATTGCACTCCAGCTAATTATTAACAATATTCTTTATATGTTTATTGTTTCTTTTAATATATTTTTTGTTTTGTTATTGCTTTTTGTTTATTAATTAATTTTAACAATTTATTTATAAGCATGTCATATGTACACAAGTAAAGATTAAAGGTCTTATCCAAACCGATGTTACTTTATGCGCGACTACATGTGTACATATTGTTTACGCAGTAAAGGGCAAAACTATTTAATATTCACTTAATAATGATACGTTTAAACTATTTTAATATTCGAATTTTCAAGACAAACTTTTGTACTCTGCAATATCTAATCGTAATACTTCATCCTCTTTAAAATAATTACACTGGCGCATCCCATTTTCGCATCTCTACTTTTTTGATAGCAGCAAATAAACGCAGGCAGTCAAAATTCTGCTGCGATATGATTCTAATATTGTTTTTAAACAAAAAATCAGCCGAAAGCAATAATGAGTCAACCGAGACTTTATAATGATACAAAAACGGTGAAATTTTGTTCAAAAACTCTGGTTGTTTCCTTCATATTGCTTTTGGCTTATGAGGCAAAACTCAAGATAATGGCTGTTATCAATCAAACGAACGACATTGTTGTAATAATTTCTGTTACACTGTACATCACCAATTGAATAAAAACTTTTGATTTATTCTCAATCATATCATCACGATTTGCTCGTATTGAGCGAATTCGTAACATCAGTTACTGGTTGATGCTCACGCCATCAACATCTGCTGTCTACTACTTGTCTAATGATGATAAAATGATACTTTATCACTATTTTCACTACTCTCATTTGCTGTTCATGTACTGATTAATCCTAAGAGGGTAAAAGTTGAACAAAGTTGAAGAAAACAATTAGCTCAGTACCGTTAGGAAACCTGTTTGGCAAGTCCCATTTTTCACACACATTATTCCCATATATTGTCCATTTTAAATGCGTCAAACGTCTTCTTGAAGTCAATGAAATAGAGGTACAACGGGCATATACTATATATACTCCGTTGTATGTTTTGTTCGTATCTTTATTATGTAAATTTGAAAGCTTTCCGAAAACCCTGTTTAAATGTTAGATACTATTTCTAATCACATTCCATCCAAAATAAAAGTTAAAGGTTTTGGGCACAATGTTCGTATTTTTTTCTGTCGCATTCGTTTGATATTTTTTTATTATAAGAAAACGTTGCTAGCCGTGAGACAAATTCTTTCCGGTCTATAAGCGACACATTAATCTAGTTGAGCCGAATGGATTGACTTTTAAGTACTCCATAGGGATACAATCGTTGCCCGCAACTATATTGTTATTTCATTTCCAGTGGGATGGATGAGAAGGAACGACGTGTCTTTTTTATCGACAAAACCGAGATGAGAAACTGTTCATCTTTAGCTGTTTTGGGAAATGGAATGCATGAGTTTATAACTACTTTCACCAGAACCATAAATATGATTCAAATTTTCAGGAGCGAGATACAAGTTCGAAAACTTTCTGATTTATTTTTACTACACCTAAACTAGTTGTATGCTTTGAGTATAATTTATAATATTTTTTGCTCTCGACTGTTTTGTAAATATTAATCTTGTTTAATATTTTTTTTGTTATTATTATTTCACTTGGTTGTCATTTGCGTATGCTTATCTGACTTTGACTTTTTTCGCTCTGGCTCTTACTCGCTTGTTAAGTTTTATTAGTTTGCCTATTAATTATTTGGTAGCATTCTGCTGCTACAGCTTGTTAACAAAAAAAAACTAAATTTTTTATTTTCTGTGATAAACTAGTCCATAGGCCTGTATTTTCATTCATTTGTATTCTGGTGGTTACAGTGTCAACAGGTGTTTCGCTTTTTTCGTTTTTTCTTCTTGCTTGACTAGTATTGTATTGAAAGTATTCGAATTTAAATTGGTTTCTTTAAATTTTGTCAAAAAAGAAATTCTTAAGCAGTGTTAATAACAAACAACTCCCAATGTTTTATCAAGTGAGTTAAAAGTATAACAAATTTAAAGAAATTCTAAAAATATGTAAAAAAAATTAACGACAAAATAAAATCAAACAAAAATTCAATGAAAGGAAATTTACAGAGTTCTGGAGTAAAGTTATGTGATGCGTGAGACATAGTTTTTTTTTGGAATGTTTAAAGGATGTATAACAATAATATTACAATAGTAATGTATGTATGTATGTCGGTCATACATATCGATCTATTTTAAAATAATTGCTAATAATTGATTATTGTATCTGTACGGGCATTACCTGTATCTTACAGATAATTTATTAACTGTTGAAGTGTTTATACTTCTTGATTGAAGGAAAACTTTCGTTTGTACACTGGCTAGATAATACAATAAACGAAACAGATTTCAGTTTCAAAGTGTAATAAAAAGATATCCATTGGTTTTGTATCAAATTAAAGTTTTTATCCAGCATACTTAGAATATGTCTATGCTTCTCATACATACAATGTTTTCTTTTTCAATAACTTGACAATCATCGTAAATAGAATTGTTTATGCTCCTGTAAAAATTTCCTTAAAGACAACAAAAAAAACTGTCACAATCGTTTTTTACAAGCTTTTCTTGAACTGAATTTTTATCAACACAATTATCCGTTTTAAGCAAGAACATATTCTCGTACTGGGCTATTCTAAAGGGTTATTAATTTAAACGGTTTAAACACACATAAAACTATGATTTTGATGAAATATTTGTTCATTATAACATCCAAACTTACTTGTTCGCTACAACCCTTTAGTTAAAATGAGAACATAGCTTCTCACTCCATCCGTATTTGTGTGTGTTAATTTTATTCAGGAGTGATGTCAACTGAGAACGACAGATTTGAGAAAGTTTTCTATTTTATTCTCAGAGAGTACTGGTGAGAGGAAGTCGCCGAAAGAAATATTTTTTTAATATCTTTTCTGCGAGATGTTCAAGCTTTATGCCGTTATGTACGAAATTCAATTTTAATTAAGAAACCGCCTCCAGATTAGTTTGCAGCAGTCAATCTTTTGGAAGCAGTTTTCGACCACTTTTTTTTTAGCAAATTTCGGCCGTCAACTCAGTGATAACTTGACGAATGCTGTTTTGCAAAGCTTCAACCTTAGGGCATATCCGCGTAAACACTTTGTTTGTGTTGCTCCACAAAAAAGTCCCGAAGAATCAAATCGCATGACCTTGAGATCGAATTGATATCGCCAGACCGTGTAATTAGTGTCTCCAGAAAATACGCATTGAATAAAGCCAAAAGCAGTCGCGGTGTATCGCTTGTGACAACGTCTTATTGAAATCATTATCATAAGGTCAGAACACTCTGAATTGACTCTAACCACAAAACAGTAATTTTTTCGTGATAGCCGTTGTGAATGGTCAACCTACTTTAATTGTTGTGTGCACTGGACTTTATATGTATATGTATGGAAGTGTAAATCCAAATGCGAAATACATACGTCACAAGATAGGCCGAATTGTTATTGTGGTGAACTTTATAGGTTATCCCTATAATGTCTACTTCAAACCTATTACCCTGACGCACATCAAAATGCTGTTTGATATCTTCAATGCCCTGCCCGGCAACTAATCTGCATTCAGTTGTTTCCTTCTGGCATGCTTTAGTACCCTACAGATTCGAATAATATGTATCAATGATTCATTTTCATCCTTACATAATCTATGTTCTGATTGTCTCAAACCCACTTGGTTTGAGGAGTGTCTTTACCTCTTCCTTCCTTCCCTTTCACCTCTCTTTATCTTCCTTCCACAGAAGGGTCACTCTAATCGCAAGCTCATCTGCTGGTCATTGCAGATAATTGCCTCAAAATCTGGGATCTAGTAGACGATAACTTAATTTTCCCTACCTTCGATTTAACTTAGTAAGAGCCCGAACAGAGATCGCCATTTTCGTTTATCGATTATTATATTTGATCCGTAAACTTTTTATGTTGCAATGCGAGTTTGCATTGATTGATTTGATTGATTCGTCATGTTTGTATAGTTGCCTGTCTGTTTAGTTACTTTTTTCAATAATAATTTTTCTAGAAAGGAATTGTTGAAGAGTCTCCAATTTATACAAATTGTCCCTAATAATAACTAAACTGACTAGCAAACTTCTTCAAGTAAACTTTTTGTCAAAACACATATAATTTATTTTAATTTCTAACAAAATATGGGCTACTATTGTATGTCATTATTAACGACAACATTTCCCTACCCCTATGAAATGATGGGAATAAAATTTAAATTAAATTATTTTTATTTCAACGTGAACTGGCATTTAGTATTTATTGCACCTCCAGTAATATTTATACTCATTCTCACATCAGTGTTAATTTATTTCCAACAATTTTTGTCTCCATGAGATGTTTTCCTATAATTTATTAGACGTATAGTGATGCGTAAAAGTCTACATCTGAGCAATTTCCTTTCTTTTCAAATACAATGTACCGGAAACTAAAACTTTTTTCAGCGAAAACCTATATAGGAATCAATCATTATAGCAGCAACTTTAGCAATTTTTTAAAAGCTGTAAATCGGTTAAGGCAGCATAACAACGCTATTTGTTGCAGTTATTACAGATCAGTGTATGATCTGCTTTTTTAACTCATGATACTGACTTTCTTTTAACGGCATTCATAGAAATTACATGAACGGGTCAAAGGAGCAACTGAAAGTTTGCGGCAGAAATGTGTGAGAGATTAGATCATAATCTCATCAGTTATCTCAAACGTACTGCCTATTAGGAATATCACAATAGACCTTACAGTATCGGAGTCAATACACTAATAGTGGGTTACCCATCTTCGGCAGATGGTTTATCTAGTCGCAGCGAAAACTGTTAATGTAACTCTCAAAGCGATGCTGCCTGAACTGAAGACGGTAGCCTAAAGTGAAGAATTCAACTGCGAGGATATGTACGTCACAGGTGGAAGAACTGATTATACACAGTCTGGTTATTGAGCTGAAAACAGCGACTGGAGAGGGAGTTTTGCATGAAGCAAGTGGCCAGGTAGAAAAACGTGTTGTTAAACGCCTGTCTGGGGGCTAGCATAATGCCCGTCATATATTTTTAAGGAAATCTGAATAAATCTTAAGCTCTTTCTTCTTCATAGGAACCATGGAACCTATTCGTATTACCTAAGAGGTAGAACTGTAAAACCATCGATAGTACTATCGAGTTTTATTTTTAATGGACTATCGATGCTTTTTTTTCGATATCGATAGTATCGAAATTTAAGCGGTAATTTTCAGTTTTGCGACGGCTTCAACGCATTGGGTATCTCAATAAATTCATTTTTAAAGTTAAAGTTAAAAAAAAGTATATAAACAAATTTCAAAAAAAAAAATTATTAAGAACTATTAGAAAATAATTTAAACTTACAGAATAGCTGTAAAATGAAGCGTTATTTACAATCAAAATAGAAAATTTCGTTATGGAAAAAGTAGGATATCTATACATTTTTCTTGTGTGTTTCTATTATGTTTTCCACATATACACACAGTTAGGGACATAACTATTTGTACATCATGTATTTTTCAATCATTTTAAAAATTAAGCCAAATATTAAACAAAATTTAATGCAGTTTAATTATAAATATATTTTTTATTTAATTATAATAAAAAATAATAGTAATATTCAACATATTATTTAAGAAATAACAAAAAAAAATTCATTGCGGCAAAAGTTTTTGTATATTTTAAATATCGTTAAAATTATGTTATATTTTTCTTAAAATTAGCAATTTGTGGGCCTCCTTTTGCATCAATAACGGTCTGCAGTCTTCTGGGCATCGATCGAACTAAATTTTTGTATCATCTGGAGATATTTCTTTCCAAGCTTCCTCCAAAGGTGTTTTAAGATTTTCCTTATTACGGGCGTTCTTTTTACCAACTTTACGTTTTAAAATTTCCCAACAGTATTCTATCGGGTTCAGATCAGGTGATTGAGGGGGTGAATTTAATTGACTTGGTGCATAATAAAGCAACCACTCCTTGACTGAACGCGCAGTATGTTTGGGGTCGCTGTCTAGTTGAAATATCCAGCGTGGACCAAGACCCAAACAATCTACGGAAGGCTTCAAATTGTTTTCTAAAATTCTTTAATATTGATGCTGATCCATATTACCGTCTATGAAAACTAATCGCCCTACTCCACTGGCAGCCATTGCACCCCACACCATCACACTTCTTCCACAGTGCTTGACTTGATATTAAATTTTGTGCATCTAACGCTGTATTCTTTTTTCTCCATACCTTTCCTCTGCTGTCGTTGATAATTAATTCAAAAAATATTTGTAATTAAACAATATTTAATATTGCTTAATATTTGACTTAATTTTTAAGATTATCGTAAAATACATGGTGTGCAAATAGTTATGTCCCTAACTGTATATACGTATATACATACATCTATTTATATACACATAACGTACGCCTGTATAATTTTTAATTAAAATTGGGAAATTTACCACTCTTCTAAAAATTCGAATCTATCGATAGTATCGATAGTTTTATACCGGACTATCGAAACTATCGAATGGGCCGACTATCGATAGTTTTACAGCTCTACTAATAGGCTCTTATCGATAGACGTAAAAAAACTGGAACAATCGATTTATAAAAGCTCCTAAATTCACGAAATTATTGATCTTAGACTTTAGTAGATGGAAATGTCGAAACCAGGGCAATGAAGTGAATGCATAGAAATTACTACATTACTATAGACGTATGTATATGGCTTGGTGTTGGTGTCCTATTTGAGTACAATACCTCTACTATGCGCTAGATCTTGCTTTCTTCAGAGTGCAATTGTTGACAATTGGATAAAAAGCTCTTGGTGGTATATATAAATCCAATATAACCTAAAGCAGCTTTTAATTGGGGGTGGACTCGAAAATAATTTTTCTGACCTTCAATTCTGACTTAGCTACGTTATCAGCTTCAAACAAAAGAGTATAACGTCCACAACAAAATTCTTAGTAAGATAAGACAGTTTTACCTCTTGGGAAATTATAGATCAAATCACAAAAGTTTCTCAGCACTATATTCAATATATGTTCAAAGAGAGTGTTCTTTCTAAACAATGGTAAACTTATGATCCAGTCACCTGCTTACCTGGAAAAACTTAAACTGGAGCAAAGATTTAAGATTGCAGACGACGATTGAGGCGATTGATAACAGCCCTATTATTCCCTAAAGGAACGAAAGAGGCATAAAAAGTTCTGGCCCAATCGTACTTATTAACCTTTTTTGTACTGTTGAGCAGGTAAAAGTGAGTATGTTGGTGTGTGTAGAATTTTGTCGGCCACTGTATAATTTTATAACAGGTGGTTTATATCGTATGACGTTTAGATAAAATTGGCGAAATTGTGATAACAATAGTTAACGACTGTCTCACGCCTCTTGATATTGTTTTTATGTATGTTCGATAAGAAGAAAAAGTTTTTAACAAATATTTTCACACAAGAGAAAATTTAATTCTCTTTATAGTTGAGAATTCATTGCGGCTCTTTTCGCTCAATAAAACTCACTAAAAAATTTCTATAGGGCTCTCTACTCTTTATCTCTCTGTCTATCTCCCACACGCTGTCCAATGTTTAACGAGCCACAGACCTTTATAAAAACAATTGTTTTCCTACCATGCGAAAGAGTAAATTTTATATGAAAATTATTTAAAAAATATTGTTTGTTTGTATGAATAATTAACAAAACAATATGAATTTTTACTCTTTACAATCTAGATACAGTATAAAATTTATACAATAAAACACCAACGCGCTCGTACTATGAGTATGTTTTTATTGCAGGGCTCTGAGCTCTACAAAAGCATTTGCTTTGAGGTTGAGTATCAGTTGGATTTTGTAAGCGAAACTCGTTAAACGGTTATGAGGCTGTTAAGCGGTTGAAATTTTAATCAAGAATACAAAAAGTTTTCAAGTGCTTGTGCTTGTGCTGTTTTTAAATGAAAACAATAGAATTATTATTCGTTTTTTTAATCATTAATTAAATAAATAAACAAATAAAAAGAAAAATAAAGACAAACAAACAATTATGGAATGGTCGTGGTTGAGAGATTGGTGGCGTTTAAAAAAATATCGCTCGGAACAGCGTAGACGGAAATTAAAGCATTTATCGCACTTAAATCATAGCGATTGTAGTAGTAGTGGCGGCATTCATCACAATGACAACAACAATGATGAGGAGCATCAATCGTCATCCTCTCATCACAATCATAATTATGCTCTTAACAGCTGTAGTGATTTCGATGATGATGATATTGAAAAGTTTATAAGTGACGATGATGAATTGCTCCAAAAGCGTATAAGACGTCATCGTAGGCGTTTAAGGCTTAAACGTCTTACAACAATTGAAAGTGTTAACAATGAAAATAGCGACGATAATAAAGAAAATAATACGTGTTTGCCCAATAATCAAGTAGCTGAAGGGGCTACTAATAATGATAATAACAAAAATAATGAATATGACGACTATCATCACGACAGCGACGACGATGCTGATGATCACGATGATGATGAAGTCGATGACTTTTGTTATTGTGATGAATGTTTAAATGTAGGTCTTTATCAATGTGTTCTATTTAATTTATTTTTGTTTTCATTTAATGGATTTAAAAACAGCAATTGTGTTTCCCTACTTATTCCCCTTTTAAAGACACAATGGGACCAAATTCATAATCTGCAAGTAATATGCAAATTCAAAATTATAATATTAGACTTATCAATTCGTAATTCCATTAGATTTTCTTTGATATCGCTTAGAAATTCTAAGACCAAATGTCAATATTAATTAATCAATAAGACTTGAATGTCAATATTCTCCTTAGTCTTGATCGATCGGATAAACAAAAAATTATCAAAATCGTATTTCCCTCAATCAATTTCACTTAAAATATGATGGATCGAGAATGAATCCATCGCATAAGTTCTGCTGAATATTAACCATGTTTCTAAACAAATAAATGTTTAAAAAAAAAACCTGCTAAAAAACTTTTGCAATTAAAAAAAAAACTTTTGCAAATAATAACGTTTTTGTTTAATTAAAAGCTCTCGCAGGAATAGTGATGATAGGTTGAAAAATTTTCCATGTTATCCTGCTGCATTCTTCTTTTAATTTTAAGTTTTTTTTAAATGTGAATTAAAAAAGTTCTACAATTTAAAGAATATTTCTAATCAACTCCTATGTACATCTTCCGCGTGTTTTTGCTTACGTTTGTCAATTAATTTTTGTATTTTCTGTCTGTCATCCCAAATGTTAACTTCTAAAGCTTCAATTGTTTCTTGTTTACTTAAAAAACTTTAATTTTGATTTTAGATTTTAAATCTAATGAACTTGGCGCTTAAATTGTTCCAGGATTTTCTGAAATTATTCTCGCGAGGATTTTTGTTCATGTTGTCACAATGTCGTAATCCGCCTTTTCTTCGCCGACATTTCAAAACGAGATGTATCTAATGGGCTTATATACGGATGGTATATAATATAGTTTTAGTTTAAGGCCACAAAAAATATCATCAGAAAATTAATGGGGTACTGGATGGATACTTGCTTAATGCAGAATTATCCCACAGTGCTATCAAATGCATAAGCTTGATTTCAACTCGTTTTTTGGTTGCTACATGGATGACTCTAAACATGGAAACAGAATCTCTCTATAAAAACACCAGAAACCAAACTATTCCTCCGGCCACTGGATCATAACATAGTGCTTCAAGCGGAGGTAATCTAATGAGTACAGATGCTCAAGCGGAGGTACGCAAAAATATTTTCAATGATGGTCAAATATTAACTGAATAAGGGGTCAATATCTGTCCTGCCATGGTCCGATGCGCATTATATGGATGTTCGGAAATGAGATACCGAATAATCTGGCTAGCAGAGCTGGAGTGTTATATGACATACATTTGAAAAACTCAATGCCTTTTAGGGCATTAAAATCTAGTCTATAAATATAGGTGAAAACATTACATAAAGTATTGTGGGACAATAGCAGAGTGGAAAGAATTGAGAAAATACTCTGAAGATCTCCTGTTTCGAGGCATTAATCATCTCAGGAGTCGAAGAGAGAAGGAAGTTTCTACAAAATAGAATGGTGAGCACACAACAAGTGTAATTTGGCTGTTCTTTTTTCCTTCAACCCACGTATTTTTAATTAATTTAAATGGAATTTTATTTTGTTTCTTAATTACACCGCGATGAACAATTTGCTGATGTTTTTTTTTTCTTCATGTAATAAAATAATATACCTTTAAATATTTCAACCAGATTCTCTACATTTTTTTCCAATTTGAATTCAAAGTGCATATGTGTGGAGAATAAAAAATTCTCGTGGAATTTATAATTGCAATTTTCACTTCAATCGCATTTTCGCAATAGGGGTGATTATTATTCTACTTTTCCCGTCAAACAGCCCTTTGCCTCTGTATATACATATATTTCTACTGAGAAAACCAAACTTTAATTACTGTTATCTCTTTGATTTGTATCTCTTATTTGGTGCTCCATCCGGCCCACTGTGCATTGACATTTTCCGTTCTTTGTTGTCAATATTTCGATAATACATTCGTACTATTATGAAAATGTCGTGCCTCAATACCTATAGTATAATTGTAATTTAGCAAAAAAAATATTCGATTTTTAGTTTAAAATTTTATACAAAAAAAAAACATCGTTGTTTTCTATTATTTGTACTCGTATTTTTTTCTTTTTGTTTGCTATATAGAGCTTCATAATCATTTATTTGTATTTTATTTAATCTTTTTTATTTTATAAGCATATTTGCCGCCAACAAAATTTTTAATTACACGTAAAAATTGTTGTTGAATTGCAAGTGTTACAATATAAATTTTGCATTATTTTTGCGTATATGTTTACATGCATACATATATATATGTATGTATTTATAAGCATTATTAAGCAATTAAAATAAATAAATATTAAATATATATGTATCTTTGTAGGTGCAAGTAATAACGTAACAAACTAAAGAATTAAAAACAGAAATTATCTTAATTTTAACGCAAACAAATTTCTAATTTGGTAACTTGGTTGGTTTATTTATTGTGATAACAGGCAAACTCTCTCTTCTCCTTCCCTCTCTCTTTCTTTTTTTCTCCATACAGGGTCATTCATAAATCAAAATGAAATTTTATATGATTTTCCGATTTTCACCATGGTAATCGTAATTTGAATAATTACTTGTGAATATCAACACTTGAGTTTTTAACTCATTTAAAACTTGATTAATGAATCATTTATTTTAACGTTTTATTTAATTTATGGAAATAATTTACAAAAAAAAAACATTTCCAAAGCGACAATAAATTTAAATAATTTTTTTTATTTTTAAATTTTATTTCAAACCATGAAGGCAATATATGTATATACATGATATGTTAATACAGAAACAAAGGTGTTAAATAAATAATCTTAATTCTAAAAATAAAAATGTATTAACATAATTCCTTAATTCTGTTTTTTAGTAAATTTATGATGAAATCTTGTATTTCATTACAATACATGGAATGTGCCTTAGTAAACGAAATTCATAGCCAGTAAAATGCCCGCTTCTAGATTGGTTGTAGCAGTCGCTTCTTTTGAAACAATTTTCAACCTTTTTTCGCCACATATCGGGCGCTTACACGACAAATGTTAATTTTCAAATGCCGCAACGTTGGGGAAAACGTTACATTACTCTTTCTGAAGATTTCTCATGCAATATACACAAAATTGATCGTTATAAGTGCCTTGTGGCGCCATATTATTGAAAACACATAGCGTCCAGTTTATAACTTCAATTGCAGGTCCTTAAAAGCAGGTTATCATACAGTCATTCAGAATTGATAGTAACGGTACTTTGATTTTCGAAAAATTACGAGGCAATAATATTTGTGTATCATAATGCCTCTAAACGGTCACTTTTCCCCAATGCAATGACTTTTCCACAATCACTGCATAGTTCTCTGATCCCCATATGCGACAACTAGTTGCATATGGCTGACCGTCTTTTGTAAGGAAATTAGTTAACTTAAGAGCAATTTTAAATTTGTCAAAATTTTCCATCTTCATATGGAAGAAATTTTTGTTTTATTGAATCCGATACATAATCAGCTTTGAAGTTCTGCAAAAATTTATACTTTTAGAATGCGTAGAGGCTTATTTGTACCATGACTATAGCCACATGGTCATACAGGAAGTGTAGCTATATGAGCAATAACGGTCTATCTTTGATAAAATTTAAAAAGTCAAAGAAAATAATTGAAGGGTTTAGCAAGAAGGTCAACGAATACGATGTAGTATTGAATGAAATCTTCCATAAAGATTGATTAGTTACTATGAAAGACAACATTAATTTGAAATTAAAAGTGATTTAGGCGATTTATATTCTGTTCCTCTATTTTCCGAGCTCGGATTCAAATGGTATAAGTTCTGATATGCCTGAATGTTCATACGTGTTGAGGACGGCAAAACCCCTTGGGTTATACTGCAGTGTTGCATTGAATTTATAGTTTATTTGTAGGACAAAGCTGTTCAATATTATTTATTATCCACAATAGACATCGGTTGGTAAGGATTTGTAGTTGTCGCAACCATACTCTTGCCGTACACTTGTATTTCAAGATGTGTGCATAAGTCAGTAGATATCCAACCATCTGAAGGGCTTTCGTGACGCGTGCATACACGTCTTCGTGACTGTGGAACCTAGGTAGCGGAATGATTAAACCTCTTCTATGGAGTAGTCAGTGAGAGTAAAGCAGTAAAGTATTTGTCTCTTTAGTTTCATCTCTTTTAACTTGATGTACAGGCCATCTTTGAAATCTACTCAAACTTTTGGTTCAAATTAACGAAACTTCGTGTACACTTTTTGGCTGCCATAGCCAATAATGGCACACAAAATTGCCTCGTGTAAATCTCCTTTTTACGGTATAATATTTCATATTATTATTAACACTCTCTGTCCTACCCTGCTTTTATAATTTACTATCAGTTGTTAATTTTTATTTTTATTATTATTTTCGGCAACAAAATCTATTTAAAAATTTTACATTTTTATTTTTTTTATTCAAAATTCCTAGGGCGACACCGATTTCTGTGAGAGTAATGACGGCATGGACTCGGATGCCAGTACCTCATCGAATCCTGGTAAACAGGTGGTTGTAGGCATATGTGCCATGGCCAAGAAAACACAATCTAAACCCATGAAAGAAATTCTGACGCGTTTGCAAGAGTTTGAATTTATCAAAATGGTCATATTCGAAGAGGATGTTATTTTAAAAGTATGCATTGTGGAAAAACACATTTCTTAAATAATATTTTTTAATGTTTTGTTTTTATTCCAGGAGCCTGTTGAGAATTGGCCAATATGCGATTGTTTAGTTTCATTTCACTCCAAGGGTTTCCCTTTGGAAAAAGCTATACAATATGCTCAACTACGTAAACCATACGTATTAAATAATCTTCATATGCAATATGACATACAGGATCGACGCAGAGTTTATGCTATTTTGGAGAAAGAAGGTATTGAAATACCTCGCTATGCGGTACTGGATCGTGATTCACCAGATCCAAAACGTTAGTATTGTTGTTTCGATTTAATTTAAGCCGATGCTATTTATGTTTTGCTGCTTATTTTTCTTAGAACATGAATTAATTGAATCGGAGGATCATGTTGAGGTCAATGGCATTATTTTTAATAAACCATTTGTGGAGAAACCCGTGTCCGCCGAGGATCATAACATTTATATATACTATCCGACATCAGCTGGTGGTGGCAGTCAGCGCTTATTTAGAAAGGTAAGTGCTTTTGAAAAGGTATACAAATTGAAACAATAATTAAGTATTAATATTGTTGCAAGTTGTTTAGAAATTAAAAAAAAATTGTAACCTGGAAAATGTACTCGCAAAGGTCGGATTATATGCTCATTATCAAACGTATTAGGGTAATCATTGTGGGGTAAACGTTTCGACTTTCATGAGTTAACTAATAATTTCCTGACAACATTTGTATTTTGTTGTCATAATGCATTTCAGATATAAGTGTGTCATATGACAGCTCTTGGCTTATGGTTAAAAGGATGCAAATAATAGTCAGCTACAAAAGTATTGAGGATTACAAGGCAAAGAAAACTATTCAATACCAAAGGTAACAGACATAGTAGGATATAAAACGGTATCAAATAGTGATCCCATATACAACAATTAGTATAGTGTAATACCTGCCAAAGCTCGATATAAATTGAGAGGAATGACTTTCAAATACAAAAGCATTAATTTTAAATCGCTTAATACTCTATCCAATACATTTAAAAATATCGTAAATATCGTAACTTTACTCTAACCAAAATGGTAGATGAATTGATACTGCTTTTCAGATCACCATTAAAGTGACTTCTACGGAAATCTTTATTGAAATCATAACTTTTGAAGGTGCAGCACATATTAATCTGTTGTTCAGTAGTTTTGTGGTTTAATTATCTATCCTTGATACACTTAAACGATGTTAGAGGACAAAAGATAAATACCAACACGATATTAAACGTTCATAAAAATTGCAATAGCGTTGTTTTGTAGGACTGGAATTATAGCTGGCTCGTCCCTTTACACGAATCCCCAATAGATCAATGAACTGCGCCTTACCGCCTATCAATAGGCACATGGTATAATGTGACATAGGCCACGATATGTTTTCAAATCAAATCAAACCAAACAGAACATCTTTCAGGGTGTATTGACAGCCTAGGATTGCTTCTGGCTGTTCTTCAGAACTTTGTCGCTGAATACAACTTTTCGATAGAAACACACTCACACAGTAAAAATTTTGATAACAGAAGTCAACTGATTTGCAAGCATTTTTCATTGTGTTTTAAAAAAACAATTACTTTGGAATTAAAACATATACATTAACCGCTCTGGTATAACTTACGGCTCAAAAAACTTGTTTCTGTTGACATCCTTAAGAATTTAAAAGAACATATCAATGTTAACAACACTTTCAAGAAAAAATAATAACACAAAGGCCGAGATCGTTAAGCTGCAATACAACATATAAACACACAAAAAATACTCAAGTTTATCTAAAAACTTTTAAAAGCACTTATTATTCCAATAAATTTGCTTCCTTCTTTAATTTTTTAGACTTCTACTCTTTTATGAATTTAAATTCGAATATAATAATTCATTTTGGCATTGATTCTTACGAAAGACTTAAAGTTTTAAACATCTTTTTGCAAATTATCAGTGTTTGTTGCAGTTCAACTGTGGTTTCTTACCATAGTAATGCCACAGACTTTCAAAATTACACTTTTCGAAATGTTTCTCTTTCGAAAATTTTAATGCCTTATTATTGTTTTTTTTTATTACTTTTGAAGTCAACTTAGCGTTTATAACAGTTTACCAATGTCTAATTAAGCTCCTTTTATTTCAGATCGGTAGCCGAAGCAGTGTTTATTCGCCCGAATCTCGTGTTCGCAAGACTGGTTCTTTTATATACGAAGATTTTATGCCCACAGATGGTATGTATAGTTTTTAATAATTTCATAGCCACATTGTTCTTTTGCTCTCCATAACAATATTTTTTTAGCTACTTAATCAGAAAAAAAAGAAATGCAAATTATTTTTCCAAATTTTACAAATATTTTCGATTGGTAACAACCGTTTTTTCTTAAATACAATATATTTTTTTTATATTTTATTTTTTTCTTATAATTTTGTAAGTTTTTCTTTTAATTTTTTTTGTTACGCAAGTGTTTCATAATTAAAAATAACTGTGTTGCTTTCAATTATTAGTACTCAAATGTTTGCTTAGTTTTTGTTTAAGTTTTGTTTTCGACTTGAATATGTATTGAATTGTTTCTAACCAGCTTTAATGTATTCCAGGCTATATAACCGTATTTCAGTTTAGTTGAGCTTTTAGCCAATGACTCACTAAAAATCACTCATAACGTTTCAAATGAGAATCTCATTAATGTCACTAAACCAATTTCTTTCATTTTTCATTACTTTAAGTTTGTTTTTTTCTAACATTTTTTTAAAAGTTTTTTTTCTTTCTGTGTGTTTGAGTTAATTTTGTTAATTTATTAAACACAACAATAGTTGTGTAAAAAAACAGGGCGGCCAATTTACCTGATACTTCTATTTATATGTAGGTGAGAGTTATTTTAGAAAAAAAGGTATGCTATTGTTATATTTTAAAATATATTGAATAAATATAAAAAGCTTAAGAACAAAATGAAACGTGTAATTGTATTTTATGAAATTTATAGCATGAATTTAAAACCTGTTTGAAAAAAAAACTCGATAAGTCAGAGAGTTAGTATGTATTTCGA